>SJYO01006231.1:88739174-88851603 GCA_006410555.1 Capra ibex
TAGGTTTTTAGACGTTCGTTATTTACGACCTCTCCCACACCTCTTTTCCCTTGGGAGGATGTGACAACCACCCTTACGTTTGATCATGTCGGTGATACCTCTTGTCACACCTCTAAGGAATTTTTTAACGTTTATCTTGATGGAATACTGGGTCGTTAGGGTGACGACCCGTATGTGTGGCTCCTTTGGTCTTAACTTTCTCTGTGTACATGGGGTTACAAGTAGCGTCGTGACAAATATTATCGGTCCTGTACCTTTGTTGGATCTACAGGTAGTCGTCTACTTACCTATTCTTTCGACACCATGTATATGTGTTACCTCATAATGAGTCGGCAATTTTTCTTAAGTAAACTTAGTCAAGACTACTCTACCTACTTTGACCTCGGTTAATATGTCTCACTTCATTCGGTCTTTCTTTTTGTGGTTATGTCATATGATTGTGTATATATACCTTAAATCCTTCTACCGTTACTGCTGGGACATACGTTCTGTCCTTTTTTCTGTGTCTACACATATTGCCTGAAAACCTGAGTCTCCCTCTCCCTCTCCCACCCTACTAAACCCTCTTACCCTTAAGATTGTACATATGACAGTACATTCTTAACTTAGCGGTCAGGTACAGACTGCATCCC
This sequence comes from Capra ibex, assembly GCA_006410555.1. Lineage (NCBI taxonomy): Eukaryota > Metazoa > Chordata > Mammalia > Artiodactyla > Bovidae > Capra > Capra ibex. Next base: position 88,739,807 of record SJYO01006231.1, read on the forward strand.
ACGTCGTACGAACCCCGACCACGTACCCCTGCTGGGTCTCTCTACAACACCCCTCCCTCCACCCTCCCCCAAGTACAAACCCTTGCGTACATTCTTAATTTCTAAAATTTTAAATTTTTTATTTTTATTTTTTTTATTTATTTTGAAATTTTTTTATTTTTATTTTTTTTCACACAAATTTAGATACACACGTACCCACAAATAAAGTCTCTTTCACATATGTCTATGTCTACATGTATATATAAGGATTCGAACTTGTTACAAACACCCGAGTCGTTTCATAAAGATACGTGAAGTAAGTAAGGAGTGTTGTAGGTTCACTTCAATCTTAAATAGTAGAGTGTAAAGGAAGACTTTCTATTTTGACTCCGAGTCCCGTTAAGGTAATAATTGTTATTGTAATGTTTCTTTAATTTTAAATAACACGTGGGAAAATTTAGTATACGTTTACCTTGATACATTAGTTACGTTTCTTTATTTCTTTTTGTTGTCTTACCCTTTCTGATCTCTAGAGAAGTTCTTTTAATCTCTATGGTTCCCTTATAAAGTACGTTTCTACCCGAGCTATTTCCTGTCTTTATCAGACCTGGATTGTCTTCGTCTTCTTTAATTCTTGTCCACCGTCCTTATGTGTCTTCTTGACATGTTTTTTCTAGAAGTACTTGTTCTATTAGTATTACCACAGTAGTGAGTGGATCTCGGTCTGTAGGACGTTACACTTCAGTTCACCCGGAATCTTTCGTAGTGATACTTGTTTCGATCACCTCCACTACCTTAAGGTCAACTCGATAAAGTATAGGACTTTCTACTACGACACTTTCACGACGTGAGTTATACGGTCGTTTAAACCTTTTGAGTCGTCACCGGTGTCCTGACCTTTTCCAGTCAAAAGTAAGGTTAGGGTTTCTTTCCGTTACGGTTTCTTACGAGTCTGATGGTGTGTTAACGTGAGTAGAGTGTACGATCACCTCATTATGAGTTTTAAGAGGTTCGGTCCGAAGTCCTTATACACTAGGTACTTGAAGGTCTACAAGTTCGACCAAAATCTTTTCCGTCTCCTTGTCTCTAGTTTAACGGTTGTGGACGACCTAGTAGTTTTTTCGTTCTCTCAAGGTCTTTTTGTAGATAAAGACGAAATAACTGATACGGTTTCGGAAACTGACACACCTAGTGTTATTTGACACCTTTTAAGAAGTTCTCTACCCTCATGGTCTGGTGGACTGGACGGAGAACTCTTTGAACATAAGTCCAGTCCTTCGTTGTCAATCTTGACCTGTACCTTGTTGTCTGACCAAGGTTTCTCCTTTTCCTCATGTACTTCCGACATATAACAGTGGGATAAATAAATTGAATATTCGTCTCATGTAGTACTCTTTACGACCCGACCTTCTTCGTGTTCGACCTTAGTTCTAACGAGCCCCTTTATAGTTATTGTAGTCTGTACGTCTACTGTGGTGGGAATACCGTCTTTTACTTCTCCTTGATTTATCGGAGAACTAATTTTACTTTTTCCTCTCACTTTTTCAACCGAATTTCGGGTCATAAGTCTTTTGATTATAGTGTCGTAGACCAGGGTAGTGAAGTACCCTTTATCTACCCCTTTGTCACAGTCTGAAATAAAACCCCCCGAGGTTTTAGTGACGTCTATCACTAACGTCGGTACTTTAATTTTCTACGAATGAGGAACCTTCCTTTCAATACTGGTTGGATCTATTGTATAAGTTTTCGTCTCTGTAATGAAACGGTTGTTTCCAGACACAGATCAATTCCGATACCAAAAAGGTCATCAGTACATACCTACACTCTCAACCTGACACTTCTTTCGACTCGCGGCTTCTTAAGTACGAAAAATCGACACCACAACCTCTTCTGAGAACTCTCAGGGAAACCTGACGTTCCTCTAGGTTGGTTGGGTAGGATTCTCTTTAGTCAGGACCCACAAGTAACCTTCCTGACTACGACTTCGACTTTGAGGTTATGAAACCGGTGGAGTACCCTTCTCAACTGAGTAACCTTTTCTGGGACTACGACCCTCCCTAACCCCCGTCCGCTCTTCCCCTACTGTCTCCTACTCTACCAACCTACCGTAGTGGATGAGCTACCTGAACTCAAACTCATTTGCGGCCCTCAACTACAACCTGTCCCTCCGGACCGTACGACTCTAGGTACCCAACCGTTTCTCAGCCTGTACTGACTCGTTGACTTGACTTGACTTATATGACGATTAAAAATTTTAAGTCTTTCAACTTATGAAATTTTTACATGTCAAATAATATACCTTAACGTGAGATTAATTAATCAATTCTCAATTTTGAAAGACCGTCATGTAACACCTCCCATCATACAATTTGTGTCCGTCAACACAGTATGGATTTTAACTACCCTCTGTAGAGGACATTAATCCTTCTTTCGCTTCCCCGTATATATTTAAATTCTTGTCACTTTAAATTTATTTCGTTGACTGTAAACTCTTTGGATCACTAAAGGGATATTTGTTTTCTGACTGGATTGTAAATTTTCCTTCTTTAACTGAGTTTCACCAAGCTCTGTCTTCTCGTGATGATGACGTGTGGTGTAGTACCTACTAGGAAATTTTGTGTTTTATCTCGGACGGTCGACTGTCGTCTAGGTTCTCTTCTGTCAGTCTTGAGTCTAGTCGATGGACAGTGTCTTTGGTAGACTGTTTATAAGTAATATAATTCGGTAAACGAATATTCTACTGAACGACACATCGTTGTCCATTGTCTTTGTTATTAGTTTTACTTGTCTTGACCCCCCTCAATATTATTGTACGACGAAAAAAGGTCCGTTGACACACTACAAACTTATTGTAAGTACTACTAAGATAGTAAGTTCAAATACAGTTAAAATATTTTTACCCTAAGGTAAATCCCAAGGTACATCTATTCGTTCTTTCCAATTTTCCTATACGGATAAAGTCCTCTTAAGACAATTTCTCAATCTACTCTCGATTACGGACAGGAAGATTTGGAGAAAGTTCTTTAACGTCTCCTTATGAAGGTTTGAGTTAGATGTTCCGGTGGTGGAACATGTTACCATAGTGGGACTATGGTTTTGGTCTACTTCTGTTGTGTGTTTTTCTTTTGATATCCTGTTATAGTGACTCCGGTGGTGGAACATGTTACCATAGTGGGACTATGGTTTTGGTCTACTTCTGTTGTGTGTTTTTCTTTTGATATCCTGTTATAGTGACTCCTTGGATCTACGTTTTTAGGAGTTGTTTTCAAATCGTTTGTCTTAAGTCGTTGTGTAGTTTTTCAAGTATGTGGTATTAGTTGAACCCAAATAAGGTCCTTACGTTCCTAAGAAGTTATATACCTTTAGTTAGTTACACTACAGGGTATAATTGTTTAACTTTCCGTTTTTCGTATACTAGTAGAGTTGTCTACGTCTTTTTTTGGAAACTGTTTTAATTCTTGAGTAAATACTAATTTTAATAAGTTTTTTTACTCGTATCTTCCTCGGATGAAGTTGTATCATTTCCGGTATATACTATTCGGATGTCGTTTGTAATAAGAGTCACCACTTTTTTACTTTCGTAAGGGGGATTCTAGTCCCTGTTCTGTCCCCACAGGTGAAAGTGATGATAATAAGTGTATCAAGATCTTCTGGATCGATGTCGTTAGTCCCTTCTTTTTCTTTATTTTCCTTGTGTCCAGTCTTTTCTTCTTCATTTCGAGAGTGACAAATGTCTACTGTACTATGACATGTAATTTTGGAATTTATAACATAGTCTTCTAATGATCTCGATTAGTCACTTAAATCTTTTCAACGTTCTATGTTTTAGTTATGTGTCTTTAGTGAAAGTAAAGATATATGATTGTTACTTTTTAGTCTTTCCCTTTAATTCCTTAGTTAGGGTAAGTGGAAACGTTGTTTTTCTTAATTTATAGATCCTTATTTGAATGGATTCCTCCTTTTTCTTGACATGTGTATTTTAATATTCTGTGATTTCTTTATTTCTACCGTATTTGTCTACCTCTCTATAAGGTGTAAGGACTCATCCTTCTAAGTTATAACACTTTTACTGATCTGATGGTTTACGTTAGATGTCTGAATTACACTTTCACTTCATTTCATATCAGTGAGTCAGCACAGGCTGAGAAACACTGGGGTAGTTGACATTGGATGGTCCGAGGAGACAGATACCCTAAAAGGTCCTTTCTCATGACCTCACCCAACGGTAAAGGAAGAGGTCTCCTAGAAGGACTGGGTCCATAGCTTGGGTCCAGAGGGTGTAACATCCGTCTGTGAAATGACAGATTCGGTATATTAGGAATAGTTTAATGGTTACCGTAAATAGTGTCTTGATCTTGTTTTTTTAAGTGTTAAGTATACCTTTGTGTTTTCTGGGACTTATCGGTTTCGTTAGAACTCTGTCTCCTTACCTCGACCTTCTTAGTTCGATGGACTGAAGTCTTATATGATGTGTAGATGTCAATAGTTCTGTAGTACCAGGACCTTATTTTTGTCTTTATATCTGGTCACCTTGTTCTATCTTTCGGGTCTTTATTTGGGTACGTGGATACCCATGGAATAGAAACTGTTTTCTCCGTTCTTATATGTTACCCCTTTTCTGTCGGAGAAGTTATTTACTACGACCCTTTTGACCTGTCGACATACATTTTCTTATTTTAATCTTGTGAAAGATTGTGGTATTTGTTTCTATTTGAGTTTTACCTAATTTCTGAATTTACATTCTGGTCTTCGATATGTTGAGTCTCCTTTTGTATCCGTCTCGTGAGAGACTGTATTTAGTTTCGTTCTAGTAGGTACTGGGTGGAGGATCTCATTGCCTTTATTTTCGTTTTCATTTATTCAACTACACACCGTTTTGGTTGTGTTATAACATTTCATTAATTGGAGGTTTATTTATTTAAATATAAAAATTTTTTATTCACCCTAGACTAATTTAAATTTTCGAAAACGTGTTGTTTTCTTTGATATTCGTTCCACTTTTCTGTCGGGAGTCTTACCCTCTTTTATTATCGTTTACTTTGTTAAATGTTTCCTAACTAAAGATTTTATATGTTCGTCGAGCATAGTGAGTTATGGTCCACCCTTTTTCTGGATTTGTCTGTAAAGAGGTTTCTTCTGTATATCGACTGATTGTTTGTGTACTTTTCTACGAGTTGTATCGAGTAATAATCCAAGTCAAGTCAAATAAAAGACAGTATAGGATGAAAAACACTGGGGTACCTGACGTCGTGTGGTCCGGTGCGACAGGTAGTGGTTGAGGGTCTCGAATGAGTTTGAGTACAGGTAACTCAGTCACTACGGTAGGTTGGTAGAGTAGGAGACAACAGGGGAAGAGGAGAGTGGAGTTAGAGAGGGTCGTAGTCCCAGAAAAGTTCGCTCAGTCGAGACGTGGAGTCTACCGGTTTTATAACCTCAAAGTCGAAGTTGTAGTCAGGAAGGTTACTTGTGGGTCCTGACTAAAGGAAATCCTACCCGACCAACCTAGAGGAATGTCAGGTTCCCTGAGAACTCTCAGAAGAGGTTGTGGTGTCAAGTTTTCATTGTTAATAAACCACGAGTCGAAAGAAATATCAGGTTGAGAGTGTTGGTATGTACTGATGGCCTTTTTGGTATCGAAACTGATCTACCTGGAAATAACCGTTTCATTACAGAGGCGAAAAATTATACGACAGATCCAGCCAGTATTGTACAGAAGGTTCCTCATTCGCAGGAAAATAAAGTACCGACGTCAGTGGTAGACGTCACTAAAACCTCGGGGGTTTTTTCAGACGGTGATACAGCGAGCAATAATCTCTTTACGTTTAGTTTTGACGTCACTCTATAGTGGAGTGTGATCAGTCTTACCAGGAGTAGTTTTTTATTTTCTTATATTTACATCGATAATTTTTGACGAAATGTTTATATACGTAAATTTATTTTGTATAATTTTTTTCAGATGTTTGTTATTTACGACCTTTCCCACACCTCTTTTCCCTTGTGAGAACGCGATAACCACCCTTACATTTAAATATGTCGGTGATACCTTCTGTCATATCTCAAACCTTAAAAAGGAATTTTTTGATCCTCATTTTGGTGGTATACTGGGTGGTTATGGTGACGATCCGTGTATGGGGTTTCTTTGGTTTTAACTTTCTCCGCGTACATAGGGTAATAATTAACATCACGATAAATGTCATAGACCTTGTACCTTCGTTGGATCTACAGACAACTGTCTACTTACCTGTTTCTTCAACACCATATATATGTGTCACCTTATAATGAGTCGGTATTTTTCCTTACGTAAACTCAGTCAAGATTACTCCACCTACTTGGATCTTGGATAATATGTCTCACTTCACTCAGGCTTTCTCTTTCTATTTATGGTATAAGATTGTGTATATATACCTTAGATCTTTTTACCATGACTGTTTAAATAAATGTCCCGTCGTTGTCTCTTTGTCTGTATCTCTTATCTAAATACCTGTACTCCTCTCCCCTCCCCTCCTACTCTACATACCTTTCTCATTGTACCTTTGAATGTGATGGTATACATTTTTCTATCGTTTGTCCTTAAACGACATACCGAGTCCCTTGAGTTTGTCCCCGAGACATAGTTGGATCTCCCCACCCTACCCCTCCCTCCAAGTTTTCCCTTCCCTATATACGTATGGACGCCGACTAAGGTTTCTTCCTTTACCGTTGGGTGAGGTCATGAGAACGGACCTTTTAGGGTACCTACCTCCTCGGACCATCCGACGTCAAGTACCCCAGTGATTCTCATCCCGTGCTGATTCGTTGAAGTGAAAGCGAAAAGTGAAAGTACGAAACCTCTTCTTTTACCGTTGGGTAAGGTCACAAGAACGGACCTCTTAGGGTCTCTGTCACCCGGGGGTAGATACCCCAGCGTGTCTCAGCCTGTGTTGACTTCGTTGAATCGTCGTCGTCGTCGTCACCGACTAAGTACAACTCCAAACTGTCTTTTGTTGTTTTAAGACATTTCGTTAATAGGAAGTTATTTTTTGTGTAATTAATTTTTTTCTCTTCTTTCCTATACAGATAAAGATTTTAGAATGTGGAAATAGTGTCCTGACCTATCCTTAAATTCGAGAGATCACTCGGTACTAAACCTCTATATATATACTATATGTAATATATATTATTTCCTTGTCACTTATTTACTATCCTTATAGTAAATATAACATATAAGGATAGTAAATAAGTGACAAGGTAATAACCAATCCTGTCTTTACCTTACCCTCTTTATAAAGTAAATCTCGTAACCTTCCTTGGTATATAAAAATCCGTGTTACCTTCAAAAGTTCGTCTTTCTATATAAATGTGGTTTATTATGAAGTGGGGTTGTTATTTGGGAAAATGCATGTCTGTGATTTGGTGTCTGGAGTTATTAATTTACCTGTGATACTTTTTTATGGAACGTATCCTTATTAGACTGTATTTAAAGACAACGTAGTATGAATTCCAGGATAGACTGAGATCCAGAATATTACAGTTTGAGACATAACTTTAACGACAAAGTATATCTATGGTTAATCTCTGTACGTAGACTACGAGGCGAAAGAGTCATTGAGGACATCTCTTACACTGTGACTCGATTTATCTCTTATCATGGGACTCCTCACATTTTAGTCTACTGGTTAATATTTTGTATGTAGACAAGTACAGATGTAAAGGTCTTTCTCTTTAATACCATTACTACAAGGTTCCATACTACTTAATTTGTCGTTGTTTAATATCAAAGTATAAAATAAGAGGATACTTTAATATATTAACTAAATCAATGGCTCAATCTAAAAAGTATCTTCATCGTGTTTGATACAAATAAGAAAATTATTTTACTTTTTCAAATGAGTCATGTTTCGTAAAGTAAAGTCTTCTTAAATAAGAGTTTTTACACACTTCCGAGTACTCTATTTACCCTTAAATGTATACAAAGTGTTTTCCAAACTTGGTTAAACTCTCTCGTCTTTTTATTGTTTTCTTTTTTGAATCTACTGTCTCTTTTCAATTATTTCCTACACAAAATTTAACATCTCTTTTCACTTTAACTTCTTTACCTTTATGGTCCATTATTTTACTCCTTCGTCAACGATAATGGTGTTAGATTTGTTTCTTAGAGTGATAGACTGAGACTCTGAAATTCGGGACGATAGTAAGAAGTCGGGCTCCATTTACCTGGAAAAGATTTCAGGGGTAGGGCTTCTTAGAAAAATCTCGAGAGAAATACAGAAACAAAGAGTCTGACATCTACTTCCCCAAGTCGTACCCACACTGGTGTCACATGTAGTGGCTATGATATCGTGAACACACACTCGACACCCATCGTCACTTCGATTCTATGTGAGGATTCCGACTTGTTATTTTATTCCTCTGTTGTCTCTCCACTCTACGTGTCCACCTCTTACGAAATATGACAGGGACTCGACTACTCTAAGGTGTCTATCTCCTGTGATAGAATCTCATTCTCATTTCCTATGGTCGGTTCCCTTGTGGGGACTCTTAATGTCTAGGTTTACTGTGGTGGTACAATAACTCTTTTCCCAGTCTTGTCCGGTCAACCTACTCGGTACACTAAAGTGTCTTTTTCACCACCTAAAGGTTCAGACTTGTCTTTCTGTTAACGTTTTAGTAATTTGAGACATTGTTCCTTATGTATCTTGAGTTGTGGGTCCTGTCGTCGTGATCGTCAGGTGTCTCGGTCCCCGAGTACTACTGACACATCACGTTACCCACCGTCTACCGGTGTATGGCCAGTATCCGGTAGTGCCACTCCTCTTTTAGTAGATTAGGACGTTTCTCATTCATTTTTATGTGGACCTGCTACGTCGGAAGTATCCACTACTGAAAGGAGACACAGACTCACGAAACGTCGTAGAAGCCCTACCACCACCTCCAATTCGTCTACAGATGTTTCCTGTTCAACCTTTCCTTCTTCATGTACCCCCACACCTCCACCCTCAGACTCGACTGTCGGTCCTACTACTCATCCAAAGGTTTGTGTCATAAATCCATGACCTCTCCTTTTCGGGTTTCTACTCCCCGACGTTAAGACCAGGGAGACTTTCAGGGTCTTCTTCTTTAAGACCATTAACACAAAACAAGGGACCGAGGTACACTACTTCCACGGATAACCCTTTTTTCTTTTATCGTACTTCTTAAAAGTGGGTTTGTCTGTGTTGAGTGTAGTGGCTTTGTGATATTAAAGTTAAAACAACCGTACTTTAACTACAATAATATAACATACATCTATTTAAGAGGTACTTCAATATAAGGTAAAGTGGAGACTTATCTTTAAAAACAGGGTAAAAGTCATATAAAGGTTTACTAAGTACACAAATGTCAAAATTACTCTTTAAGAAAGTACGTAAACTCTATGTATAACTCTCGTTTGAACAGGGTTCGGTATGTCTCTTATTCATCTCCACGAATTTTTGTTTAGAGGGTGTTAGGTTCCTACCACTTTCTACTATAAGTTTATTTGTATCTTATACAATCTTCCACTGTCCACAATACTTCTTTTGTTTTTGTACATATTTCCTCTCTTATTCATCCGTCGTAATAAAATATGGTTCAACGTTCCCGACGTTTGTTCCCCAATAAACTTCTCTACAGTTCCTTCTCTGTCTTCATGGATCACTCTATGGTCCTCTTCACACACAGACCGTCTCCCTTAACGGTGACGTTTCCTGGACTCCTTCTACGACCAAGGTGTACAAGTTTCCGTTTACTCTTTCGGTCGCCCCGTCTCCCTATTAGTTCTCCCCATCACTAAGTGTCTCTACCACAGTCCCTACGACTCCTTGTTCCACCGGAGGGTCGATCTCGACTGTGAAGTCAGGTGTCTCTTAGGGAGGAAAGTGTAACAAGGGTCGTGAAATACCAAAATCAACGTTTCTGAAGGACACTTAATTTCGTCTAGGATCAGAGTCATGACAGAAACTAACTCAAGACCGGAGACAGTGGAATGATATAGTGGAATTACATACTCAGGGTGGGTCACGGACACGAAATTCTGGACGAGGGTGAGGTGTTACGTGTCTGTGCGGTACCGAAGACCCGACACAAAGACAGAACTTAAAGAGTTGGTCTCGGTGGGAGGAATCCGGTCCCCACCATTGGTGAGGTTGATCAGTCTAGTCTAATTAAGAGAGTATTTGTTACAAATTTACCGTGGGTATTTAAGGTCTAGTATTTGAAGACCCCCTTATTATTTCAACCCCAAGGAAAATCGATGTCGACGAAAGACGGGACATAAATTTCTTTGTACTTTACACTCCCTCTTTATTTTACTTCCCTTTTCTAGATTCTTTGATTTTAGTAGGGGTTTTGTTAAACTACTTCTTTTCGAAGGAACCTAATCGTTGGAAGGTCGAAGTCGATATAGAGAAACTACGGGTCCTTTTTTCCTCTTTCTTTGTATAGAATAAAGGTTCCTGTCTTCGTCACTATACACATACTACACTTTTTGGTATGTCTAAATTATGGGGTTCTCTTTTTATTCATTTCCAGCGTTTGAGTTGTTAAGTTTTTATTTTTGTATCTTTTATACTGTTTTCAATACATACACAATATACTCTGTCATCTTCTACAGAAAGGACACGAAAAGATATATCAAACTAGAAAAAACACGTAAGACTATGACTTACTCCGTTCGGGGTAGAGACAAAAGAATATCCAGTATTAAACAAATAATGAGAACCCGAATTACAAAAGTCAAAAAATTAATTAGGTTACCCGTGTGAAGTTAAGATCAAGACCAGAAACAGTTTGTCCGTTTCCGGAAAGGTCTGGTTTGAGATATTTAGAACTCGTCCATTTCTTTTAAGAAAGAGAATAAGACCTATTTAAAGAAATGTACTCAATTTGGACTCCTGTGATATAAAATAAAGTCACATGACACTGTAACAGTGATATAACGTTCTATGATTAGTAGTTTCTGAATTTGACGGAACAAGTTAAGAACAAAAGGGTTCAGACACCTATATAAACGTAAATAAATTTTTTGTGTGAATTATGTTACTCTTGAATACTTTACTGTTTTATGCCGATTTTATACTTTGGTCAACTTTCATACTAAAGGATATTAACATAATTTCTTTTGACTTACCTTGTCGTTTTCGACTGACTTTGAACTGTATGTGATCCCCACTTTCACTTCAACGAGTCAGTACAGACTGAGAAACGCTGGGGCACCAAATATCGGATGGTCCGAGGAAGTAGGTACCCTAAAAGGTCCGTTCTTATGACCTCACCCAACGGTAAAGGAAGAGGTCCCGTAGAAGGGCTGGGTCCTCCCCTAGCTTAGACTCAGAGGACATAACATCCGTCTGCGACATCACAGACTCGGTGGTCCCTTAATTATCCTCATTATTTTGTAAATACTGTACTTAATTATTAATTAAATCTTTTCTGGAGTTGAGTTCTCTTGTATTGTATGTTACTGGGTCTTTAAAGACCGTTTATCGTCTACGAAACAATATTACAAAACTTACTAATCCTTAATCCAGGGAAATCTATACTTGTGATAGGATACCCTGTCAACATAAGTCAAACCAACCTTTTCCGTCCTAACAACTTATTTTCGACCTTATTTACCGGTAGAGAGATCCACCTTTAATTCATCAAGGAATAGACTGTGTAGAAAAATTTTCCCTGATGTCTGGGGTCACATTTTAATTCGTCAGGCGAAATCTGTTTATATATTTTTCGATGTAACCGGGTCTCTCTACAACACCCCTCCCTCCACCCTCCCCAAAGTACAAACCCTTGCGTACATTCTTAATTTCTATAATTTTAATTTTTTTTTATTTTTTAATTTCTTTTTTTTTCGATGTAACCTTGAAGTAAAGATGACTATAGTCTTTGTGCCTATCAAAATTTTAGACCTAAGAAGTCAGAGATGTGATAACCTGTAAGAGACGACCTAGGAAGGGACCCCACCTCAGACAGGACATTTAACGTCCTACAAATCTTTGTAGTAATGGGTGGTGAATGGTAAGTAGTCACACTATCGTTTATGACAGATGCTTATAAAGAATTTCCTGGCACCCCCTGTGGGAATCACCTCTCTACGACATAATTTAATTTTTAGAGTTTTATAAAAACGTCGTCACTATATTATCAGTGAATAACTATTTATTACAATATCTGGTGGTTTACACACTCGGTGTGGTACACTATAATATGTCTATCATTTTATTACTTGGTGGTAATATGACCAACTAACCTTCGTTCAGGGACTCCATAATAACTCTTTCTTTGTTTTCTCCCTGTTTGACATCTTTTGTAATTTGTATTACTGCTAAACGGTGATTTTATATTTTTGGTAAATACTACATAAGTCCTAATATACCTACGTAAACACATTTTCATACATATTCTTGTGTAAAATCCTTCTCTAAAAAGTTTTGGATTCTTGAATACGTTGTTTTATATAACCACTCTCACGTTAATACAATTCCCATGACAAAGGACCCGTTACACGATACACGATTTAGTGAAGTCAGCACAGGCTGAGGTACGTTGGGATATCTGGCATCGGACGGTCATCGGAGGTAGACAGGTACCCTAAGAGGTCCGTTCTTCGGTTCTCACACAACAGTACGGGAGGAGGTCCCATATAAGGGTTGGGACTCTAGTTTTGACGTAGAGAATTAAGAGGACGAACCGTCTGTCCAAGAAATGGCGATCGTGGTGCTATTATTAAACTTTTTATTTTAACTTACTTTTGGATGTTGATTGACTATTTTTATGTGTTTTCTCATTTTTTAATCGTTATAATTGTACCTAGTGATTAAGTTTTAGTTTAAGGGTTTCTAAACCTTCACTTCGTTATATTGTTTTCTTGTAAATGTTACACTCCTTCCTCGTCATAGATTCAATATTAAAATAGAATATACATCTCTCTCCTTAAGTTTATACCGATATCTTACATTCAGTTTATCATTTCTTAATACCAGTCTCTACTACGTTGAAAACCCTTTTCTAAATTAGTCTTCCGGTTTTCCTTATTTTTATTTTTGTCTACTCTTTGAGAATTATCTTCATTTATACATATTCTTCAATAAATAGTCGTGATTTCCACGATTTCTTCGGGGTGAAAGGAAAGACCGAATGTAGTTCTCAATTGTGAAATTCTTATAATTTCACTGTTCATTTTATAATGTCATTCTTTTTATTGTTATTTCTCGTTACTCGCCATACATGATACGTCGTACCGCTGATATCAAGTATTGTGTAAAAAATCTTATTAACATTCAACGATTCTCTGTCATATAGGATTTTTAAGAGGAGTGTTCTTTATTTAACATTGATACACACCACTGTACAATTCCTCTAAATGACACCACTAGTAAATCGTTATATTTGTTTATAACTTGGTAATACGACATGTGGACATTACGTATATAACAGTTTCCAGTCAATATGGGTTTAAGAAAACCCTTTCGTTACCTCTCTTACAACCGTCTGAACTGGTTGTTTTAACTAGTTAAGAATATGTTAGGGTGTTTATGTAGATACGTATATATCTTCTCGATTTAGTGTTTAAATTCAAAAAACAATTTTTTATTAGGACGTATAGTTTCTTACATTAAATTTTTTCCTTATTGTGGACTATGGTGACATATTTTGTTTTATCAATATCTCTGAAAAAAATTATCTCTTTGTGACGTACCGATTGTTTAAGTATCTAGATAAATCGGAGTGTCTATTATTTTATCAACCCTTCATTTGGATTGATCGTATGTAGGAGTGTGAATATATTGATTCCAAAAAAAAAAGAGAATTCACTTGTGTTTTTGTTCTCTTCTATGACATTACACACACAAAGGATGTGTCGATAACTTTCACACATAAACGTTTGTCAGGAGTCAAATCTAGAAAGAGGAGATACACCTCCGTGTCAGATTATACGGGGTAGAATGTTATTTTACTTTACGGAAGTGGAGTGACTGACGGGTAGATATTAATTATGGGATAAACAGATGAGGACAATTAATTGTTCTTGGAACCCAAGTACAAGGTTAAAATGACCTACGTCAAATAGGGAGGATAAACAAGAAGACAACCCGAAGGTGATCGCACTGAATTAACAGTTGTGACTGCTAGAGTAAAAGTTCAAGTGACAAGGAAAAGTCGTAGTATTTATTTACGTAGAAGTCCTTTGGGTCGTTCGTTGGTACCGCTGGAGACGGAGTCCCGATACGATCTAACCAGGAGTCCACTAGAGTCCATGTAAGGACCAAAGGTGGGAAGACTAGGAGAAGACGTCACAGACACCTCGAGAGTCTGAGTGGACAAACCCTCCAAACAGAGTGAAACAGACCCTTTAAAGGGACACTTCCAGTTTCAAGGGGGTATTCATCGACCACTACGTCTGAGTACAGGACAGAGACATGTCCTGTCGATTCTGTTAGTTCGTAACCAGAAGGTAGGTCTACATCCTGGTGTTTTCGTTACTTGTGTATGACTGGTTGGTTTCTCCTTGTCCGATTCCCTGACGTCGTCTCCTCTATAAATATAGAGGGTACAGTCGAGTAATCTGTACAAAAGGGAAACAATGAGGTGGGAAATTCAAGCAATAACGGGGACCACTGTGACCAGACCTGTCTTACGTAAAAAAAGAAGACTAAGAGACAAGGATTCTCTGAGGTAATATTCAATCCATTTAAGTCAAAGGAGTCAACAAATGGAAATGGAGAGGATGAAGGTTTCGAGATTCCGAGGGCTGTGGAGTAGTGTAGGGACTCAAGTTGAAAAGAGTTTTCATATTATGACTGTTAACCAGAACTGATCCAGGAAACCCAGAAGTTACGAAACCAGACAACACCCTTGTGTTGGGTTCTTCAGAGACTTATACTGTTAATGGGAAAAGTTTTGTCCCCTATTGAAACGAGGAAATTGTATTTTGAACCCATAATATTAGGAACCAATGTTCGTTCAAAACGTTTCGGATTTAACTAAAGGATGAATGTCGTCTTTAATTTGTTGGGTGTACGGTTACGTCCTTTATATTCTCTGTATCCATCCTCGGGACCTAGTCCTTCTAGGGGACCTCTTCCGGGTGAGGTCATAAGAAAGGACCTCTTAGGGTACCTGTCTCCTCGGACCGTCCGATGTCAGGTACCCCAGTGTTTTCTCAGTCTGTTCTGAATTCACTGAATCGTGTCTTGTCGTGTGTATGACGAAGATCCTTGACTCAAATTGGGAAACCTCAGTTAGTTACTTGAAGGGAATATATTGTAGTAAAATACAATGTGAGACTAGAAATTATCCTCTTTCCAAATCAATAAGACCTCTCTAAAACGGGGGCCTCAACCACTACCTGTCCCTCCGAACCTCACGACACTAGGTACCCCAGCGTTTCTCAGCCTGTGCTGATTCGCTGACTTGACTTGACTTGACTTGACTCGACCATGTCTCTTAAAGTGAAACAGATTTACATTTACACCTAGACTAAGACTCCGGAAACCTTAAATTCTATCCTTTTCATTTAGTAACAATTTTAAGTCCAGTGTGTAAGATGAAATTTAGACACATAATTGCAAAGATGTAAAAAAGATTAAATACAAGTAAGTTCGTAAGTAAAAAAATGAAGATAGGAAGGTTGAAAGAGAGCACAAATTATTTATTTTACTGTATTACACCGTTGAGACCCCTTTTTTTTTCTTAATTTTAAAAGACCAACACGTAACAATTCCCATCATAAAAGTCAAGTCAAGTTAAGTCAAGTCAACGAGTCAGTACAGACTTAGAAACACTGGGGTACCTGATATCGTACGGTCTGGAGGGACAGGTACTGGTTGAGGGTCTCAATTGAGTTTGAGTACAGATAACTCAGTCACTACGGTAGGTTGGTAAAGTAGGACAGTAGGGGAAGAGGAGGACGGAAGTTACAAAGGGTCGTAGTCCCAGAAAAGGTTCCCATCATATAATTAGTGTATTTTGACCACTCTCTGTCGAGGAGATTGACCCTTCTTTCGTTTCACCGTATATACCTAAATCCTTGTCACTTTAAGTTTATGTCGTTAATTGTAAACTCTTTCTGTTCCCACAAAAAAAAAAAAAGAATATTTGATTTTCTGACAACAAGTTAGAGATTCAATTCAGGCTGAGAAACGTTGGGGCACCTGACATTGTACTGTCCGAAGAGACAGGAAGTGGTAGAGGGTCTCGATCGAGTTTAAGTACAGGAAACTCAGTTACTACGTTAGATTGGTAGAGTAGGAGACGGTGGAGGAAGAGGAAAATGGAAGTTTGAAAGGGTCGAAGTCCCAGAAAAGGTTACTTAGTCAAGAAGTGTAGTCCACCGGTTGTATAACAGTGAAGTCGAAGTCGTAGTCAAGAAGGTTACTTATAAGTCCCCACTAAAGGACATCCTAACTGACCAAACTAAAGGAACGTCTGGTTCCCTGAGAGTCCTCAAAAGAGGTTGTGGTGTTAACCTTTCGTAGTTAAGAAACTGAGAGTCGGAAGTAATGCCAGGTTGAGAGTACGTCAGTGGTAGGAGTTATTTAATTTCTGATAAGATGAATGTATTTCCCTTCTTTGACCGTGTTTCAACAAGTTCTGTCTTCTGGTGATGTCGACTTGTGTGGTAGCACCTCCTCTGAAATTTTGTGTTTTATCTCAGACTGTCGACTGTCATCTAGGTACACCTTTGTTAGTATTGAGTCCAGTTGAGGGGTAGTATCTTTGAATAATGTATTTTTTAAGTAATATGATTTAGTAAATGAAAATCCTACTGAACAATATATTGTTGTCGATTGACTATATGTGATTAGGCTCACTTGTCTTGACTCTCTTAATAGTATTGCACAACGAAATAAAGATCCGTTAACAATACTATAGACTTATCGTAAGTACTGAAGAGATAATAAGTTCAAATACAGTATGTTAAAATAATTTTTCCCTAAGGTGAATCAAAAGGAACATCCATTCGTTCTTTCCAACTTTCCTATACGGATACACACTCTTTGTATATTGAAATAGTGTCCTTTCACTTTTGTACCTTCAGCGAGTCAGACTGAGAAACACTGCGGTACCTGACATGTCAGGTACCTTAAGAGGTCTGGTCTTACGACCTCACCATCGGAAACGGAAGAGGTCCCTTGGAAGGGTGTAACGGCCACCTAAAAAATGGTCGACTCTGTTTTTCCTTCGGGTTCTTATGACCTCACCCATCGGACAAGGAAGAGGTCACCTAGAAGGACTGGGTCCTTAGTTTGACCCCAGAGGACGTAACACCCGTCTAAGAAATGGTTTACTCGATAGTCCCTTCGGGTAAATAGTGTTCTGATCTTCTCTTAAATTCCGGATTACCCGGTATTAAACCTATATATATAATATTATATATATATATATAACACATATAGTATATTTATACTATAAATATAATATGAAAGTGAGAAAGTGACTAATATTGTCTTTACCTTAACCCCTTTATCAAGTAGATCTCGTTACCTTCCTCGGTAAATAAACATCCGTTGTTACCTTCAAACGTTCGTCTTTCTATATTAATACGGTTTTTGAGAAAGTGGGGTTGTTATTTGGGGAAATGTGTGTCTATGATTTAATGTATGTAGTCATTCATTTACCTGTAGTACTTTTTTAATAAACGTTTCTATATTAGACTGTGTTTAAAAACGACGTAGTATGAATTACAGAGAGACTGAGATCCAGAATAATACAGTTTCAGAAATAACTTTAAAGACAAAGTGTATCTACAGTTAATCTCTGTAATCTCTGATCCAATTTATTTCTTAACATGGGACACTTCCGTATTTTAGTCTACTGGTAAATACTTTATGTGATAGACAATTGTAGATGTAAAAGTTTTTTTCGTTAATACCATCACTACGAGGTTCCATACTTCTTGATTCAGTACTATTTGACATCAAGGTGTAAAATGAGAGGATACTTTAACACATTAACCAAACCAAAGGTTCAATCAAAAAAAGGGTGTCTTCATCGTGTTAAGTACTAATGAGAAAATCGTTTTTCTTTCTTTTTAATGAGTCATATTTCATATATTAAAGTCTTCTTAAATAAGAATTCTTTACACACTTCGTAGTACTCTATTTACCCTTAAATGTATACAAAGTGTGTACCAAAACTTATTTAAACTTTCTCATCTTTTTATTGTTCTCTTTTTAGAATCTACTATCCCTTGTCTTTTTAATTCTTTCCTATGAAAATTTTAGTATATCTCTTCGACTTTAGTTTCTTTACCTTTATGGTCCGATATTTGACTTCTTCGTTAACGATAATAGTATCAGATTAGTTTCTTAGTGTATAGGGGGATACTCCGAAACTGGGACGATAGTACCTGTCAAAAAGTCGGGTTCCCGTTTACCGGGAAAATGTTTGTAAGGGTAGGGTTTCTTAGAAAAGTCTCGGGAAAAATACAGAAACAAAGAGTCTGACATCTACTTCCCCAAGTCGTACCCACACTGGTGTCACATGTAGTGGCTATGATATCGTGAACACACACTCGACACCCATCGTCACTTCGATTCTATGTGAGGATTCCGACTTGTTATTTTATTCCTTTGTTGTCTCTCCACTCTACGTGTCCACCTCTTACGAAATATGACAGGGACTCGACTACTCTAAGGTGTCTATCTCCTGTGATAGAATCTCATTCTCATTTCCTATGGTCGGTCCCCTTGTGGGGGCTCTTAATGTCTGGGTTTTATGTGGTAGTACAATAACTCTTTCCCCAGTCTTGTCCGGTCAGACTAGTCGGTACACTAAAGTGTCTTTTTCACCACCTAAAGGTTCAGACTCGTCTTCCTGTCAACGTTGTGACAATTCGACACATTGTCCCCTTTCTCCCGTGAGTGCTAGGTCCTGTCGTCGTGGTTGTCAGGCGTCTCGGTTCCCAAGTACTACTGACACATCACGTCCCCAACTGTCTATCGGTGTATGGCCAGTATCCGGTAGTGTCACTCCTCTTTTAGTAGATTACGACGTTTCTCATTCATTTTTATGTGGACCTGCTACGTCGGAAGTATCCACTACTGAAACGAGACACAGACCTACAACGTGTCGTAGAAACCCTACCACCACCTGTATTTTGTCTGTAGATGTTTCCTGTCCAACCTCTCCTTCTTCATGTACCCACACACCTCCACCCCCAGGCTCTACCACCGGTCCTACTACTCGTCCAAAGGTTAGTGTCACTAGTCCATGTACTTCTCCTTTTCGGGTTTATATTCCCCGACGTTACGACCGAGGAGACTTTCAGGGTCTTCCTCTTTAAGACTTTAAACACAGAACAAGGAACTAAGGTACTCTATCTTCACTCATGACCCTTTTCTCTTTTATTGTACTTATTAAAAGTTTGTCCATATTGAGTGTATCGACTTGAAGACATGAAAGATAAAACGACCGTTCTTTAACTACAATTACTCAACATATATCTATTTAAGAGGAACTTCCATATAAGGTAAAGTGGAGATTAATCTGTGAAAACAGAGTAAAAGTCGTATAAAGGTTCCTCAAGTACGTAAATGTGAAAATTACTCTTTCAGAAAATACGGAAACTCTTTGTAATACGACTGTCAGTTGTACAAAGTTCATGTATGTCCCCTATTTATCTCTGTGAATTTTTGTTTAGAGAGTGTTAGGTTTCCACCACTTTCTGCTATAAGTTTATTTATATCTTATACAATCTTCCACTGTCTTCTTTTGTTTTTGTACATATTTCCTCTCTTATCATCCACCGTAATAAAATATGGTTCAACGTTCCCGACGTTTGTTCCCCAATAAACTTCTCTACAGTTCCTTCTCTCTCTTCATGGATCACTCTATGGTCCTCTTCACACACAGAACGTCACACAAACAGTGACGTTTCCTGGACTCCTTCTACGACCAAGGTGTACAAGTTTCCGTTTGCTCTTTCGGTCACCCCATCTCCCTATTAGTTCTCCCCCTCACTAATCTCTACCACAGTTCCTACGACTCCTTATTCCCCCGAAGGGACGATATCGACTTAGAAGTCAGGTATCTCTTAGGGAGAAAGGTACAACAAGGGTCTTGAGATACCTAAATCAACGTTTCCTCAGGACATTTAATATAGTCTAGCAGAAGAATCATGGTAGAAACTACCTGAAAACCGAAGACAGTGGAATAGTGTAGTGGAATCATACACTCACGTCCACGGAAACGAAATTGTTGACGAGAGTGAGGTGTTCAGTGTTCATATGTGTGTGTGACATCGGAGGACCCGACACAATGAAGTACTTAAAGAGTGGGTCGTGGTGGAAGGAATTCGGTGCCCACCACTGTGAAGTTCGAACAGTCTAGTCTAATAGAAAGAGGATTTCCTACAAATTTGTCATGGATCTTTAAGGTCAAGTGTTCGATGACTCGTTTATTATGTCGACTCTAAGGAAAATCGATGTTACTGAAAGACGGGATATAAATTTATTCATATTTGTCGTACCCTCTCTCTCTCTATTTTACTTCCCCTTTCTGTATTGTTCGAGTTTGTCGGGGATTCTGTTACTCCACAAGAACCAAACCGTTGTAAAATTGAAGTCGATATAGGGAACTATTGGTCCTTTCTAGTCTTTCTTTTTATGGAGAAAAGGTTTCTGTCTTCGTTGCCATAGAAATCCCACACTTTTTGGTATGGTTAAACGGGACAGAGACAAAAAAGAAAAAAACAACAAAAACTACACCTGGTAAAAATCAGAAATAACTTTTACGAGGTTATAATGCGGGCAAAATACAAGATCTAGAAATCGACACTCTGTACACCCTAGAATCGAAGGGTTGGTCCCTAGCTTGGGTGTCGGGCACGTGACCTTCCGTTTCAGGATTGGTAACCTGTCGGTCCTTTCACGGGAACAGAGACAAAAGAATACTCTATATAAAATAAACAATAAGAACCCGAATTACAAAAATAAAAAAAAAGTATTTACGTGACCCTTGTAGGATTAAGATCAAGACTAGAAACCTGTCGTACATTCCCGAAAAGGTCTGGTATAAGACACTCAGGTACTCCAGTACTTTTAAGTAAGCGAAGAATACCTATTTAAAGAACTGTACTAAATTCGGATTCCTGTGACAAAATAAAGTCATATGACACTACCACAGTGATATTACGTTCTAAGGTTCGTAGTGACTAAAGTCGAGGGAACAAATGAAGAATAAAAGGGTATACATGTACTTATGTACACGCAAATAAAATTTTTGTGTTAATTCTTTTAATATTTAATACTTTATCTTACCGTTTTTACAATTTGGTCAATTTTCTCACTAAAGTATATTTACGTAATTTGTCTTGACTTACCTTGTAGTTTTGGCAATACAAAGTTAGTTAAAAACTACAAGGTAAGTCAAAAATCGTCATTGTCTTGTTAGTTTTGTTAGTAATTATTACTTAATTATTGATTAAATCTTTTCTGGAACTGAGTTCTCTTAGATTATATATTAGATAGACCCTTAAAGATCGTTTATCGGATACATAACAGTTATAAACAACTTACTAATACTTAATCTAGGGGAATCTATACTTGTGACCACATACCCTTCTAATATGAAGTTAAACTATCCTTTTCCGACCTAACAACTTATTTTAAGCCTTATTTACCGGTAGATAGACCTTCCTTTACTTCACTAAAGGATAAGTTACGTAGAAAAAATTTTTCTGTCACATTTTCACTTGTCGGGTAAAGTCTACTAGTACATTTTGGTATGTATTTTAGATGTCCACTCTTTTGATAATAATAGTTCCCTCTTTTAGTCTTCATTCTTCTTTGTGTTTAAATTGATATATTTTTAAATTTTGTAAAATACCCGTTTTTATGGGTGGGGTTTTAGTTAGCGTCTTGTTATGAAACATTTTTTTAGTAACCTTTACGTCAATTGACAACTCTTCTTCCGTATTTCATATACATCTACATACCATTATTATTCTTTATTGAATATATGTTTAGAAACAAGTTTCACTCATGATCAAATCATTTGTCCTCCTATAGATTAAGTGTTGGAAGTCGGACCCTTTTTTGAATTACAACTAACTCCAACTTTGAAAATTTGTTCATAATGTCTGTATTCCCTTTGAGAGATTAAAGTGACCGTCTCTATACTTTACCTCTTGTAACACCTTTGGTTGATTCTGTCGATAACTATTATCTTTGTGTTTATAAGAAATTGAGTCCCAAGGAGGCAGAGGTGTGATGACCTATAAGAGACGGTCCAGGAAGAGACACCACCCCAGACAGGACATGTAACATCCTACAAATCTTCGTAGGAACGGGTGGTGGACGGGAAGTAGTCACACTGTCGTTTTTTACAGATGACAATAACGAGTTGCAGGGGACTCCCCATCAATGGGAACCAAATCTTCACGTTACAATTCAATTGTTAGAGTTTTATTAAAACATCGTCACTATACTATCAGGAATAACGATTTATTACTATGTCTGGTAGCTTACATACTCAGTGTGTCGGTGTGTCGGTACCTTATAATATACCTGTAACTTTATTGCTCGGTCGTAGTAATAATCAACAAATCTTCGCTCAGGGACTCAACAACGACTCTTTATCTGTTTTCGTCTATTTAACATCTTTTTGTAATTTATCTGACCGGTGAATAGTCATTTTGTATTTCTTTTAAATTACTACATAAATCCTAATATAAATATGGAAACATATTTTCATACACTTATACATATTCACGTATAAAATCTTCCCATAGAAATTTCCTTTGATTTTTTAATTCCTTAGTTTTTATGAATAAGGTATTTATTTTTGAATACCTTATTATTTTTATGAATTGTAATACTTCGTTTTATTCTATTTTATGTAACGGAGGACTTGTTGACATCCATTTTTTAACTTACTTTTAGATGGTGATTGATTATTTTTGTGTATTTTCTCATTCTTAAATTACTATGGTCGTAACCAGAGATTAAGTTCAACTTTAACGGTTTTGTCCCTTTACTTTCTTATATTGTCCTGTAAATGTCACTCCTCTGTCACCATGGTTTCAACATTAAAGTAGAGTATAACTTTATCTACCTGAGTTTATGTGAATGTCTTACATTTCCGTTACAAATTATACCATTTCTTCACATATGGACACCACCTAAGTACAACTACATACCGTTTTGGTTATGTTATAACATTTCATTAATTGGAGGTTACTTTTATTTATTTACATATAATTTTTTAATACAGGTCTCGACTACGTTGAAAACGTTTATCTAAATTAATCTTCCGATTTTCCTTGTTATTCTTTATTGTCAACACTTTGATCTTCATTTATACATATTTCACGATAAATAATAATTATGGTGATTCCTACGACGTCTTGAGAGTGAAAGGTAAAACCAAATGTTCCTAACTTGGTAGTTCTTATAATTTCACTATTGACTTAAGTAAGTCATTCTTTTCACTGTTACTTTTTCGTTGTTTACCCCACATGACATGTCGTACCACTGATATATATCAAGTATTATGAAATATCGTATTTGACTGACTGTCTAAACTGTGTTTTTAACCAGGTTTTAAACTGGGGTTTTTACTTAATAATATGTTAGGGGTCCAAAGGGACCACCGAGTCACCATTTTATACTTGGACGGTTACATCTTCTGGACCCAATCTAGGAACCCAGTCCTTCTAAGGGACCTCCTCCCGCACCGTTGGGTGAGGTCATAAGAATGGACCCTTTAGGGTGCCTGTCTCCTGGGACCACCCGATATAAAGTACCCCAACGTTTGTCAACCTGTGTTGAACTGCTGGTTTTTTGTTGTTGTTGCATGGTAGGAGTGTTTACATAGATACATATATATATGTTTCTTCTGAACTGTAAGTCAAAAACAAATTTTTTTTTTCTTTCTTTCTTTCTTTTCCTTTTGTTAAAGAAGAAAGTTTCCTAAGCTAATTTTTTTATTATTTTATTTATTTATTCGTTGTCGTGAAATATTTCGTCTTCTTAACATCTCTGTAAAAATTTATCTTTTTCAATTGGAGTAATAGTATGTAGAAAAGTGGATACTTTGATTCACAAAAAAAAGGGGGAATGCACTTATGGATCGCACTCTCTTCCATGACATTATGCACACAAATAACGTGTTGATAACGTTCCCACAGAAACGTTTGTCAGGACCCATGTCTAGAAAGAGGACGTACGTCTTTGTCTCAGATTATACAGGGTAGAATGTTATTTTTCTTTACGACAGTGAAGTGACACGTAGGGTGGTGTCCATTATAGGACACAGAGGGTAAAGGAGAAGATAACCCGAAGATCTTCTAAATTAACAGTTTTGACTGTAGGAACAAAGGTTCATACTACCAGTGAAAAAAATTTAGTATTTATTTACGTAATAATACTTTGAGTCGTTTATTGGTGTCTCTAGAGACGTAGACCCGATACGGGCTAACCAGGAGTCCATGCACAAGGACCGAAGGTAGGAGAGACTAGGAGGGGAGGTCACAGACACCCCGAGAGTCTGAGTGGACGAACCCTTGAGACCCACCTACTAAAGAGACACTTCCAGTTTTAAAGAGGGATTAATTAACTGTTCCGTCTAGTTTCAAAACAGGAGTTTGTTCTATTGTCCTTTCCTATTTTTGGTTCGTAATCAGAGGGTCGGTCTACATCCTGACGTTTTCATTTATTGGTGTAGGATATGTTAGTTTCTCCGTGTCCGACTCCCTGCCATCGTCTGCTTTACAAATGTCGAAGGACACAGTCAAGTAATCCGTACAAAAGGAGAACAATTAAGTCGAAGATTCATGTACTAAAGGGAATCTCTGTGACCAGACCTATCTAAAAAAAAAAAAAAAGGATGACTGAGAGACAAGGATCCTCTGACGTAATATTCAATCCACTTTAGTCAAAAATATCGAGGAAACTGAAATGGAGAGAATGAAGGTCTCGAGATTCGGAGGGTTGTGGAGTATTGTAGGGACTCAAGTTTAATAGAGTTATTATATTGTACCTGTTAAACGGAGTTGATCCAGGTGTCTCGGAAGTTTCGAAACCTAAAACAACCCTTCTGTTGTGGACTTTAGAGACTTATACTAATAAGGGAAGAAGTTTTCCCTTATTTAAAAGAGGAAATTATATTTTGAACCTATAATATTCGGAACCAAAGAACTTTCAAAAATATTACGGTTATTCCTAAGGGATGATCATAGTCCTCAATTATCGACAGTAAATTCTCAGGAGTCATTTTTATAAACATTGATACTTTCTATATATCTATAACAATACGTTATTTGACACCTTTTAAGACTTTCTCTACCCTGATGGTCTGGTGGACTGGACTGAGAACTCTTTGGATATACGTCCAGTCCTTAGTTGTCAATCTTGACCTATACCTTGTTGTCTGACCAAGGTTTATCCTTTTCCTCATGTAGTCCGACATATAACAGTGGGACGAACAAATTGAAGATGTGTCTCATGTAGTACTCTTTGCGACCCGACCTTCTTTGTGTTCGACCTTAGTTCTAACGGCTCTCTTTATAGTTATTGGAGTCTATACGTCTACTGTGGTGGGAATACCGTCTTTCACTTCTCCTTGATTTCTCGGAGAACTACTTTCACTTTCCTCTCGTTTTTTCAACCGAATTTCGAGTCGTAAGTCTTTTACTTCTAGTACCGTAGACCAGGGTAGTGAAGTACCCTTTATCTACTCCTTTGTTACAGTCTGAAATAAAAAACCCGAGGTTTTAGTGACGTCTACCACTAACGTCGGTACTTTAATTTTCTGTGACCGTTTTGGTTATGTTATAACATTTCATTAATCGGAGGTTAATTTTATTTATTTAAATTTAAATTTTTTTTCTTTTTCTTTTGTGTATTTTTTATTATTATTTTCTACGAATGAGGAACCTTCTTTTCAATACTGGTTGGATCTATCGTATAAGTTTTCGTCTCCGTAATGAAACGGTTGTTTCCAGACAGATCAGTTCCTATACCAAAAAGGTCATCAGTACATACCTACACTCTCAACCTGACACTTCTTTCGACTCGCGGCTTCTTAAGTACGAAAAATCGACACCACAACCTCTTCTGAGAACTCTCAGGGAACCTGACGTTCCTCTAGGTTGGTCAGGTAGGATTTCCTTTAGTCAGGACCCACAAGTGACCCTCCTGACTACGACTTCGACTTCGAGGTCATGAAACCGGTGGAGTACACTTCTCAACTGAGTAACCTTTTCTGAGACTACGACCCTCTCTAACCCCCGTCCTCCTCTTCCCCTACTATCTCCTACTCTACCAACCTACAACAGTGGCTGAGTTACCTGTACTCAAACCCATTTGAGCCCCTCAACCACTACCTGTCCCTCCGGACCGTATTACACTAAGTACCCCAGCGTTTCTCAGTCTGTGCTGACTCACTGACTTGACTTGACTTGACTTGACTCGACTCTTTCTATGATGATTAAATATAAGGTGTTCTGTCTTGGGTTATCTTCATTACAAGGACGGGGTTTACGGTTGTCATTCTTTTGGATAAGATCTGGTCTCGAGGTTATTCGAGTAATACGTATGTTTAGTAGTTTCAAACACCAAGTTTATGTTTCATACAGAGTAACCCAGAGATCGTCTGTGTCCTTGACGGAAAGTTTGTTCAAGAATCCATAACTACTTTCACATCCAGAACCAGACACCTAGTGTCAAACTCATTGTTCTGTCATCAGGACGCGATCTCAGTCCATACATGTCAAAGTCAGAGGAGGTGGCTCCTAGAAATACATTGAAACTTTCTAAAAAAAAATAAGTGAAATATCCAGTACTATTTAATACATAATCTAGTGACTTTATATTATCGAGAACTCATTAGACTTTATTTTATATATAATTCTTCCGAACCATCGTCCGTCTTACACTCACTCACTTTCAGTAAGTCAGTACAGGTTGAGAAACACTAGGGTACCTGATATAGTAGGTACCTTAAGAGATCCGGTTTTATGACCTCACCCATCGGAAAGGGAAGTGGTCCCCTAGAAGGGTTTGGTCCCTAGTTTGGGTCCAGAGGTCGTAACGTCCACCTAAGAAATGGTCGACTCGATAGTCCCTTCGGGGTATTCTATAGAGATCAATTTACGTTTTGTTAAACAAGGTGTTGAACTCTTTTCTATCTATCAATGAAAAGTTTTTTACTCAAATTAGTGTTTTTGTTTTATTATGTTTAATCCTATCAACCTATACTTTATTCTATCGTTATACGTATGATAGATAAGGAATGATGATTTCTACGTCTTCTTGTAAGGTACAAATTTTCATTATTCCCCTTGTGTTACACGGGTTGACTATCTAAACTAATTTGTGTTAAATATTTGAGAGTGTGTTGAGGTAATTATCTTGATGTGGATGTATCTTCTTAATTTACCGTTTGATGTTTGAACTACTTCTTTCAGGATTAAAAACTTTCTTACGTTTTTTTTTTTTTTTCTGTGAGTTTAAGGTTCTGTGTTTCGTTTTAAGAACGTTTCTGTTAAACGTATGTCTTTCACTTACTGATTGTTTGGTTTGTACATAAAACCACCACAACAAGACAACGATTTAGCACAGGTCGAGAAAACGTTAAGGTACATGACATCGGGTGGTCCGAGGAGACAGGTACCCTAAGAGGTCCGTTCTTATGACCTCACACAACGGTAAGGTATAAGTTTCCCTAGAAGGACCTGGTCCCTAGCTTGGGTGCAGAGGACGTAACCGTTCGCCTAAGAAATGGTGACACGGTGGTCCCTTGCGAATCGGTAGGACATTACTTTTTTAATGGTTCATTATGAGGAACCGTATGGAGAAACACGTATAAATATGTTACGAGAAAAAGTACCCTTATAGTTCCACCATCCGTTATGACACTTTATACACAGGATTTATGACGTCAACGTTGTGTCGTAGATGGAGGTACCCAGACCTAAGAAGAGTATTTATGTCCTGTACAACTTTGTGACTCGGACTTGTTTAAAAATTTATGGGAGGGAAGTTACAAGTGTGGAGGTTAGAATTATGAGACGAAAGGATGAGGGTACTTGACGTTTTGAGGAGTCTATACAAGACAAAAAATGGTCTCGGTCAAATAACGAAGGTAAGAAAGAAGTAAGAGTAGGCTGACCTTAAGGTAAGGGTAGTGAATAAACAGTTGTCACTACGAACATAGTGACTCAGTCGTCTGTGGTTAGAAAAGTATATAATTTAGTTAGTTAAAATTTACATAATCAATTGGATCCTTTTTTATACACCGTTAGAGGACCCAGACCCAATCCGACGAATTCAAGAGTCCATCGGTCTAAATACTGAACTTTTGGTCCTTCGTACAGGACAGACGGACTAACGTCTCCTCTATAAGCATTGAGGAACACAAACGAGTGATCCGTGACGAAAGTGACAATGAGAGTGGAGACGAGTGTAGTAACAGGAGTCCCGGTGATCATACCTACCTTTATTAAAAAAAAAGGACGACTCTGAGACAAGGAACCTCGGGTGTAACTTTCTGTCCACTTAGGTCAGAAATAATGAGAAAGAGGTACTTGAAAGGACGGAGAGTCTCAAAATCGAAGTGACGATACGACACGACGTGAATCAGTGAGTCAGTACAGGCTGAGAAACGCTGGACATCAGGCGGTCCGAGGAGACAGGTATCCCTAAGGGGTTGAATGACATTATAACTCAATTACCAAAGAGGTTTAGACTTTGACACCTTGGAAGCAACTGGTCCAAGGCTCCTAGAGGTTTCATAACAGGACACCACCCTTTCAGAGGACTCTAAAGATCATTTAATCCTCAAGGAAGTAGTTGTCTCTATCTTCATACAAGGAAACTATATTTATGTACTCATAATATTAGTAACCGAAGTACTACTAAAATTATTTAGTTGATCCTATAAGTACAATTACTATGTTAAATTCTTCACAGTAAATCATGAAGTAAAAAATTTTTTACAGTCAATCTACTATACAAAGGTAGGTTACCACGTGGTACGTGACTCGAATCTTAGAATACACCTAACAGAATAAAACAAAAGTATTTTGAAATAAGAGACTACAAACGTGATACTATATAATTATTAAGTGAGATGAGAACGTATTTACACTGAGTTTTGTCACTTTCCTAGACGGATTTCAATACTTGTCAGGTAAACTGACTTCTCCATAGACTTTCACTTTCAGCGAGTCGGCATAGACTGAGAAACGTTGGGGTACCTGATATGTCAGGTACCTTAAGAGGTCCGGTCTTATGACCTCACCCGTTGGAAAGGGAAGAGGTCCCCTAGCAGGGTTAGGTCTTTAGTTTGGTCCCAGAGGACGTAATGTCCACCTAAGAAATGGTCGACTCGATGATACCCTGAAGTTTAGGATTTTGACGTTTTATGTGTATAAGAAGTTACTTCTCGACATACAGAAGGAACCCTTTTACGGATAACTTATAAAAGTCGGATGAAAATTATCAATAAACAAAAAATTATAATTCAACTAAGTTAGGAAATATAAAAACCTATTGTTAGGGAATAACCTATATATGTATTATTTATATAAAAGGGTACCTATCAAACAAAATAACTACGAAAGAAAGTGACACGTTTGTTTACATGAGGTAAACAAAATAAAGGGAAAGGACCTCTCTATATATGTTTTTGTGACGATTCTAATGAGAGTTTCTTCTTAGTGGATACCAAAGAACGTCGAATAATTTATTGAGAACGGACCTTTTAGGGTACCTGTTTCGTCGGACCATCCGACGTCAGGTACCCCAGCGATTCTCATCCCGTGCTGACTCGCTGAAATGAAAGTGAAAAGTGAAATTACGTAACCCCTTCCTTTACCGTTGGGTGAGGTCACAAGAACGGACCTCTTAGGGTCCCTACCCCCTCGGACCACCCGACGGCAGATACCCCAACGTGTCTCAGTCTGTACTGACTTCGCTGAATCGTCGTCGTCGTCGTCGTAACTTATTGAAGTACTGTAATAGAACTTAAGAGATGAACAATCTATTGTTAGAAGGTACTGTAATTCTAACTAAAGACCTTTTAATAGTAAAATATAAAAGTTTAAAAAAATCTCATATCAACTGAATGTCTCAATAATCTAGGAGGACATGTCGTTTTACATGGTCAATGTGTGTGTGTGTGTGTGTGTTATACAGTGTACTTTCTAGAAAACCAGTTTTGTCTGGTACATATATATATACACACACACATATATACACATACACACACATACACACACACACACACATAACCTCTTCCTTTACCGTTGGGGGAGGTTATAATAAAGGACCTCTTAGGGTACCTGTCTCCTCGGACCTCCCGATGTCAGGTACCCTAGCGTTCCCAACCTGTACTAAATCGTTGATTTGGCGGTGGTATATATAGACATATATCTTTCTCTGTGTGTATGTTCGACTGGGAACTTGTTCTTTTAATTCCCAAGACTGAGAAGTACCAGTCTTTAGGAGGACATTGAACTATCAATAAAAAGATATAGTGACTGTGTTGTTTGACATTATTTTTATTATTTTTAATAGAACCAAAATTCACATAAAAATTTACTTATTACGTTGGTATTGATAATGAAGTCCCTTTGTCTTTTTAATGAACTCTAGTGACAGTAAATTCTTAATTAATAAGAGTCACGTGGTCGGGGTTCGTAGGTCATAGTACGTAGCTTGGACCCGACCGATAAGTAAAGTATATACTATAATATGTACAAAGTTACGGTAAGAGGGTTTAGTAGGGTGGGATCGGGAGTTTTGGTTATGTTATAACATTTCATTAATTGGAGGTTAATTTTATTTATTAAAAAATTTTTCTTCATTAATAAGAATTATTCAGATATTACGGGGTTGTTTTTACCTTAGATGTTCGTAAAAACTGGGTTTCCATCCTTTTAAAACTTCATCCTTTTTTGTTTTACCAAATACATATTCTGACTCCCTTTTCGAATTATTTCTCTGAAGGATTTTAACGTATTTCTACGACTTAGGTTGCTACTTTTCCTTTTACCTTTAGGACCCTTTGTTCATCTTCCTCGTTTAAAATAAGGTGTTACCAGTTTCTTAGTGATAAAGACCAAGTCTCCGAAACTCGATACGTTGGGTCCCATGATCCCATAAACCAGAAAATTTCAACCGTACTTCATCTTAGAGAAGTCTCGGAGGAAATATAGAACTAAAGAGTCTGACATCTACTTCCCTAAGTCGTCCCCACACTGGTGTTACATGTAGTGTCTCCACAAACATGAACTTACACTCCACACCCATCGTGGTCTCGATTCTATGTGAGGATTTCGACATTTTATTTTATTCCTCTGTTGGTTCTCCATCCTGTGTACCCACCTTTTACGAAATATGTAAGGGACTCGACTATACTAAAATGTATACGTCCTTTGATAAAATCTTATTCTCATTTCCTATGGTCGTTTTCCTGGTGGTGGGTAGTCCTGTCGACGTTTTATGTAGTGATACAATAATTCTTTCAACAGTCTTGTCCGTTCAACATGGTGGACTGACTCGAGTGTCTTTTTCACACACCCCCCCCCGCCCCCCTTACAAACGTAAAGACCTGTCTTCCTGTTAACGTCGTGCCAATTCGATACATCGTTCCCTATGTTCCGTTAGTCGTGGGTTCTATAGTCTTGGTCGTTATGTGTCTCTACCCCCCAATACTACTGGTACATCTTGTTTCCACCGTCTACCGGTGGATGGCTAGTATCCGGTAGTTTGAGTCCTTTTACAGTAGATTAAGACGTTTCTCTTATATTTTTATGTAGACCCACTACGTCGGAAGTATCCAATACTGAACCGAGACCCAGACCTACAAGGTGTCGTAGAAACCCTACCACCACCTCTACTTCGTCTACAGATGTTTCCTGTCCAACCTCTCCTTCTTCATGTACCCCCACACGTCTACCCTCAGACTCGACTGTCGGTCCTACTAGTCTTCCGAAGGTTTATGTCACTAGTCCATGAACCATTCCTTTTCAGGTTTATACTCCCCGACATCAAGACCGAGTAAACTTTAAGGGTCTTCTTCTTTAGGACTTTAAACACACAACAATGAACCAAGGTACCCCACGTCCACTGATGGTCCTTCTTCTTTTTATTGTACTGATTAAAAGTGTGTTTGACCGTACGAAGTGTATCGACTTTGTGACATTAAAGATAAACCAGGAGTTCTTTAAATATAATTATGAAATAAATATCCATTCAAGAGGAACTCCCACACACGCGCACACAAGACAGTGAAGTCAGTACACGTCGAGACACGTTGGGGTACTTGACATCGGACGGTCCGAGGGGAGAGGTACCCTAAAGGGTTTTCACCCAACTTAAGACCTCACCCAACGGTACAGGAGGTGGTTCCCAAGAAGTCTTGGGTCCCTAACTCATCCGTAGAGGATGGATCAAGGACGTTACGTCCTCCTAAGAAATCGTGACTCAGTTGGACCTTCGGGGGAAACTCCCATATGAGGTAAAGTAGAGACTGATCCTTATAAACAGGTTAAGAGGAGTCTAAACGTTTCTCCAGTATGTAGATCTCGAATTAAATCATGAATGGTACAAGGTTCATGTATCTCGGTTATTCGTCTCACAATTTTTGTTTTGTTTTGTTTTGTTTTAGAGAGTACTAGGTTCCTCCCACTTACTCCTATAAGTTTGTTTTATACTATCTTATACAGTCTTACACTGTCTACGATACTTCTTTTGTTTCGGTCCATATCCTCTCTCTCACCATCCTCCACAATGAAAAGGACTCACGAGTCCCTTCTGGTCCCTTACTTACTCTACTACAAACTTATGAAAGGAGGACTCTCTATTCCTCGATCACACTACAGTCCTCTTGACACTCGGACGATCTCCCTCGACGTTTCCTGGACTCCTTCTACGAACAAGGTGTACAAGTTTACTTTTGTTCCTTCGGTCACCCCGTCTCCTTATTAGTTCTTCCCCTCACTAATCTCTACCACAATCCCTACGACTCCTTCTTCCACCGGGGGGACGATGTCAACTGTGAAACACCAAGGAAAGTGGAATATTTAAATCAACATTTTGGTAGAATACTTAATATAGTTATGGGATGAATCAGGGTAGTAAACTCACTTAAGACTGAAGACATAATATTCAGTAGAATTATATACTCAAGTCCACGGAGGAGAAATTCTTGGTAAAAGGGAAGTGTTCCTTTCCGTGTGTGTATATGTGTGTGTGTGTGAGTTTTAACATAGATGATGGTAGTAACCGATGGGTCTGGGTGGGAGGAATCCGATATTCACAAATGTCTAACAGATCAGTCTGGTTTAATAATAAGAGACTTTCTTATATATTAACAATGGGTCTTTAAGGTCAAATATTTGAAAGGTACTTTGTTATTTGAACCTCAAGTGAAAACCATACCGGTTAAAGACGAATCATAAATCTTTTCTTACTTTTCACACTCTCACTTTCTTTCTCTCTTTACTTTACCTGTAAACCTGTAATTCCCCTTTTTATAGGTTATTTGAGTTTACTGGTGGCTCTGTTACTTTATTTCTTTTCAAGGGGACGAAGTAGTTATAAGGTTGAGGTCACCGTAGAGAAATTATGGGTCTTTTTTGTTATTTCTTTTTATATAAAGACGGTTCCTGTATTTCTCACTATATCTATACTGAACTTTCTAGAATGTCACACTTATAGGATTCTCCTTTTATTTTTTGACCTTGTATTTGATGGTTAAATTTTAGTCTTTATCTGTTTTATGTCGTCTTTAACCTGTATAAAATATGTTTCGTATATTTTGTCATCTTCCAAAGAAAAGGCATTCCTGAAAGGATAAACAAAGGAGGACAAGTATTTATTGTGAATGAAAGATTAATGTGACCTTCGTAAAATACGGAAGATAAGGATGATTTTCCTAAACGGACCACCGAGTCTTTCGTTTCTTAGGTAAACAGTTACGTCCTCTGTTTGTAGGGACCCCACCCTTCGAGGGAACCTCTTCCTTGACCGATGGGTGAAGTCATAAGAACGGACCTTTTAGGGTAACTGTCTCCTCGGTCCGTCCGATGTCAGGTACCCCAGTGTTCTCAGTCTGTGTTAAATAACTACTTTGGTGGTGTTGGCATGGTAGACTCAAAGGTGATAATGGTAAATTAAAAGTCAGAACTGCAAACGTAAAAGTTCACGTTCCAAGTAAAATCAAATTCTAGTAATTCATGTAATTATAATCCTTTTGGTCTTTTGTTGATGTTACTGGCGACAGGAGATCCGATACTAACTAACCAGGAGTCCACTGGAGTTCATGTACGTGAACCGAAGGTAGGAGAGACTACGAGAGAACGTCATAGACACCTCGAGAGTCTGAGTGGACGGACGTCTAAAATAGTGAAGAAGGGACATCTTCAGTTTTAAGGAGGGATTTACTAATGACTACGTCTGTCTTAAAACAGGGGTTTATTCTTTTATCCTTCACTACTTTAGTTCGTAAACAACGGTCTGTCTACGTCTTGAAGTTTTCGTTCTTGATCCAGGAGGGGTCGGTTTCACCGTCTCCGACTCGCTGACGTCGTCTCTAAAATGTCGAAGGACACAGTCGAGTAATACGCACAAAGGAAACCAATGAGGTCGGAGATTGATGTACTAAAGGTAACCCCTGTGAAGACCTGTCTTACCCAAAAAAAAGACAGACTAAGTGACAAGGATTCTGTGTTGTAATACAGTCCACTTAAGTAAAAAATAGTGAGGAAGGGGAAATTAAGAGAACGAAGGTTTCGGGATTCCAAGGGTCGTACAGTAGTACAGAGACTCATTTTTCAAAAGAATTTGACATTATGACTCCTAAGCAGAACTAATCCAGGAAGACTAGAAATTGAGAAACTAAACACCGTCCCTGTCTTGGTGACTTTAGAGATTTTTAATGATAAAAGGAGAAGTTTTTACCCCTATTGAAACGATCAAATCTTATTTTCGTACCTATTATATGAAGTACCTTAGTGGCATCAAAGAGGTTCGGTTAATCTTTAAAGGTTCAATATAGTCTTCAGTTCTCGATGGGAAATTAGAGAGTAATCGTTTAGACACATGAACATTCTCTCTATAAATATACAACTATACGTGGTATTGGATAGAATCACATAATATACACACAGACACGACACGAGTCAGTATAGACTCAGAAACACTGGGGTACCGACATCGGGTGGTCCGAGGAGACAGGTACCCTAAAGGATTAGTTCTTATGACCTCACCCAACGGTAAGGTAAGGGGGCCCTAGAAGGGTTGGGTCCCTAGTTTGACTTTACGGGACGTAACGTCCGTCTAGGTTGTCCACCTAGTCCGTCATTTTTTAGACGGACGTCACGTTCTCTACGTCATATATATATATATACGTCTATATATCTATATCAATATTTCACACGAACACACACACGCACACACGGGGTCGGATTCTAATCACCTATGAACCAGTGGACTGACACTCAGTGTCGTCTCAGAGTCTGTACTTCGTAACAAATTCGTCCCAGTGTCGTATATAGTGACCACGAATGTACCCGAAGTGTAGTCTTCGTTGTGGTTAGTGACTACTGTCGAACTACGGTGTCGGGTGTGGGAATAGGTACGGTCTTCAGGTACGTACAGAGTTCAGGGAACAAAACGTCGGGGTATGGTACCGTTCTTGTCGTCGGGAGGACATCCCTGTTTTCTCGAGGTCTGGGTTTCTACGAAGACTCGTTCCCTGCCCGTTGGTAACTACCACGAATGTGTCCGTCGTGTAGTCTCCGTCAGAAGTAGAGTTCGGGACGGGTCCGGTTGTCCCAGGAAAGGGGTGGGATAGATCTCACGGTGTGTGATCGTGAAGAACGAGGTCGTGACGAGGAGAGACCCAATTGTCACGACCATGTCCTCACCCCTTCGTGTGTGAATCCCCCTTGTTCCAGTCAAGTATATACTGGGAGTCCCGTAGACGAGATCGTTAAACCCTGGACGGAGGGAGGGTAATCCGGTAATTACTGGTGATTCGATCTCCTTCGGTATGGAGTATGGACCGAGTTCGGGATTTGGAAGGTATGGAGTGTCGGTCTACTAACGTTGGACATATGTGATTTTCTTTCCGTACCTAACACTATTGTAGTCTAGGTCGAGAAGGTTGTTTCGGTGACCCGTGTGTAGTTACCATATACTGATAAGGGTGTCTTTCTGTGGTGAAGTTCTGACGTTCTCAATTGACACCGCGTATTAAGGTCTATCTGTCTGTTTCCATCCATTTTACTTTTCTGTCTCTTTAAACAGGGTTGACTTTATCGTTCTCTAGTACGGATTTTTTGTCGTTTACTTTCTCTTCGTTTGTCAAATAGTGTAAACCTTTAGTTACGTACTCATTTCTACTATATTTTGAGGTAAAAGAGTTCGATTTTATTAAGTTCCTGAGAAGGTTTTCTTCAAAATGAAAGTCATCAGTGGGACACGTAAAACAATTATTCACCTTCTGGTATTTTATAAATTAAGACACTTTTCTTTCTGAGTACTCGTGTCACGATTAAAATTGTCCTTTGGTATTTTATGTTAGATCAATCTTGACTTGTGATGTTATTTACTTTACTTGTCGTTAATCTTCA
The DNA here is from genome assembly GCA_006410555.1 of Capra ibex. NCBI lineage: Eukaryota > Metazoa > Chordata > Mammalia > Artiodactyla > Bovidae > Capra > Capra ibex. The sequence goes on from SJYO01006231.1 coordinate 88,776,369, forward strand.
TTAATTATCATATCGTCCACTATGTCTTCTTACGTATAATTGACTTTATATCTTAGTATCTCTACTGAGTCAGTCTTTTCTTTTTTTTTACTTTTTACTCTTATCAAACTCCCTACAAACTGATGTAATTCTTGTGGTTGTGACCGTATTAACCTCACAGGTCCTTCCTTTACTATTTTTCTCTTCCATCAGTTTTACATAAACTATTTGAACACCGACTTTTGAAAGGTTTGGACTTATTTTTTGGTTTAAGTCAATGGTCTTCGTTTTTCGTAGAGGGGTTTTACTGTCGTTGTTCTGGATGTGGTTCTACGTCGTTAAATTTGGTGCTTCAATTTTTATACCCAAAGATTTCCGTCGTTTTCATTTTGTCACAGTATATTCTGCTTTTGTATCTTCAAATAGTCAACTAAAGAAAAAAAAAAAAAAAAACTCTTTGCAACGTACTATCTTGTACTCTGTCAGTAAAGGATCCGTCCAACTATTCTTCAGATCCCCAGGAGTTCCTCTCTCCCCAGACCTTAAGAGTTCCTCCTTCCTTCCTGTTTGAAAAAAAAAGGAAGAGATGTAAGGAATCCTAATATATTGTTATTACATAGGACGGACTCCTGTCAGAGACCTGATTTGGAAGACTGATTAAGACAATAGAATTTTACATTTAATACCCTCATCTGGACCAGAAATGTTCCTAATATATTGTTATTACATAGGACGGACTCCTGTCAGAGACCTAATTTGGAGACCGATTAAGACAATAGAATTTTACATTTAATACCCTCATCCAGACCACTCCAGAAATGTTAGAGGTCTGTAAGAACCCTAAGTAACCTCTCATATATTGAAGTAACGATTGTGATCGTTCCCCCATGAGAAAGACGGGAGAAGACTACGGATACAGTCTTCGAAAGAGATAGAGGAAATATGAAATTATTTTGAAATAATATGTTTTCGAGACTCGCTAACTCGAAGTAGAGACCGGGGCCTAACTTAAGAAGAGGAGGTCCCCGGTTCTTAGAGCCACAAAAGTGCACTAAGTTGTTGTTGGAAAGTTTGTCTCTCCGTACTATACAAATTTCACAACGCTCCCTTTTTGGACGTTTGATCCCGTAAAACGGGTCGTTCTAATAGTAAATCTTAACTTCCTCTCTATTTCTTGAAAAGTCTGTTCGTTTCTGATTATCTTGAATAGTTAAGATTTGGATGAGATGTACCCTTACTATATCATGGAAGAGATTCTTTCTTTCCTTTTCCGTATTGTTCACCATTCTTTGATATTCTTTCTCTTTTAGGACGATCATTTCCGTTTGTACATCTTTCCGACTCCTAGTTTAGTGAATTCGATCATACTTTTCAATTGTCTGTTTTTTTAAGATTTTAGTTTATATCGATTTAATTCTTACTTTCCTATTTATCCCTCCCCAGTTTATACCGAAGTTTCTGTGTTTTAATCCCGTCCCTCAATTTTACATCACAATAACCATACATTTACTTGAATTTCCGTTGAATAAAAATTTGTATCTGAAGCGACATCTAATAGTATAACAATCCATCCATCTTGTCCCTTTTCCTCAGGTTTTACCGTCGCCGATGTTCTGTTCCTTCCCTTTTCGGGTGCTTTTACTGTGTTTTCTTCCAGACTCCTGGTCTCACTCCTAGAGTCCATTTTGTTTGTTGTGAGGACCGACGGGGTTAAATGTATCCTGTCCGGGTCCCTCTCTATTTGTCTATTTGTCTCCTCGGTTTCGTTCGAGAGAGAGAGAGAGAGGACACGTGACCCCGTGAGAAGAGGAGCACAGAAATCTAGCTGCACGGGAGTGCGGAGTTTCTACCTAAAAGGATGATAGAAGATTTATTTTATCTCGACATTGTGACTAAACAGATTCTTGATATTGTACCAGGTAAGCTCTGGACTCTCGATATTGTGCCAGATAGGTTCTGGACTCTCGACACTGTGCGGCTCCCCCGAAATTACAGACAGTGAGGTTTAGAAACAACACTGCTCTGTTTCTTAGTTCCTTGTATGTGAGTGCACTGTTATACTTCTGTGAAACAAATGGTATGTACTTTTTAAATGTGATCTATTCGTTTTTGATTTTCTTTTTATTGTGTTCGTATAGTGATTTATTTTAGTAATTTAGTATTCTCTTCTTTGTGTTTCTTTTTTCTTTTTGTTTCTTGATGTGTTAGTCTTTTGTTCAATTGTTTACCCGTTATTCATTATGGATGGTTTTAGGAGAAATTTCGTCGGTCATCTAATTTACGAGAGGATTTCTCGGTCGAATTTTGATTTATAACCTTTTTTTGATTGTAGTACTGTGGGTCGGGGTAATTAAGTACTGTTCATCTTCCCCTTTTCCACCTTCGTCACTGTCTAAGAAGGAGAACCAGAGGTTTTAGTGACACCTCTCACTGACATCGGTACCTAAGTCTTCTACTAACGAAGAACCGTCCTTTGGTTACTGTTTGGATCTGTCACACAACTTTTCGTCTCTGTAATGAGACGGTTGTTTCTAGGAATAGGTGACCCAGAAGGGTCACCAGTGTATACCAACACTCTCAGTCTTACACCTTATTGACTACGGAAGTTTGACACGACGACCTCTTCTGAGGACTATCAGGGAATCTGTCGTTCCTCTAGTTTGGTCAGTCAGAATTCCCTGTAGTTGGGACTTATAAGTGTCCTTTCTGACTACGATTTCGGCTTCAAGGTCATAAAACCAGTGGACTGTGTTTGTCTACTAAGTAACCTTATCAGGGACGACGACCCTTTATAACTCCTGTCTTCCTCTTCTCCCGTAGTCTCCTACTCTGCCGACTTACCGTAGTGGTCACGTTACTTGTACTTGAAGCCGTTCGAGACCCTCTACCACTCCCTGTCCGTCCGGACCGTACGACGTTAGGTACCTCAGTGTTTCCCAACCTGTACTGGCCCGTTGACTTGTTGTTGTCCACTTTACAAAATCATTTTTCTGAAATGAGGATTATTTAAGAAGTATTTAGATACTATAAAGAAGTTTTTTTTTACCTTAAAGGTTTGTAAAAACTAGGTTTCCATCTTTTTACCACCTCATCCTTTTTTAAAAATTACAGATATATATTCTGATTCCTATTTCGAATTATTCTCTCAAGGATTTTAACATATTTCTACGACTTAAGTTTCTTTTCTTTTTACCTTTAGAGTCCTTTATTCACGTTCCTCGTTTAAAATAAAGTGATACTAGTTTCTTGTTGAAGACTAAGATTAAGAAACTCAATATGTTAGGTCTCGTGATTATATTAACCAGAAAATACGATCCGTAGTTTATATTAGAGAAATCTCGGAGGAAATATAGAACCAAAGAGTCTGACATCTACTATCCCAAGTCGTACCCACACTGGTGTGCACATGTAGTGGCTCCGTTGACATGAACTTACACTCCACACCCATCGTGGTCTCGATTCCTTGTGAGGATTCCGACATTTTATTTTATCCCTCTGTTGGTTCTCCACCCTGTGTGTCTTTTACGAAATAAGTAGGGGACTCGACTACTATAAAATGTGTACGTCCCTTGATAAAATCTCATTCTCATTTCCTATGGTCGTTTTCCTGGTGGTGGGTAGTCCTGTCGAAGTTTTATGTAGTGACACAATAATTCTTTCAACAGTTTTGACCGTTCAACATGGTGGACTGACTCAAGTGTCTTTTTCATCCCCTAAACGCGTTGACCTGTCTTCCTGTTAGTTTGTGGTAATTCGACACATCGTTCCTTATGTTCCGTTAGTCGTGGGTCCTATAGTCTTGGTCGTCAGGTGTCTCGGCCCCCAAGTACTACTGGCACATTACGTTCCCACCGTCTACCGGTGTATGGATGGTATCCGGTAGTGACAGTTCTGTTATAGTAGATTAAAACGTTTCTCTTACATTTTTATGTAGACCTACTATGTCGGAAGAATCCAATACTGAAACGAGACCCAGACTTAAAAGACGTCGCAGAAACCCTGCCACCACCTTCACTTCGTCTACAGAGTGTTTCCTATCCAAACTCTCCTTCTTCATGCACCCACACACCTATAACCTCAGTCTCTACCACTGGTCCTATTACTCGTCCAAAGGTTTGTGTCGCTATTTCATGTACCTCTCCTTTTCGGGTTTCTACTCTCCGACGTTAAGACCTAGCAGACTCTTAGGGTCTTCTTTTTTAAATCTTTTAACACATAATAATAGACCAAGGTACGCCACCTCCACTGATGGTTCTTTTGACTTTTATTGTACTGATTCAAAGTGTTTTTAACCGTATTGAGAGTATCTACTTTATCATTTTAAAGATAAAACGACAGTTATTTTATAAAAATTATAGAACACAAATCTTTTTAAGACAAAGTAGGGATGAATCCGTAAAAACAGGGTGAGAGTCGTATAAGGGTTTCTTTATACGTAAGATGTCAACATTACTCTTTATGAAAGTATGTAAACTTCTTATATATAACTCACAGTTGGTACAAGTTTTGTATATAAAGACAAATTAGTGATTCGACACAGACTGTGAAAACTCTGACGGGGGGCTGGGGGCCTGACATCGACCGGTCCGAGGAGACAGGTTCCCTAAAGGGTCCGTTCTTATGACCTCACCCAACGGTAAAGGAAGAGGTCTACTAGAAGAGTTGGGTCTCTAGATTGGACGGAGAAGACGTAACAATCCGTCTAAGAAATGGTGACTCGGTGGACCCTTCAGGGAGATTTGTTTATATTCATTGTTCATATACTACGATTTTTTTCCTTCAAAAGTGTTAGGTCACTACCACTTTCTACTACACGTTTATTTTATAATATATTATACAGTTCACTAATGTCAACCATACTTCTTTTGTTTCGATCTATACACTTCTTTCGACTCACGGCTTCGTAACCACGAAAACTTGACACTACAACCTCTTCTGAGCTCTCAGGGAACTTGACGTTCTTCTAGGTTGGTCAGATAAGATTTCCTCTAGTTGGGACCCACAAGAAACCTTCCTTACTACGATTTCGACTTTAGGTCATGAAACCGGTGGAGTACGTTCCTCAACTGAGTAACCTTTTCTGAGACTACGACCCTCCCTAACCCCCGTCCTCCTCTTCCCCTGCTGTCTCCTACTCTACCGATCTACCATAGTGACTGAGCTACCTGCACTCAGACTCACTTGAGGCCCTCAACCACTACCTGTCCCTCCGGACCGCACGATGTTAAGTACCCCAGCGTTTCTCAGCCTGTACTGACTTGCTGACTTGACTTGACTTGACTTGACTTGACTCCTCCATAAAAGTACATGACGTACAAGTCCATTCCGGTCGTTTGTTCCACTATTAACTTGTCTTTCGAGTTCTTTCCCTCTTTTCCTAGATCATACTATAGTCCTCTTTATACACGGACCTCTCTCTTACCGACGATGTTTTCTGGATTCCTTTTACGAACAAAGAACGTGAAATACTTAAATCAACGTTTTCGTAGGACACTTAATTTCGTAGAAGGTGGGAATCATGGGAGACGACTGACTCAAGACCCGAGACACTATATCCCGTGGAATTATATACTCAGGTCCACGGAGACGAAATTCTTGACGAGAGTAAGGTGTTCCGTATTCGTGTGTGTCCGAGCGTGTGTGTGTGTGTGTGTGTGTGTGTGTGTGTAGTAGTAGTAGTAGTAGTAGTAGTAGTAGTAGGAGTAGTAGGAGTGTGGTACAGGAGGACCCGATACAAGGATGGTGTGTAAAGTGTGGGTCTTGGTGGGAAGAGTGTGGTATATGTTCGACTAGTCTATGTATATATTGATATGTATATGTATATATGTATACATATACATATGATATGTATATGTATATATGTATTGAGTTCGACTAGTCTAGTCTAGTAGAAAGAGGATGTTTTACATATTTATCATGGGTCTTTAAGGTCAAGTATCTGACGGATATCTGGTTATTTGAACCCCAAGTAAAAATACTAGTGAAAGACGAGACATAAATTTCTTTATGCTTTTCACACACACACACACACACACACACACACACACTCACACTTTCTCTCCGACCCCCTCTCACTCCTCTCCTTTTACTTTGTCTGTAATCTCCCATCTTCTAAATTGTTCGAGATTACCGGGGACTCTGATACACTATTTAATCTCAAAGGAAACAAACCGTTGTAAGGTTAAGACCAATAGCGACAAACTGTGAGTCTTTTTTATTAAAAGTTTTTCTTTTTATGTACAAATGGAACTGTCTTGTCAATATGAAAATATTACTTTCTTTGGACTGTATAGACTGATAGGGTTTTCTTTTTACCCGTTTCATTTATTTGGTTGTTTTTACTTATATGTTTTCTTTTGTCATTGTCACCTTGTACAAAATATATTTTGTCATCTTCTGTAAAAAGGACTTAGAAAAGGTAAATAAACTGGTCAAAAAATGAAAGGATATCCCTTACTCCGTTCGAGAAAGGGTCAAAAGAATACCCCGTAGAACACAAACAATAAGAACCTGAAATACATAATAGTATAAAAATTTTATTTAGACTACTCGCATGGGGTCACGATAAAGACCGGAAACAAGTTGTGTGTTTCCCGAAAAGTTTGATATGAGACATTTAGGATGTCTGTGGTACAGTTAGGTAGGAGAACGGGACTTTTAAAAAGAAGTATTATAAGTACGGATTTCTGTAATATAATATATTTATTAATAAAGTAACATGATAATGAAGTGGTACTATTACGTTTTAGGATTCGTAGTCTCTGAAGTTGACGAGACCAGTAAAAGTCTTTCTATACACTTATGCACACGTGAATATATCTTTGTGTCCGAAGGGTCCACCGCGATCACCATTTCATGGACGGACGGTTACGTCCTCTGTGCTCTGTGTCCAAGTTAAGGACCCAGTCCTTCTAGGGGACCTCCTCCCTTACGTTGGGTGAGGTCCTAAGAACGGACCTCTTAGGGTACCTGTCTCCTCGGACCACCCGATGGCAGGTATCTCAGTGTTTCTCAGTCTGTACTAACTTCGCTAAATCGCGCGTGAGTCCGTATGTCTTTGTATAAAATTATTTTATTTCCCTTAACTTCCTTTTTATTATTTAATCAACGTTTCTTTGATATAAAAATTTTGTAACTTACCTTGTAGTGTGTGATTGAGTTTGTTATAATTTTATCATTACTAAATTACTATAGGTTACTTGATCATTAATTTAACCCTTTACACATTTGTACTTATATTATATATTACAAGGACTTTTAATACCGTGTATAATCTAAGAGCCAATAACATGTACCTTACTTAGTTCTTAATACAGAGATAATATCCAAAGTAATTTATGTATATTCTAACATGAAGTTAAACCCTTCTAATCTAATATCTTATTTAGTCTCCCCATTAGATACGTTATATTTTTGGTTAGCAAAAAACCACTTATGGACCTGTTAATGTGTCATTTTAGGTGTTCACACGGTTTGATAGAATTTCGTTCTTTGGGTTGTCTTCTATCTACATAAATTGGTTCGTTTTACTAAAATTACTGTTTTGTCAGGGGTTTTCAAGTTGACTCTTTGTCGATAAGAAAAAAAAAAAAGTGATTTGACTGAAAAGAAAAGAAAAAAAAAAANGAAAAAAAAAAAAAACCAGATAGTCGACTACTTACCTATTCTTTCGACACCATGTATATATGTTACCTTTGTTGATAAAATTTTTTAATAAAGTTTTCAACTATTACCATCTAATTTTCCGTATATAATACGTCTGTATATTATTATTTTTATCTGTGTAATTTTACTGTTAAGTTCCATAATTAAAAAATAGTTTGAGTCATTGTCAATTCTTTTATTGTGAAAAAGTGTTAGTAGCCAGAACCCTTTAATAAATCTTAACAGTGTGTCAAATATCACCATGAAACTTTGTCCATAGTTTCCACGTAATAGACAAACGTCTGTCTTTAAATTTTACAATGGGACTTTTTTTTATTTTATTTTACAATGGGACAATCCTTTTGGTAGACTTGTTACCATATCTATAATTTTTAGGTCAAGAAATTGACTTCCGAAGAGTCAGAGTCGTGATAACTGTAAGAGTCCGTCCAACAAAAGACACCACCCCAGACAGGACACGGAACATCCTACAGATCTCGTAGGGACTAGAGGTGGGTGTCAAGGACCTTATTGTCTGTCTATAAAGATGTTCGTAAAAAGTCATAAAGACTCCTTTGTTTCAACGAGGACGAATCTTGTTGTCAAATTTAAATTGTTAGAGTTCATAAAAACGTCCTTACTATATTATCGTTGAGTTTCTCTTTATAATCCTTTCTGGTAGACGTCACACTCATCGTGTCGTGGAATACTTTATGATTTGTCGATAACTTTATTACTTGGGTATAATGTAACTTATGATCAACTGACCTTCTTTCAGGACCCTGTAATAACTGGTTGTTCCTTTTCCGTTGTATTCATCTTTTTTTTTTTTTTTTTGTGACGTGACTTAGTAGTTCGTATAGACACTACAGATAAGTACGTAAACATGTTTTCACATACTTAATCCATAGTCATGAAACCGGTGTAGTACGCTTCTCAACTGAGTAACCTTTTCTGAGACTACGACCCTCCCTAACCCCCGTCCTCCTCTTCGCCTGCTGTCTCCTACTCTACCGACCTACCGTAGTGACTGAGTTACCTACACTCAGACTCACTTGAGGCCCTCAACCGCTACCTGTCCTTCCGGACCGCACGACGCTAAGTACCCCAACGTTTCTCACCCTGTACTGACTCGCTGACTTGACTTGACTTGACTTGACTTGGAGTACATCTTTCTTTTCAAATTTTCTTTGGTTCGTATATACCCTGTTACAATGACTCTTATTTTGATCCAATACACCATCACCGAAATTTCATTGACTTGCATTGTTCTAACTTACTCATATTCAAAGTATTTCTACACTTGTCATTATTAAATTACTATGGTTGTAATCGGTGATTAAGTTACAATTTAACGGTTTCTCAACCTTTATTTTCTTATATTCTCTTCTATAAAATTTTACGTTCCTCCTTCATCATAAGTTCAATTAAAAAAAAAAGAATTTATATGTACCTAAGTTTATACAAGTACTTTCTGTTTCCACTGTAAATTAGTTTACCAAAAATTTTTTACTAGAAATATACCACAGGTTTCCATTATGTTGAAAATCTTTATGTAAATTGGTTTTTCCTAATTTTTCTTGTTATTCCTTCTTCTCTCATTTTCAATCTTTATACAAATTATCCACCGACACATACAGACACACACACACACACACACACACACACACCATTCAACGACATCAGCACAGACTGAGAAACGTTGGGATACCTGGTGTCGAGTGATCCGAGGAGACAGGTACCCTAAGAGGTCCTTACTTATGACCTCACTCAACGTACGGGAGGAGGTCCCCTAGAAGGTCAGGGACCCTAGGTTGGACACAGAGAGTGGAGAGGACATGATCGTCGTCCAAGAAATGGTGATAGAAGTGGATCCTTCGAGTATTATCCACTAATTAATCGTGTTTTTAAATACGTCCTTTTGTAAGTGACAGTAAAAAAAAATTTGTTGATAACAGTTTACTTCTTATAACATCACTGTCGAGTTAATAAAGTTAATTATTTTTACATTTTTGTTACTTCTCTTGTGGTATACTGACTGACTGGTGTACGTAAAATGTTTGATAGTTTGTAAGAGTGTTTATATAGATATGTATGTATTTTATTAATTTGCCGTTCGTAAAACTCCTTTCTTTTATTTTGGAGGTTAAGTAAAACTTTTTACACTCGTTTCTGTCATTATTTTCGTGAGGTTGACGTCGTATGTCTCCCAAGAGTGACTGTTAAAAACTAATTGTCTCATTAACACATTGTATTTCTATTTATATATAATATATACATATACACACACACACACACACGCGTGCACGTACGCACGTGAGTCAGTGAGTCAACAAAGGTTGGAAAATATATATACATTCATATATATTGATAGGTCGTTTCCCGAAAGGGTAACGGGTCACCCATCTCTTCAACGTACGTTACGTCCTCTGTCCTATACAGCGAAACTAGGGACCCATCCTTAACAGGGGACCTCCTCCTTTACCCTCTGGTGAGGTCATAAGAACGGACCTCTTAGGGTACCTGTTCTCGTCTACCGTCCTATGTCAGGTACCCCAATGTTTCTCAGTCTGTCCTGACTCACTGATTCGTAAGGTCGTTTCTCTTCAGTGATAGAAAGTACTTAAAAAATTTTAAGTAAATAAAAAAAGTCTACGAAGATAGAAAGGAAAAGAGGAAACAAAAAGTGAAGAGAAGAAAAGTGTCGATAAACATTCCGGAGGGGTCTGTCGGTAAAACGAAAAAAACGTAAAGAAAAGGTACCCCTATCAGAACTAGGGACAGAGGAGATGTTACAGTACTTGGAGTAAGGTATCAAGTAGTCCGTGAGATAGATAGTTTATATCCGGGAATGATAAAGAGTGAAGGTGACATATTAGTATTCCCTAAACTAAATCCAGTATGGACTTACCAGATCTCCAAAAGGGATGAAAGAAGTTAAATTCAGACTTAAACCGTTATTCCTCAAGTACTAGACTCGGTGTCAGTCGAGGACCAGAACAAAAACGACTGACATATCTCGAAGAGGTAGAAACCGACGTTTCTTATATTAGTTAGACTAAAGTCACAACTGGTAGACCACTACAGGTACACATCAGAAGAGGACACAACAACTTTCACCCACGAACGATACTGGTCACGTAAAAGAACCGTTTTGAGATAATCAGAAACGGGACGAAGTAAGACGTAAGGTTCCGGTTTAAACAGACAATGAGGTCCACAAAGAACTGAAGGATGAAAACGCAAGGTCACGGGATATTACTTTTCCTGTAGAAAAAACCCACAATCAAGATTTTCCAGAACATCCAGAAGTCTCTTGGTAAGTTGAAGTCGAAGAAGTCGCAATGACCAACCCCGTATCTGAACCTAATGGCACTATAACTTACCAAACGTAACCTTTGCTTGTCTCTAGTAAGACAACAAAAACTCTAACGTAGGTTCTTAACGTAAAGTCTGAGAAAACAACTGCCACTACCGATGAGGTAAAGAAGACTCCCTAAAGACGGGTGTCATCATCTATATTACCAGTAGACTCAATTTAAGTGGGTAAGGTCAGGTAAAATCAAGCGACTAAGGATCTTACAGTTGCAAGTGAGAACGGTAGAGGACAAACTGGTGAAGGTTAAACGAAACTAAGTACCTGTACTGTAAGGTCAAAGGATACGTTATAACAAGAAATGTCGTAACCTGGAACGAAGATAGTGGTCAGTGTAGGTGTTGACCCATAACAAAAACGAAACCGAGGTAGGGAAGTAAGAAAGATCTCAATAAAGAGGTGACTAGAGGTCATCGTATAACCTGTGGATGACTGCACCCCTCAAGGAGAAAGTCATAGGATAGTAAAACGAAAAAGTGTGACAAGTACCCCAAGAGTTCCGTTCTTATGACTTCACCAAACGGTAACGGAAGAGGTCACCTGGTGTAAGACAGTCTGGAGAGGTGGTACTGAGTGGCGAGAACCCAACGGGGTACACGTACCGAATCAAAGTAACTCAATCTGTTCCGACACCAGGATCACACTAATCTAACTGATCTAAAGACATACCAAAGTCACATAGACGGGAGTCTACGGGAGAATGTTGTGGATGGTAGAATGAACCCAAAGAGAATGGAACCCGTACCCCATAGAGAAGTCCCGACGAGGTCGTTTCGTGTCGACGACGAGGAATGGAACCTACTTCCCATAGAAGAGTGGCGACGGGAAAGACTGGAATTTGTACTCCAACGAGGAGAGCCGGCGGTGGCGACCGGAGTCCACACCCCACCGAGGAGGGCCGGCGGCGGGGACTGGAGACTACGTCCCGCCGAGGAGAGCCGACAAGGACACGACAGCGTCGGAACGTGACAGTGGTCGACGGGGACTGGAGTCTACACCCCTTTGAGGAGAACCGACGGCGGCAAGCCCGTACTCCAGGAGGGTCGAAGACGGGAGTTGGAGCATGCACCCCATCGAGGAGAACCAGTGCGAATCACACGGTCAACGTCGACGGACGCGAATTAAGCGGTCAGACATTTTAACTACTGGTCACGTTTCAGCTAAGTACTTCGTTCAGTGGGTTTCGGTCCCGAGACCCTGTTGGGTCTCCCTATCTCACCCCTCCCTTCATCCCCCTCCCAAGTCCTACCCCCTCTGTGTACATATGGATACGGACTAAGTACAAATACATACCGTTTTGGTAGTGTTATAACATGTCGTTAATAGAAGGTTAATTTTAATAAAAAATTTCTTCAAAATTCACTGTAGTTTGCTATATATCGACTCTTTTCTGGTAAATCATCCGTCTTATTCTATGAGTTTTCTACTGGTGTGAGATAAGAGTTCTGGAAAACTTATAGGATAGAGTCGTTCCCTTTATGACCTCACTCATTGGATAGGTAAGAGGTCCCCTAGAAGTGTAGGGTCCTTAACTTGGTCCTAGAGGACGTAACGTCCGTCTAAGAAATGGTCGACTCGATGGTCCCTTCAGACTCTAATGTAATCGTCTACCTTATTTCACCTATTAGTAACTAGCAATATAGTCTAATCGTATCTATAAGTCGAATCTTATTATATTAGTGTCACAAGGAGATTTACACCTTCTCTTTCCTTTCTCTTAATCACATTTTATAAAAGTTTACGAGACGTGGATCCAAACTTCTACCTCCTTTCTGGTACTTGGCTCCTTACGACCACCGATGATCTTCATTTTGTCGCTTCCCTCACGTAACAGGAGACCTCACAGGTCCTCCTAGTGTCAGGATGTCTGTAGTATTAATATCAAGTTACTCTGAAGTCTGAAGACTTCTTCAAATTCTATGTATGTACAAAATTCGGTGATCACACCATTAACATTCTGTCCATAAACAAAATTTAGTGACGACGACGACGACGATTCAGCGAAATCAGTACAGGCTGAGACACACTGGGGTATCTACCGTCGGGTGGTCCGAGGCGGTAGGGACCCTAAGAGGTCCGTTCTTGTGACCTCATCCGACGGTAAAGGAAGAGGTTAAATTCAGTGATCATACCATTAAACAATCTTCTCGTACGTACGTACGATTCAACGAACTCAGTACAGACTGAGGAACACTGGGATAACTGATATCGGGTGGTCCGATGAGACAGGTACCCTAAGAGGTCCGTTCTTATGACTTCACCCAACGGTACCGGAAGATGTCCCACAGAAGGGTTTGGTCTCTACCTTAGACTCAGAGAACGCCCTTGTTCTTGTTAAATTATATCTACAACAAGAACCTCAACTCAAATTTGGAAAGTCAAGTTAGTCACTCGATGGGAATCGATCTCCATAAAACACAACTTTAATATGTATTTGTCTTTCTCTTTTGACTCAGGAAAAACTCTATCAGAGTAATCGAGGATATCTCTTTAAAAGTAACGGATTTATATTTACACCAAGATTGAAACTCCAGAAACTCCTAAATTCTACTCTTTTCATTTAGTAATGATTATAATTTCCGTGTGTAAGACGAATTTTTGAAAGACAGTTTTAAAGATTTAAGAAAGATAAAAGACAATAAAGTTCGTAGACAAGAAAAGTGAAGGTAGGGAGATTGAACGAGAGTTCCAAAGAAAGTTGAACCCTACCTTAATGTTTACTCTGACATCCGTACATGTATATACACACTCGTATAAATAAAGTCTCTTTCCATATATGTCTACACCCGTGTACATATGTATGAACATGAGGATTGGAACTTGTACCAAACACCTGAGATGTTTCGTAAAGATATGTAAAGTAAGTAAAAGTGTTGTAGGTATCCCACAATAGAATATATAAGTAGTATTTATTTATTTTGACTCTAAGTCCAGTTAATGTCATAATTGTTATTGTAAAGTTTCTTTAATTTTGAACGAGACGTGGAAAATCTGATAGTTTTTTACTTGGTACATCACACATGACGATTAAATACTTTAAGTCTTTTAACATATGGAATTTTTAACCGTCAAATGACATACATTAATGAGAAATTACTGAATCGATCTTAAAGTTTAAGACTCAAAACGTAACAAGTCTCATTATTCATTTCAGGTACGTCAACTCAGTGTGGACTTTAACTCTCCATAGCGAAATTAGTTTCTAATCTTGTTTCACAGTATATACCTATATCCTTATCACTTTTATTATATTTCTTTAATGATAAACTATTTGAGTCAAAAAAAGAAAATTTGATTTCTGATTGGATGGATATAGTTTTCTTCTTTAACTATATTTCACCGAGTTTTGTGTTATCGTGATGTTGATGTGTGTGACAGTACCTCCATTGAACTTTTGTGTCTTATCTCAGACTGTCGACTGTCATCTGGGTACTTCTTCTCTGATAGTCTTGAGTCTAATTTAGGAATAACACATAAAGATAAACTCTGATTTCTGTAATACAATTTGGTAAAGGAAAATCCTGTTGAACAATACGTCGTTGTTTGGCTATTTTATTAGGTTCACTTGTCGACTCACTTTAATATTATTATATACTGAAGAGTAACATCTGTAAACGAGACTATGAACTTATCGTAAATATTAATGAGTCAATAAGTTCAGATAAAGTATATTGACATAATTTTTGACTTAGGTAGGTCCAAAAGTATGTCCATTGATACGGTCCAATTTTCCTATACGGACAAACAAGTTTTGAGACACTGAGACTTAGTGTCCTGGTCCTCCTTAAATTCGAGGGATCACTCGACATGAACCTTTCTCTATATATACAAATATAACGAGTAAGTTGTAGAAAATCACCAGTACTACTTTGAATCTACCCCTTCTATATAGTAAATCTTGTTACTTTCCTTAGTATAAGTATCCGTTTTTACATTCAAAAAGTTCATCTTCTTCTTTCTACTAAGTTTTATTTTATATTAATGTGGTTTGTTATGAAGTACGGTTACTATTTGTGGAAATATATACCTGTGACTAGAATGTATGTAGTCATTCATTTAACATGTGGTCTTTTTTATTAAACGTATCAATTTTAGACCATATTTATACACGAAGTAAAATCAATCCCAGTAGAATCTGAGATCTGAAATAATGTAGTTTGAGAAATAACTTTGACCACAAAGTGTATCTGATGGTCACCTCTGTACGTAACTACTAGTCCAAAGGTCACTGAGACTATTACCACCGAGTCGTCCATTTCTTAGACAGACGTTACGCCCTCTACCTCCTTTACGACCAACCTAGGGATCCATCTCTTCTAGGGAACCTCATCTTTTACCATTGGGTGAGGTCATAACAATGGACTTTTTAGGGTGTCTCAAACCACCCGATGTCAGGTACCCCAGTGTTTTTCAGTCTGTGCTGACTCGTTGACTCGTGTGTGACCATTGGTTATGTGTGTGACTCGATTTATTTCTTGTTCTAGGATTGTCCTTATTCTACCTTACGGAACAACATTTTGTGTGATATACGATTTCAGATGTTAAACTCCATCTCTTTAATACCATCATTACACGTTTTCCTTATTACTTGTCTTTCACTATTTAACTCCAAAGTATGAAATGTGAGTACTTTAATACAGTAACCTACCTAAGTCATCAGTTCCATCAAAAAGAAAAGGTTTTCCATTGTCTTGAGTCCTAATAAGTGAGTCATTTTACTTTATTTGAACTAGATATATATTGTAAAGTGTTTCTTTAATAAGAATCCTCTACGTGGGTCAGAATACTCTATATACCCGTAAAGGTATACAAAGTGAATTCCTGCACTTAGTTAAACCCTCTCATATGTTTACTGTTTCCTATTTCGTATTTACTGTCTTGTCTTTTCAATTAATTCGTTTAACGACTTTAACGTATCTCTTCAACTTTAGTTTCTTTACCTTTATCTTCTGTTATTCAACTTCCTCGTTCACGGTAAAAGCGTTAAACTAGTTTCTTCGTATTATACACCGGGACTCCGAATTTGGGAAGATAGTACACGTAAAGAAATCGGGTTCCTGTTTGCTGGAACTATATCAAAGGTAGGGTTTTTTAGAAAAGTCTCGGGAGAAATACAGAAATAAAGAATCTGACATCTACTTCCCCAAGTCGTACCCACACTGGTGTCACATGTAGTGACTCCGACGTCGTGAACTGTCACTCGACACCCATCGTCGTCTCGATTCCATGTGAGGATTTGAACATGTTATTTTATTCCTCTGGTGACTCTCCACTCTACGTGTCCACCTTTTACGAAATGTGGAGGGGACTCGACTTCTCTAAGATATATCTCTCCTGTGATAGAACCTTATTCTCATTTCCTATGGTCAGTCCCATGGTGATGGGTCCTCAGGTCGAGGTTTGACGTAGTAGTACAATAACTCTTTCCACAGTCTTATCCGTACAACCTGGTCGAGAAAATAAAGTGTTTTTTTCACTCCCTAAAGGTTCAGACATGTTTTCCTGTCAGAGTCGTGGTAATTCGACACATTGTTCCTTATGTATTGTGAGTGATAGGTCCTATAGTCTTGGTTGTCAGGTGTCTCGACCCCCGAGTACTACTGGTATATCACGTCCCTTACTGTCTACCGGTGTATGGCCAGTATCCGGTAGTGGCAGTCCTCTTTCTGTAGATTAGGACGTTTCTCTTACATTTTTGTGTAGACCCACTATGTCGGAAGTATCCACTATTGAACCGAGACACAGACCTACAAGGTGTCGTAGAAGTCCTACCAACAACTCCACTTTGTCTACAGATGTTTCCTGTCCAACCTCTCCTTCTTCATGTACCCCCACACCTCTACCCTCAGACTCGACTGTCGGTTCTATTATTCGTCCAAAGGTTTGTGTCACTAGTCCATGTACCTCTCCTTTTCGGGTTTATACTCCCCGACGTCAAGACTAAGGGGACTTTCAGGGTCTTCTTCTTTTAAACTCGAAACACATGGTAAAGGACTAAGGTACACCACCTCCACTGATAACCTCCTTTTTTTCTTTATTGCACTTATCAAAAGTGAGTTTGGCCGGATTGAGTGTATCGACTTGATAAAATTAAAGAGAAACGACAGTTCCTTAACTACAATTATACAAATCAAGAGAAGTCAACGAGTCAGTACAGGCTGAGACGTTGGGGTACTTAACGTCGTGTGGTCCGGAGGGACAGGTAGTGGTAGAGGGCTTCAAGTGAGTTTGAGTGTAGGTAACTTAGCCACTACGGTAGGTCGGTAGAGTGGGAGACAGTAGTGGAAACGGAGGACGGGGGTTAGGGAGGGTCGTAGTCTCAGAAAAGGTTACTCAGTTGAGAAACGTACTCCTCCGGTTTCATGACCTCGAAGTCGAAATCGTAGTAAGGAAGGTTTCTTGTGGGTCCTGAATAGAGGAAATCTTACCTGACCAACCTAGAGGAACGTCCGGTTCCCTGAGAGTTCTCAGAAGAGGTTGGGGTGTCAAGTTTTCGTAGTTAAGAAGCCTCGAGTCGAAAGAAGTGTCAGGTTGAGAGTGTAGGTATGTACTGGTGTCCTTTTTGGTATCGGAACTGATCTGCCTGGAAACAACCGTTTCATTACAGAGACGAAAATTTATACGATAGATCCAACCAGTATTGAAACAATATACCTCTATTTAGGAGGAACTCCCACATGGAGTAAAGTGGAGACTGATCTTTAAAAACAGGGTAAGAGTTGTTTAGGTTTCCGAAGAATTAAATGTCAAAATTACTTTTGAGGAAAGTACGTAAAGTCTTTATGAATAACTCTTGGTTGTTACGAGACTCGTGTATATTCCTTGTCACAAGTATTTGTTTTGAGGGTGTAAGGTTCTCACCAATTTCAACTATAAGTTTATTCACATTTTATATTATATTGTCCTCTACTGTCTATGATACTTTTCTTGGTCCATATTTACTCTCCCCTCATCCACAATAAAACATGACTCACAAGTCCATTCCGGACGTTTGTTCTACTATTAACTTGGTTAAGGAGTTTTTTCTCTCTCTTCCTTGATCACACCACTATCCTCTTCACACACAGACCATCTCTCTCGACGGTGACGATTCCTGAAATCTTTCTACGACCAAGGTGGACAAGTTTGGGTTTATTCCTTCGGTCACCCCGTCTCCTTATTCGTTCTTCCCCTCACTGATCTCTACCACAGTCCCTACGACTCCTTATTCCACCAGAGGGACACTGTCGACTGTGAAGTCAGGTGTGTCTTAGGAAGGAAAGTACACTAAGGAACATGAAATGCTTAAATCAACGGTACCGTAGGACACTTAACATTTGTATAGTATAGGAGAAGAATCAAGGTAGAAGACTGATTTAGGACCAGAGACATAATACAGTGGAATTATATCCTCCGGCAAAGGGATTTCCTAGTTTGTCACTTCTTAGACGACGGTACGTCCTCTGGGCCCAAGTTAGGGACCTAACCCTTCTAAGGGGACCTCTTCCCTTGCCGTTAGGTGAGGTCATAAGAACGGACCTCTTAAGGTATCTGTCTCCTCGAACCGTCCGATGTCAGGTTCCCTCAGTGTTTTTCAGTCTGTGTTGACTCACTAATTGTGAAAGTGAAGTGAAGGAGACGAATTTCTTGACGAAAGTGGGGTCAGTGTCTGTGTGTGTGGTGCAGTAGTACTCCACAGTGATGATACATAAAGAACGGATCTTTGTGAAAGAAGTCCGGTACTCACCAATGTTCAGTTTGACCAGTCTAGTCTAATAGTAAGTAAATTCCTTATATATTTACAATGGGTCTTTAAATTTAAGTGTTCGAAGGGTACCTGGTTATCTGTACCCCAAGGAAGAACCATACCGGCGAAAGACGGGACATAAATTTCTTTATGAAATTTTTCGGACTCTCTCTGTCTTCTGACCTGTGTACCCGGAATCCCCTTTTAATACATTATTCGGACTTACCGGGGAAGTCTACTACATTACTTAATTTTGAAGGAACCAAACCGTTGTAAGGTTGAGGTCAATGTAGAGGAACTACGAGTCTTTTTTATTAAATTTTTTCCTTTTTATGGAAATAATGAAACTATCTTTGTCACTATGTAAATACCGTGTTCTGTGGACTGTCTAACTTATGGGGTTTTCTTTTTTCTCGTTTCACGTTTTCTTTTATTAAGTGTTTTACTTGGTATGTTTGGTGTTGGTTTCCACCCATAACGAAATATACTTCGTCATCTTCTGAACAAGAAGGACTCGGACTGAGTGAATAAACTTATTACAAAAAAAGGTAGGGTATCTCTTTCACGGTGGGATCCACCGTGATCACCATTTCTTGGACGGAGGGTCACGTCCAATCTGGATTCACTATGTCCAAGCTAGGGACCCAATCTTTCTAGGGGACCTTCTCCCGTGTCGTTGGGTGAGGTCATAAGAACGGTCCTCTCAGGGTACCTGTCTCTTCGGATCACCCGAAGTCAGGTATCCCAGCGTATCTCAACCTGTGTTGACTCCGTTGAATCGTGTGTCGTGCGTGTGTGTGTCTTCCTCCATTCGGTACAGGGTCAAAAGAACACCCCACACAATACAAACAAAAAGAACTTGAAAACCTAAATAGAATGAGGAATTCATTTAAACCACCCGTATAGGGTTAAGAGTAGGCCAGATGTTAATTGTACGTTTCCCGAAAGGTCTGGTGTGAGATATTAAAGATGTCTGAAGTACTGTTAAGTGGTAAAGTGGGACCTATTTAAAGAAGTATACTAAATACGGACTCTGTAATACATACTATAGTAAATGAAGTAATATGACACTAAAACGGTAATATTACGTTTTAGAATTAGTAGACTCTGAAGTGTACGAAACAAGTGATAGTGTAACAGTTTTTCGATATACTTATGTACACGTGAACATATCCTTGTATAAATTTATATTTACTTCAATGTTTTATTTTTCTTACCGTTACTTTTACCTTGTCCGAATTTATATTGTCATTGCTCAGTTGACATAAAGAAATTCTTTAGTTTATCTCGTAGTTTTTGATTCACTTTTACTATAAATTTACCATTGATAAAGTACTTTAGTGTATCTAATCTTTAATTTAACCGTTTACACATCTGTACTTTACCATATTATATATTACAAGGATCTTAGTACTCCGAATATAAGTTTAAAATGAATTACACGAAATACGTAGAGTAAGGAAGAAGATTAACCTGAAATTAATAATAGTAAAGTAACCGTTGTGACTCGGAATACAATGACTCCAGTTTGTAACGAAAGGAAATCAGGATTGATTTATTTAAATAAATACTTAGTCCCATCGTTTGATGACGTGATTGGAGACCATAGACTCGATCCAACCTATTTACAAGGTCCGAAGGTAAGAGAGATTAAGAGGGTGTCGTAGATGACCCGAGAGTCTGAGTGGACCTACCCTTGACTCTCTTTTCAGAAACACACCTTCAAGTTTATGGAGGACCTTCCAACTATAACCACTTACTTCGAGACAGAGGTATTCTGTCGACCTCCCTCTCTTTTTGACAAAATGTCAGTCTGATTCCAGAGGTTTCCTTTGTACAAGACACTGTAGGTTCTGAAGAGCCCGACCCTACTCTAAAATATCAAATATCTCAGATATCTGAAATATCTGAAGATGTCTGAGATATCTGAAATATCTCTGAAATATCGAGTGAATCGAGGAGTAATCCGTAAAAAACCAACATTGCGGGTATGAGACATGGACTAAAGGGATCCCTTGTCCCCAGACCTGTCTTTCCTTTTAAAGGGACAAGAAAGATACAAGGATTCTCTGGTCCAATGTTCCGTTCACTTAAGACAAAAATAATAAGGAAGAGTCAAGAGGACGTGGGTCTCCGAACAGTTGATGTTTAACCGTGGACGGTTCTCGTAAACGGTCGCTGACTTGTTGTTGTTCCCTAAACGGTAGACGGAAACTTGGGACACAACAACGTTGACAACTGGAAGTTGTGGGCGACTCCCTCAAGTCCCACCCCACTCCGTGAGACACAAGGTCCCTTAGACCACCCTGTCCAAAAATCTATCAATTTATAAAAGTTCTTGACTAAAGTACTAGGGTTAGAAACGTAGAAGAAATATAGATCTTTGCGTGATTTAGGGAGACATCACTGTAGCCGATGAGGATTGATCATCTTTTGGAAGGTATTTCTTTCGTGAACCAACGTAACTTGAGGGGGAAGTGGTTTTAGAATATAAAACTGGAAAGGGTTGACGGAGATACCTCGTCAGAGAGTCTCTATAGACTCCACAATAGAGGGTCTGACGTCAGGAGTAAAAAGGGGATTTATTTTGAATTGTTGATAGTGTAACATGTAAAAAAATTCAGGTGTGAGATTGTAATCCGTTTTTCAACTGTCTTAACTCTACTTTCATATATGTTAACCGTATAAATTTACCCGTAATATTCTACCAATATAGAGAAAACAAATTAATATAACACCTTATTCGTACAAAGTGACCATTACGAAGAGGAAGCACCATGATATTCTGTTCCGTATATTTAGATGTAGAGTTGTTGATAATTAACTTGAATGATTTCCTTTGGTTATCCCACTGGACTCGGTACACACGTATACACACTCATACACACACACGTACGAGTGAATGAGAACAGACTGAGAAACGTTGGGGTACCTGACATTGGGCGGTCCGAAGAGAGAGGTATCTTTAAAGGTCCGTTCTTATAACCTCACCCAACGGTAAAAGATATGGTTCCATAGAAGGGTTTGTTTCTAGTTTGGGCGTAGAGGATAACGAGGACACAACCGTCTGCCAAAGAAATGGTGACTCGGTGGACTCGGTACGACGACGACGATGACGATTCAGCGAATTCAGCACGGACTGAGACACTCTAGGGTATATGTCGTCGGGTGGTCCGAGGGGGCAGGGACCCTAAGAGGTCTGTTATTGTGCCCTCACCCAATGGTAAAGGAAGAGGTTACGTACTTTCGCTTCACTTTCACTTCAGTGAGTCAGCACAGACTGAGGATCGCTAGGGTACCTGACGTCGGATGGTCCAAGGAGACAGGTACCCTAAAAGGTCCGTTCTCACGACCTCACTCCACGGTAACGGAAGAGACGTGGACTCGGTATGTTTGATCATTTTTGACCTTTGATTGTAAGTTCTGATTAATTCTATTTTTTTATTACTAAAACGAGACTTAACTTGACCATTTGAACCTTCTAGAAAGGACTTACGGAATTTGTTTGGAAACATTTACTTTCACAATCATTGAGTTAGTACAGGTTGAAAAAAAACTGGTGTATATGACATCGGGTGGTCCGAGGAGACAGGTACCTTAAGAGGTCCGTTCTTATAACCTCATCTATCGGTGAGAGAAGACGTTCCCTAGAAGGACTGAGTTCCTAACTTAGGTCCAAAGGACGTAATGTCCTTCCAAGAAATGGTAGACTCGGTGGTCCCCGCGAGGTTTTGGAAACTTCCATGGAACTTGGAACTTCCATAACCCCCTCACACATTAAAGGAGCCAAGACAGAGAGACGTCGTTTTTAAACTTTATTACCTACCTGGTCACAATATCGAGTCTAAATAATCCTTTTTGTTTACTATCATGTGTGAGCTCCTCACTCCCACCCGGCTGGGTTTTCTGATTCTTTTCTCTCCGAGTCTAGGAAGATTCGAAAGAGGAAAATATGTAAACAGAGGAGGGGGGCTTGGACATGATACATTTGACCCGATCGGTCCTCCCGACAAACAAAATGGACTCCAGGAGTGAGACCAGGAACCTGGAAGGAAACAAGATAGAAACGTCTAAAAGGGAAGAAACAGAAAATCGGTGGTGGTAAAACCTGAGGAAAAAGGATAAGACTGATGGATAGTAGGGGGTAAGTTCGGTTCCTTCCGGGTTAAGAAACCCTTATCCCGTAACTCCAGAGAGACCGATGAAGGTCGACTTCACCCTACCGCTCCCCATAACCCGGAGGTGGGGGGAGAACGATCTGAGTTCGGAGTCTCAGGAATATCGTCACAGGTAGATTCCTACTCGCTATAAAAGGCACCAGTCCACCAAAATATATAGGAACAACTTGACCGTGACGTACTACATCGAACAACTGAACCCGTCTCTGTATGTACTTCGTTAGTATACCACTATTGTCCCTAATCCTCCCGGTAATCGGTTGAGGTTTAAAGGGGAGAGGTCCTCTTCTTAGGGGGTTTCTTTGACATCGGTGGGCTTCTTGAGAGGTCGAGTAAGAAGCTCTAGGGAAATCCCGAACTTACAAAAAGAACTCCTGAGACTCTGAAAAAAATTGAACGGACCTCTATAAATGGGTCTTTGTTGTATAAAGTAAGTTCTACCGAGTCCAGGGAGGAACAAGTTCTTAGTCCTCTAGATAGAGGACAGATGAAACCTCATGTTGGGGGTAGTTCGATAAGACCGAGAAATCTCTACTGGACTTTTTAGAATAGGGGTCTTTGAAATTAAAACCCTCATAACAATACAGGTCTCAGGCTCAGGGGTTTTGACTCTCTTATTCTGTAGGTGTCGTTACGTTTTCGTATTTCCCCAAATAATGATCGAGCTCGGTCCCGGGTCCAAAGTAGGTCGTGTCACCTTAGGCTGTTCCCGGGACTCAAGACTTAGTGTATATGAAAATATGTCTGCTAAGAAACAAAGACATTGTCGTATCGACTAACCAATTTGGCATACGCGCACACCCTGAAAATTTGGAGCGTAGGGATAGACCTAACCGAGCCCAGACCGTGCCCGCACCCCCGATGCTCCTAAAAAGACTAACCAGATCGATGTGACGGACGTACGGACGGAGAATCTCGGACAGGACCGAAGTCAAACCAGGATTGTCATAAGTAATCTTACCGTAAGTAAACACCAGGACCTATCCATTGACTCTAGAGGATCCCCGAGTGTCACATAACTCACAGGAGAAGACAAAAGAGAGTACCGAACTGAGCATTCATCACTTAGATCCTAAGTACAGGACCATGGAACTGACAACACTCCGATCTTTCATAGTGTCCCATCCCCGGGAAGGTACACCCGACCTCAACTCGAAAACCCCTAGGTAAGAAGGTCTGAGGTTAATTCTGAACTCAGGGACCTCGTATATCACCACTGAGAATGGTACATCATCCATTTATAGAAATCTTAGAAACTGAGGACTGACTATGGGGTGTTCACATATAGGACAACCTTGAGGGGTTACCGGTACCATATTCTGGTCTCCCAGACTCGGAGACCTAGATCCTTCTCCAGTAACTGTATTTGTTTTCCAGAGGGTATATCGTAGAGTATTCCTGATTCTGGTTGGACAAGGAATCCCCGGAATACCCATGTCTCCTCTCGATGACAATTTCGGAGGAAGGTAGGGTCACTCCAGAGGACCCAATGGAAAAACAGCGACTAAAATTCTTAACCAACCGACAAAAATAAAAAGGACTTCTGACTCCGGAGACTCGTGTTACCTCCATTGTTCATTACGGGTTACGAAATCTCTGGGGAACCCACTGGAATCTTCATTTACTACAGGGTAACAGTGAAACATTACTGGACCCGTCTGGCTTAGAGTCTTACTAAAGTACCTCGTCAAAAAATGGTGGAGGAGTCGGAAGAGTCAGACCCACCCTTTCGGAAGTTAGGTAGGACACTTATATAGATAATACTGATTATCCATAAATATGGGAACTCTTTGACCGTAGACCCACTTCAGGTAGGCGGTCAGGAGAGGACCCATCCGGGGTGTAGTAATCTACCCGACCCGGTCGACTCCAGAAACTCGAAGAACCTTCAACAAATTACCCGTTCACCCTGTTCTCCTCTGGGTAAGGAGACTTCCTTGAAAGATCAATAGAAACCTCCATAAAAGGGGTTTATTCACACCGTACATTCCTCAATTGGTTGAAGGTAACCTCCAAGGGTCCGTCTTTTTCCTCGGGGAGGAACACCTTGGTGGGGTATACTAGAAGAACTTTCGGGAGTGAGAATCAAAATTCTTAGAGTGGAAGTCATATACTTCCTCAAAGACCGTTTAATCAGACACCTTGATTCCACCGTTGGGGATAATCCAGTAACAAGATATGACGACGAGAGAATCGAGAGACTAGTCGACGATCCAAGACTCTCCCATCGTCCGTCCTTCCGGTCCCCAGAGGTTTGCCTCCTTTATCCGACGGTCACAGTCTGTAAAAATAGAGAGAATTCGCTGTTCTCCTTTGTTGGATCACTATATAAAAAAAAAGGGAAGAGATATGTTTAAATTTTCTTCCAAAGAGAACTTGTAACACAACGGTATTACTGTGGACCAAAGTGGACTCCAATTAATAAGAGTTTGGAACTCAATTGATTATTTAAAAAGAATGTCTTTACAAACAGAATTCGATACAATTACATGATACGTAAATGGGGTTTGAGACAGAAGTTAAGCCAAGACGGATTACCGAGTCTTTGCTGAACTGTTTGTTCATACAATATGAGTCTGTAACAAGGGGATTAGAAACATTTGCTTTGATAAACATAACATTAGACGGAAAGATGTTCTAAGTTCAGTTAGTAAAATACCGGACCCTACTGAGGAGACTACAGTTCTAATAGGGTTTTATGTAGAATACCTACTCCCCGGACCACGGTAAGACTCAAAATTCTGTAAGGAAAGAAAGTAATTGTTTGACGATCACTGATATATCGTAGGTCGACTTCTGATCGTCCCCATGAGAAAGACGGGGGAAGACTACGGATACAGTCTTCGAAAGAGATAGAGGAAATATGAAATTATTTTGAAATAATGTGTTTTCGAGACTCGTTAGTTTGGAGCAGAGACCGGGGTCTAACTTAAGAAGAGGAAGTCTCCAGTTCTTAGGGCCGTAGAAACACACCAAGTCGTCGTTGGAAAGTAGAACCCCCGAGTAGGTCCTAAGAAGTCCTGTTCCATTCCTACAAACTTCGAGATCAAGAAACAATAGGATCCCTTGTGCAAAAGACTACATGAAATGATTGATGTCACGCGAACACACTTACTTACTTTACGGGACGTGCTTCGTTCACTCCTCGGGAAGAGACGCCAAGGCGTCACTGGAGTATGTCGAATACCGTCTTTGGACAGACCCCCAATATGGCTGGACGGTGACGGTTCTCCGTGGGTTACAGAGGAAACCCCCTGGCTGGTCTTTACCCGTTCCGCATACCTGACTTGAGAGGAAAGAGTCAGTTTGAAAAGCCAGAGAAACTGGTAAAGTATTGAGGAACCCTTAATCTTCATGATTGGATTAGATAGTTTAGTATCTGAAAGTTCCCTGAACATACGACAATGACACATGACACTGAATCCAGGGTTTGAACCTAACCATCAGTCCTTCACGGATCGGAGCGATCCTTAGTTTTCAAGTCTTCGATCTACCTCGAGATCGAGGTTCTCGTTGGGACTCAGAGTCTAACCCTGACGTTACCCCAAAAAAGGGAAACCATTACGACTGAGAATCACCTGGTCTCCTCCGAGAATATGACCACACCACTATGAACTTTCCTTGTAGAGTCAAAATACAAACACAGCCAGAATAAAACCAGTCCTTATATGAGTCCCAGCACGTGTTCGCGAGTCCACTACTTACAAAAGGGGTCACCAGAATCGGACCCTCCGTAAAGCCTTCCAATGAGACTAACGTGGGACCCACCGTGGTCTCCGTTCGTTCCAAAATTACTACTCCTCGACCCACGGTCAGTTCCTACGGTAGTCCAGATGTAGGGGTGGGTCAGAACCACCATCTTGTCCCTCCCTGCTTATATTACGGACGTAGACATTCCCTGTCTGATTCAGGTCGGTCCTTTCTTTTAGAAACCACATTTCAGACAGATGTGGGTGTAGATCTCGTCCCTCCCTGCGGAGGTCATCTTTCTACCGCGACCAACGAAAATAAGATAGAATGTCTACCCTCGATTGTTAAGGTCTGAGTGAGGAAACTTGACATAGGACTTTTTGACCCTATCTAAACTAGGGGTCCCGAATTTCTTCTGTGTGGACCAGAAGGATACACTATGACGTACCGGTGTCATGGGTGATCTCCTGTCGCTTGCCACCGATCAACCTCCCAGAGAATTCATATTATGACAAAATGTTAATCCGGTCAAGACATCTTTTGTTCCCTTTGCCCATCTTCATTGTATAGACAACGGGAAAAAGAGAGACGTTTTATACGGTCTGAACACAGGATTAACATATCTAAACCCACACTGTGGAAGCCGAGGGAGGACAGGAGGATGAAGCGGGGACATGGGCCCCGAGGGTTGATTCGTTTGACTTTCAGTCTCTTGGGTGGGTTCTTCCTAACGGAACCAGAGACACCTTTGGGTTTGACTCTAAGTTTGACGGGTTCATCCCAGGTTTGTTGAGGACAGAGTCATGCTGGAGTCTGATGACACCAAAGTCATCTCTGGTAACTTCATTCTCTACTCTACCTCCTGTCCTCTGTTTCTCTATTTCTTCTTGTCCAAAGAGTTTAGATAGGGACCCTAGTATACACGTCTTGTCGGTCTCTCCGACTCCTTGTCGGGTTCGACAACGGAGAAGTACTTCGTGGGTGGCACTCTTTATTAGTCAGATACTCTGAATTATTGGGTAAAAGAATAGTTCTTTATGTTTCTAAGTTTCTCCTAGACCCTCTGATTAATCTTCTTGGTATTTTTATATAATCTCGAAAATTTCCACAATAAGACGACATACTGGTATGAACATTCCTACACTACATATAGAACCCTATTTACGACTGAGGGTTAGTTTTTCAACTCAAAAGTTTTTTCACCAAGGAATACCTCTACTTACCGAACCATTACTTAGTCGTCCCTTCTCCCTCCTACTCTATTGGCGGAGGAGTGACCCTAAGTCCACCAGGGTTAATGTTTTGGTCTGACCCTGATGTTGTGTCGATTTCCTTTTATCCTAGTCTGAGTAAAACAGTCTACATAAGAACTTCCTGAGTCCGTTCGTACACGATTCGTAAATTTGATACTGTTTAACCGTTTGTACCTTGTCCTCTTCTTCCTTCGAGGACGATTTAAGGATCCATCTGACTCTCTTCGAGAAACGTCTAAGTGACTCTAACTGGGGTTTTCACTTATCCCTTTTCACTAGAATTTCCTATCTAAAGAGTCAGTCGAGGTCTATAGGTGGTATTCGTTAATTTTACCCACATTGTTATGGGTCAACACCTACACTGACCACTATCTTCGTTCCAGACTACGACATTTCTCGTTGTAACGTATCTTTGGACCTTTTGGTCCAGGTACTTAGTTCCCTTTAACCTTCACCAGTTTTCCTCTACCGTTCTCACTTGCAGCTGTAAGATCCTTAGTCGTTTGATTTTACCTGACCTTACCCACTTAAATTGAGTCTACTAGTAATATAGATGATGACACCCGTCCTTAGGGAATCTTCTTTACCTCCTCGGTAGTACCAGTTGTTTTCTCAGACTTTACGTCATGAACCAACGTCAGAGTTTTTACTGTCTTACTAGAGACAAGCAAAGGTTCCGTTTGGTAAGTTATAGTACCAATAAGTTCAGATACGGGGTTGAGTATTGCGACTTCTTCGACTTCGACTTGTCAAGATATTTCTGAATGTTCTGGAAAATCTTGATTATGGGTTTTTTCTATAGGAAAAGTAATATCCCGTGACCTTACGTTTCATCCTTCAGTTCTTTGTGGACCTCATTGTCCTTTTAAACCGGAACCTTATACCTTACTTCCTCCCGTTTCTGATTATCTCAAAACAGTTCTTTTACGTGACCAGTATCGTTTGTGGGAGAAGGTTGTTGTGTTCTCTTGTGAGATGTGTGCCTGTAGTGGTCTACCAGTTGTGGTTTTAGTCTAACTAATATAAGAAACGTCGGTTTCTACCTCTTCGAGATATGTCAGTTGTTTTTGTTCTGGTCCTCGACTGACACCGAGACTAGTACTTGAGGAATAACGGTTTAAGTCTGAATTTATCTTCTTTCACCCCTTTTGGTGATCTGGTAAGTCCATACTGGATTTAGTTTAGGGAAGATTAATATGTCACCTGCACTCTTTATCTAAATTCCCTGATCTAGACTATCTATCTCACGGACTACTTAATACCTGCGTCCAAGCACTGTAACATGTCCTCTGTTCCTAGTTCTTATAGGGATACCTTTTCTTTACCTTTTTTGGTTTTACCGGCAGACTCGTCCGGAATGTTTATGGACACTTTTCTTCTCTTCACTTTTCGTTTCCTCTTCTCTTTTATATATTCGTAGACTTACGTCTCAAGGTTTCTTATCGTTCCTCTCTATTCTTTTGGAAGGAGTCGTTAGTTACATTTCTTTATCTCCGTTTGTTGTCTTACCCTTTCTGCTCTCTAGATAAGTTCTTTTAATCTCTATGGTTCCCTTGTAAAGTACGTTTCTACCCGAGCTATTTCCTGTCTTTACCATACCTGGATTGTCTTCGTCTTTCATAACTCTTCTCCACCGTTCTTATGTGTCTTCTTGATATGTTTTCTCTATAAGTACTGGATCTATTAGTGTTACTACACCAGAGAGTAGATCTCGGTCTGTAGGACCTTACACTTCAGTTCACCCGGAATCTTTCGTAGTGATTCTTGTTTCGATCACCTCCACTACCTGAAGGTCAACTCGATAGAGTTTAGGACTTTCTACTACGACAGTTGCACGTCGTGAGTTATACGGTCGTTTAAACCTTTTGAGTCATCACCGGTGTCCTGACCTTTTCCAGTTATAAGTAAGGTTAGGCTTTCTTTCTGTTACGTTTCCTACGAGTTTGATGGTGTATTAACGTGAATAGTGTGCGATCATTTCATGACGAGTTTTAAAAGGTTCGGTCCGAAGTCGTTATGCACTTGCCACTCGAAGGTCTACAAGTTCGACCAAAATCAGTTCCGTCTCCTTGGTCTCTAGTTTAACGGTTGTAGACGACCTATTAGCTTTTTCGTTCTCTTAAGGTTTTTTTTTTTTTTTTTTTTTTTGTAGATAAAGACGAAAGAACTGATACGGTTTCGGAAACTGATACACCTAGTGTTATTTGACACCTTTTATGACTATCTCTACCCGTATGGTCTGGTGGACTGACCGGAGAACTCTTTGGATATACGTCCAGTCCTTCGTTGTCAATTTTGACCTGTACCTTGTTGTCTCATCAAGGTTTATCCTTTTCCTCATGCAGTTCCGACATATAACAGTCGGACGAATAAATTGAAGATACGTCTCATGTAGTACTCTTTGCGACCTGACCTCCTTCGTGTTCGACCTTAGTTCTAACAACCCCCTTTATAGTTATTGGAGTCTATACGTCTACTGTGGTTGGAATACCGTCTTTCACTTCTCCTCGATTTTTCGAAGAACTACTTTCACTTTCTCCTCTCACTTTTTCAACCGAATTTCGAGTTGTAAGTCTTTTGATTCTAGTTCCATAGACCAAGGTAGTGAAGTACCGTTTATCTACCCCTTTGTCACCTTTGTCACAGTCTGATAAAACTCCCCGAGGTTTTAGTAACGTCTACCACTGACGTCGGTACTTTAATTTTCTGCGGATGAGAAACCTTATTTCAATACTGGTTGGATCTATCGTATAAGTTTTCGTCTCTGTAATGAAACGGCTGATTCCAGGCAGATCAGTTCCGATACCAAAAAGGACACCAGTACATACCTACACTCTCAACCTGACACTTCTTTCGACTCACGGTTTCTTAACTACGAAAACTTGACACCACAACCTCTTCTGAGAACTCTCGGAGAACGTGACGTTCTTCTAGGTTGGTCAGGTAAGATTTCTCTAGTCAGGACCTACAAGAAACCTTCCTTACTACGATTTCGACTTCGAGGTCATGAAACCGGTGGAGTACTCTTCTCAACTGAGTAACCTTTTCTGAGACTACGACCCTCCCTAACCCCTTTCCTCCACCACTGTTGTACCACTGTCTTCCTTCACTGTCTCGTACTCTATCGACCAACCGTAGTGGTTGAGTTACCTACACTCAAACTCACTTGAGGCCTCAACCACTACCTGTCCCTCCGGACCGTACGACGGCAAGTACCTCAGCGTTTCTCAGCCTGTACTGATTCGCTGACTTGACTTGACTTTCTTTGTTTTCTGCATATATATCTTTTCATATTTTGTGACCACTTTCTTTAGTTTCTTCTGTGATCATCTACCTCTTTATATAGCACAAGTACCTAGCCTTCTTAGTTATATCACTTGTACTTATGTGGTGGGTTTCGTTATATACCTAAGTTACGTTAGAAATAGTTCGATGGTTACCATAAAAAGTGTCCCGATCTTTTTTATTAAAGTGTTAAACATACCTTTATGTTTTTAGGAGCTTATCGGTTTTGTTAGAATTCTTTCTTTTTACCTTGACTTCCTTAGTTGGACAGACTGAAGTCCGAGATGATCTTTCGGTGTCAGTAGTTCTGTCATGCCATGACCGTGTTTCTGTCTTCATATCTAGTTACCTTGTTTTATCTTTCGGGTCTCTATTTAGGTACGTGGATACCTGTGGAATAGAAACTGTTTCCTCCGTTCTTATATGTTACCTCTTTTCTGTTAGGGAAAATGTTTGCCACGACCCTTTTGACCAGTTGGTGAACATTTTCTTACTTTGATCTTGTGAAAGATTGTGGTATGTGTTTTTATTTGAGTTTTACCTAATTTCTAGATTTACATTCTGGTCTTTGATATTTTGAGGATCTCCTCTTGTATCCGTTTGTGAGATGTTGTATTTAGTGTCTTAATATCCAGTTACCTTGTTTTATCTTTCGGGTCTCTATTTAGGTACGTGGATACCTGTAGACTTGAAACTGTTTCCTCCGTTCTTATATGTTACCTCATTTCTGTTAGAGAAATTGTTCACCACGACCCTTTTGACCAGTTGGTGAACATTTTCTTACTTTGATCTAGTGAAAGATTGTGGTATGTGTTTTTATTTAAGTTTTACCCAATTTCTACATTTGTATTCTGGTCTTTGATATGTTGAGGATCTCCTCTTGTATCCGTTTTGTGAGAGTCTGTATTTAGTGTCGTCCTAGGAGACACTGGGTGGAGGTTCTTATAACATTAACTTTCGTTTTATTTGTTTACCCTGGATTTATTTGAATTTTCGAAGACGTGTTGTTTCCTTTGATATTCGTTCCACTTTTCTGTCGGAAGACTTACCCTCTTTTATTATCGTTTACTTCGTTGACTGTTTGTTGATT
This sequence comes from Capra ibex, assembly GCA_006410555.1. Classification (NCBI taxonomy): domain Eukaryota; kingdom Metazoa; phylum Chordata; class Mammalia; order Artiodactyla; family Bovidae; genus Capra; species Capra ibex. Next base: position 88,808,590 of record SJYO01006231.1, read on the forward strand.
AGAGTTTTTATATGTTCGTTGAGTACGTCGAGTTAAGGTCTTTTTATTTACTGCGTTAGTTTTTTACCCGGTTTCTTAATTTGTCTGTAAAGAGGTTTCTTCTGTATGTCTACCGATTGTTTGTGTACTTTTCTACGAGTTGTAGTGAGTAATAGTCTCTTTACGTTTAGTTTTGGTGTTACTCCATGGTAAAGTGTGGTCAGTCTTACCGACTCTAGGTTTTCAGATGTTCGTTATTTACGACCTCTCCCACACCTCTTTTCCCTTGGGAGAATGTGACAACCACCCTTACGTTTGATCATGTCGGTGATACCTCTTGTCACACCTCTAAGGAATTTTTAGACATTGGTCATGACGAAATACCGGGTCGTTAGGGTGACGACCCGTATGTGTGGCTCCTTTGGTCTTAACTTTCTCTGTGTACGTGGGGTCACAAGTAGCGTCGTAACAAATATTATCGGTCCTGTACCTTTGTTGGATCTACAGGTAGTTGTCTACTTACCCAATCTTTCGAATCATGTATGTGTTACCTCATAATGAGTCGGTAATTTTTCTTATGTAAACTTAGTCAAAATTACTCCACCTACTTTGGTCTCGGACAATATGTCTCACTTCATACGGTCTTTCTTGTGGTTATGTCATATGATTGCGTATATATACCTTAAATCTTTCTACCTTTGCTATTGAGACATACACTCTGACGTTTTCTCTGTGTCTACATATTTTGTCAGAAAACCTGAGACACCCTCTCCCGTTCCTACCCCACTAAACCCTCTTACCGTAACTTTGTACATATAATAGTATACACTTTGCCTAGTGGTCAGGTCCAAACTATGTACCATGTCCTACGAGCCAAGACCACGTGACCTTACTGGGTCTCCCTACCCTACCTATCCCTCCACCCTCCCCCCAAGTCCTACCCCTTGTGCACATGTGGGCACCGTCTAAGTACAGTTACATACCGTTTTGGTTGTGTTATAACATTTCATTGATCGGAGGTTAATTTTATTTATTTAAATATATAAAAAAATTTTTCGTAGTTTTCTCTTCCGAGTCGAAACAGTTGTTAGACAATCTATAAACCCGAATTAGTATAGTCTTCCCTGATCACGGTATTCGAGGCTCTCTTAATTTGGACATGATTTAGTGGGGGATGGATACTGAAATTCTGTTAACTCTTCTAAAACCCCTTAGTATCCGATGACAGCGTAAACCTAAGGCCCAATACCTTTGAACGGGTCGGAAATATATTTGAATATCGACTTTGAGTCGTCCGGGTTTGACTGTTTGACCAAACCAGAGGTCTATGAGTTTTCCGAAAATTCCAAGAAGTCTGACGAGAGGGCGTTCGAGGTCGAGACTCGAATGGGTGTCCCAGTCCTAAATTAAACAAACAGTGACTTTCTTTTCCATACCGGAACCCTCAAAACTGTGTTGGTTCTCCCGGAGTGGTTGTTGGATAACGAATAGATTCGTCTCTTAATCTACATTAAAGTACGCCCACCGGGGTGACGGATTCTAATTAACCCCGTCGCCGAAATAATCGTGGACTTCGAAATTTTTATTAATTACCTACTTTGGAAGTCAAGTCAAGTCAGTGAGTCAGTACAGGCTGAGAAACGGTGGGGTACTTAGCGTCGTGCTGTCCGGAAGGACAGGTAGTGGTAGAGGGTCTCGAGTGAGTCTGAGTACAGGTAGTTCAGTCACTACGGTAGGTCGGTAGAGTAGGAGACAGTAGGGGAAGAGGAGGATGGGGGTTAGGGAGGGTCGTAGTCCCAGAAAAGGTTACTCAGTTGAGAAGCGTACTCCACCGGTTTCATGACCTCGAAGTCGAAATCGTAGTAAGGAAGGTTTTTTAGGGTCCCGACTAGAGGAAGTCTTACCTGACCAACCTAGAGGAACGTCACGTTTCCTGAGAGTTCTCAGAAGAGGTTGTGGTGTCAAGTTTACGTAGTTAAGAAGTCGTGAGTCGGAAGAAGTGTCAGGTTGAGAGTGTAGGTATGTACTGGTCTCCTTTTTGGTATCGGAACTGATCTGTCTGTAATCAGTCGTTTCATTACGGAGACGAAAACTTATATGATAGATCCAACCAGTATTGAAAAGAAGGTTCCTCATTCGCAGAAAATTAAAGTACCGACGTCAGTGGTAGACGTCACTAAAACCTCGGGTTTTTTTATTTCAGACTGTGACAAAGATGACAAAGGGGTAGATAAAGGGTACTTCACTACCCTGGTCTACGGTACTAGAAGCAAAAGACTTACAAGTCGAAATTTGGTTGAAAAAGTGAGAGGAGAAAGTGAAAGTAGTTCTCCGAAAAATCAAGGAGAAGTGAAAGACGGTATTCCCACCACAGTAGACGTATAGACTCCAATAACTATAAAGAGGACCGTTAGAACTAAGGTCGAACACAAAGAAGGTCAGGTCGTAAAGAGTACTACATGAGACGTATCTTCAATTTATTCGTCCGACTGTTCTATGTCGGAACTTCATGAGGAAAAGGATAAACCTTGGTCAAACAACAAGATACAGGTCAAGATTGACAACGAAGGACTGGATGTATGTCTAAAGAGTTCTCCGTCCAATCCACCAGACCATAAGGGTAGAGAAAGTCTTAAAAGGTGTCAAATAACACTAGGTGTGTCAGTTTCCGAAACCTTATCAGTTCTTTCGTCTTTATCTACAAAAAGACTTGAGAGAACGAAAAAGGTACTAGGTCGCCTACTACCGTTAAACTAGAGACTAAGGAGACGGAAAAGATTTTGGTCGAACTTGTAGTCCCTCAAGTGCCAAGTGCATAACGACTTCAGACCGAACCTCTTAAAACTCGTAATGAAATGATCGTACACTCTACTCACGTCAACACGTCATCAAACTCGTAAGAAACCGTAACGGAAAGAAACCTTAACCTTTACCTGCTTTGGAATGATACAACTAAAGAGTACTACACTCACCTTAGAATTTAAGATTCCAATTATAAACCTACTGTCTGTCATCCGAAGAATTTATAGTCAGTAACAACAATATTCCTGGTCATTGATTCGAATTTCAAACACCTTTAAATTTAGGACGGTGAAAGGAAGGACTCTTCCTTTTACTTTGTGGACTAGTGCTAACAAGGGTTAAAGATTGAAATTTAATACGTCGAACCCTTCTAGATTATCTATGGGGTAATCTGTTAGGACTGTACCTTTATAAATGTCTGCCGTCAAGAAAACAAGCCCTACCTTTCGCATATCGTCCAATCCTGCACCACTGACGACTTGTCCAAAATCTTCGTTTGAGAGAGGGGGCCTCTTGGTCACGAGTCAATCTCCTCGAACACCGAGACTGGGCTCGAGATCTCAATCCGTTTCCCGTCTCCCACTTATAGATGTGACTAAGATTCATACGAATAAACTGAAATGTACGAGTACGACGTTATACCTTTCTTTCAAATTTTGTCGTTGTTCTCTTGGAGAATTCGTAAAGTCTCTCTAGGTCTCTGAAAATTGACAATATATAACAAGATTCCTTCATCGACAATACGTAACGTTTCCCGTGTCGTCCCTACCCTTATTTCATCGACTTCCATTCGTTAACCGACTGACAGTTCGGTCTTTTCACTGTGAAATGATACTTTGGGGAAGTGACGTCTCCGGAAACTAGACCTGTCCAGGACACCTTGTCCTTTTCGGTGTTATATGACTCCTTCTTAATCTTTCTATACTCTTTTCTCCTGGTTTCCAATGACTATTTCCTACCAATGTCAGACTCCTACCTACTAATTATTAAGGACTTTTACGAGTCACCTTTTAAGAATTCTCAAATGTGGTCTCAAAAGTAAACCCACGTCTCTCATGAATGGTCTACCGAAGAGTAAACAAACTTCCGTTTTTACATTACTTTTGAAATTTCTTGCAATAGTTTTCCACACTCCAAACAGCCTTTTTATTGGGTTTCCGACTTTTCGATCGTTTCAGACCTAATGTTGCTTCACCTTTCATAGGACCTCTCCTGACCCTTTAACTAAAATGAGTATACGGTTTTCGATTACCCATAAGAACGAATGTCCAAACCCACCTATGAAAATGACCTACCTAACTCCGAAACGGGACATCACTTGTCCGATTCCTTCAATATTTCTAAAGTCAGGTACTTTAATAGGGGTCCAAACCCGACGGTGCCTCGGAAGTCTCACTGTTACCAAGGCGGAAATTTCGACGACATTGAGTCCCCCATAGCTTTCGAGATCATTATCTTATAGTGAATGTGACAAGGACCTCTGGAGTCGGGAGTCCTTTCCAACTTTTTCGAGTACTGTAATAGTTTTCTGTAGACGTGTTTAACTGAGTTCTCTGTGTCCTGTTAACCTAATTTCAGGATGGGTATCGAAATTACTTCCGAGCTTGATGGGGTTTTTTCCTCCCTGACAGGGGGAAACTTACATAAATACCTTCCGGAAAGAATGTGTGTCTGTAATAATATCTGGGACTTCGGAACCTTGATTGATCAATACATTGAGTCGAGAGTCGAAAAGTTGTCCGTAATTATCTTGAGGCTCTCTACTGAGGACTGGGGTGGAGACTCAGTTCGTTCGGAGATAAACTCGGTCCTTGACTCCAGGAGTATTTTTGTGACCCCAGACCCCCGGGTAGGGAGCTCGGGGAGACCCTTCCGGGAATGGTCCAATAAGAAAGAACAGGGTGTCGACAGTTTCACTTGACTAAGCACCCACGTAGTGTGAGCTCAATTCTCCACCGTGGGACTGGTCTTGATTCACTGAAGTAAAATACAGAAATCAAAGATACCAGACTGAAACATAAAAAGTCTACCCGGACTATTAGATACACTCGAATGAAGATGACTGAGGTTTTTAGGACTTACACGGTAAACTAGGAATTCTGTTACGGAAGGACAGGACCCGAGTGAGAATCCGAAGTAAGGTGTTAGTCTGATTGACGACCCAGAAGCCTCACGAGGGGAGAAGTAGTCACCTTCCGAAGGGTACCACCTGTAGAGGTGAAGTTCCTTTTCTGAAAGAGGTTCAGACGCTTATGGAAACTGTCGTTTGTATATACTAAGGAGAAGAAGTAGACTACTGTAGATGGTTGGGATTTTACCTGACCACGTTGTGAAACATGAAATTGATACCCGTATAGTACTGAAAATTAAAACTAATATGTAACAGAACCAAGTTACTGATAAAACGATGTTTATTCCGTTTATCCAGACCTAGATGACAAAAAGATGGACTGCAAATAGTTTATACCCTACTCCAATATACCGATTGAGGACTTTTGTCTGCAGATTATAGATGACGGGGATATAGGACCCTTGTTTGTCTCGGTCGGGGTTTTCAATCGGTTGTTGAATTAATGTTACTACCCCCCCCCCCCACCCCTCCTACCCTAAAAACGGAGTCCTTTATACGTTGTATTAGTAAGGGCACCAAAGGTTGGGGTCAAGTCCAGGAGGGAAACAGACTGGTCCGTGATTAACCGTGACCTATAGAGTCAGTACGACCGAACGAGATTTACCCTGAATAACCTATACATCAAGAATGGATACCCGTACTGAAGGGGGACAACCTATCTCTCTACGTGGGATCCAGATCGGAAATGAGTACCGAAATATAAAAGTCTGGAAGGTCTTTTCGGACGATTAAATGGGGTGGAATTTTGAGTCACCCGTTCCAGACATAAAGTGACCATACTAATAAAGCGTCGTCACAAACAAGGGAGAAACCCTCGATGTCTACAATACGATGCTCACCTACGAAACCGATTAAAATAAGTTGTCCGTAATGTTTTAAGAGTCTTTCGATAAAGGCGAGAATTACGACTTATTCGTGTTTAGTCTTTCCACTAAAATGTTTTGTCTAACCGAAATCTATAAGACTGTCGACATATTCCTCCTTGACCACGGTAATAAGTATGGGTTACGACATGTATATATGGACTATACTCGTGATTATAATGAGTAAAATGATTTGTGTACTTGTTCTACTAACCCCGATACCTACGAGGACTTCAGAGTTAACGGAGGGAAACCCTCTGCAATTGATCAAGGGGTACCACCTTTTGATAGAATTAATGTTATTAAGACTAACAAAACAAAAACGACAAACGAGGGACGTAGAAATTGACACATTGGCCTAAACAAAGATCAGCGCACTTTCGAAAATTCAATGTTTACCAATGAGTTTGAGGACCATGACGGCGTCGAAGAAGGTTGATGATGAACCCTGACAATACGGGTTCAGCGCTTTAGAGGGTTACTGGTGGTTCCTCGGTTATAGACTACGTTTTCGTTCTCTCAAAAATAATGGTTCGAGCTCGACCCCGAGGGTGACTATGGCTACGTCGTCGATATCCCTCCCCGGGGCTCGAGACCCAAAGTAACGAATATATCCCATAAGAGCGCACTTTTTAAACTTTTTGCCCTCAAAGGTCTAACCTTCTGCAGATTGACCAATGGAAGACACTTTCCCAACCCACAACCCAAGACTAACCAAGGGTAAAGGGCCCGAACGGTACCCAAGACTAACCAGGGTCCCACCACCCCACTCCAATTCCCCAAAGGTTTTTCGAGAAAAGGCCCTTCAAAATGTTTTACCTCAGAAGAAATTGTTTTACCTCATCGAATCCAGGAAGTCCTGGGGACCTAGTCTTTGGAAGTCATACTCCCAATACTCTTATACAACGGAGCGGTTAAATCCTTCTTGCGGGGAACAGTCAAGTCTTCGTCAATGTCTTACTCTTTCTACAGGGGAAAAGGATCCGTTGTATTAAGAGGATTTTCTTTTCCCCCCTTACTCTCCCATTTTCCGTCCTTTCGGTTCCCAGAGAATCAAAATTCTTAGAGTGGAAGTCATATACTTCCTCAAAGACCGTTTAATCAGACACCTTGATTCCACCGTTGGGGATAATCCAGTAACAAGATATGACGACGAGAGAATCGAGAGACTAGTCGACGATCCAAGACTCTCCCATCGTCCGTCCTTCCGGTCCCCAGAGGTTTGCCTCCTTTATCCGACGTTCACAGTCTGTAAAAATAGAGAGAATTCACCGTTCTCCTTTGTTTGAACACTAAAAAAGGGGGGAAGAGATATGTTTAAGTTTTCCTCCAAAGAGAATTTCATGACACAACGGTATTACTGTGGACCAAAGTGGACTTCCATTGATAAGAGTTTGGAGCTCAATTGGTTACGTAAAAAGAATACCTTTACAAACAGAATTCGATACAATTATATGATACGTAAATGGGGTTTGAAACGGAAGTTCAGTTAAGTCGGATTACCGAGTCTTGGCTAAGGTGGATTACCGAGTCTTGGCTGAACTGTTTGGTCATACAATCTGTAACAAGGGGATTAGATACATTTGTTTTGATAAACACACCATTACAAGGAAAGATGTTCTAAGTTCAATTAGCAAAATACCGGGTCCTACGGAACAGACCACGGTTCTAATAGGGTTTTATATAGAATACCTACTCCCCGGACCACGGTAAGACTCAAAATTCTGTAAGGAAAGAAAGTAATTGTTTGACGATCACTGATATATTGTAGGTCGACTTCTGATCGTCCCCCATGAGAAAGACGGGGAAAGACTACGGATACAGTCTTCGAAAGAGATAGACGAAATATGAAATTATTTTGAAATAATGTGTTTTCGACTCACTAGTTCGGATCAGAGACCGGGGCCTAACTGAAGAGGAGGTCTCCGGTTCTTAGGGCCACAGAAAAGTACCAAGTCGTTGTTGGAAAGTCAAGGGAGCAGGTGCAGACACGAGGGAAAAACTACAGGAAATGTTTCCCTCTGACTTCGGAGTCACGCGTTTACTTGACGGAGATTCTCGGATTCCTAAACTAGTGGTATAAACTAACCCCAGGGAGCACACCAGTTCACCGGAGAAAGAACGGTTTATCGTCGTACACGTACCTCGTGGTCTTTCCTTATGAACCTCAGTCACATTTACCGATGAGAAAAAGGGAAAGGGTCGAGATTTCGAGTTTAGTCCCGATATTCGAGTTGATTAACCTGACTTCGTCGACGACCTTCTCCAAATCGGAGATACCGGAGTTTTAACCTCTGATGACGATTAGGTCCAGAAGAAAAAGGTAGGTTCTGTTTCGACGAAGGTAGTTACATGGGCTAAAGGAGTCTTAACCAGTCTCCTAGAAGACTTTTAGGGAGAGCCCAAAAAAAACGTCACCAGGTTCTAAAGATCCGTTCTTACTTTCCCCTCTCTCGGGAGTCCCCATCCGTCCTCCCACCGACCCAGTGGAGTGTTCTTGGAGTGTTCCCCCATATCAGTCCAGACCTAAAAGGTAGTCGTGATGAACTATAGACTCCTAGGAAACTAGACTGTAGGTATTTACCGAAGATGGTAAGTCCTCAACAAAGTGAACCACCGACCATTTTTATCAATAAAACGGGGGTTCTCTCTCAAAATTTCGTAGAAGATAGTCCCGACGTTATCGACGTTCTAAAGCTTCAGTCCCTCGCTAGAGAAACGTTATTCCCTCATCCTGTGAGTCTCTGGTGGTCTTTGATACCCTTTTATAACCGGGTAGGGTCCTTGTTTCACGAGTCCACTCAGAAAAACAATTAACAAAAAGGACATCATGGGTTTTACCATGTCCAAATCCCCCTCTTCCGAGACCTCGTCCTCCAGTCCTGTCTCATCTATCGGGGACACAGTTGGTTCTTTAAGAATCTGGATGGACTGTGTAGGTAAATGTGGGAACCGAGGTCGGGGTACTACTAATAGACACTATCCGTCCGACCGACCTCACCCGGTGAAGTCAAGACAACTTGGTAGTACTCCCTTCCGAACCGTGAACTGGAGCTCCGAGAACCTAGGACTCCCGTCTCACGGTGGGTTACAGGGTCAACTACCGTAAACATCGTTCGGTAAAATCCTCTGAACAGTACCAAACCTGTGGGAAACGGTTACAGGGTGAATAGATGTCTAATCTGTAAATGGAGTACGGAATAGAAAATTTCTGAGCCCCAAACGGGATCGTGAAGGGGCCTCTCGCCGGTTGTAGACCCGTACGGAACAGAGAAAGGAAAAGAGGGAAAGGACCCGGAACCGGAGGGAGAGGACAAGAGGTAATATTTTACATAACCACCGACAGACCCGGTAGAGTAGATTTCTCCGTTGTCCCGGAACGACGACATCGACAACATTGAAATAGGACTACAGACTACGTGTAACCTTGTCCTTAAACAGGAAATTTTTAGTGGACAGGGAGTATTCTCAGATTCAGGTCTAACCGTTTGAAAGCCTCCCGGAGAAAATCGGAAAGGTCTTTTCGTTACCCCAAGAGCGACCCGAGGACTCAATAACGACTCTGACTCGTATCAGGGTGTCGATTATTCGAAGGAAGATAAAGGTACTCACCTGAAGGAATCCCCACCCAGAAATACTTCGAATAGGATGGGTCATGACAACCTAAGACTCTCGGTCCAAAGGGGTCAGTCCCATGTCTCGGGGTCCGTCCAACTCCGTACTGTCGGAGGACGACTAACTTAGGGGTCTGTCCAGCTCCGTACGGTCGTAGGACTCTTAACCCAGAGACCCGTCTAGTTTCCTATAGTTGGAGGATCCGGGGGACCTGACCACCTAGGGGTTCGTCCAACTCCGTACTGTTTGAAGGCTCCTGGTCTAGGGATTTGTCCAGTTCCGTCCAGCTGGAAGACCTTGGGATCCGACCTCAACCCGTAGGGGTTCCAGAGGTCACACTGGTCACGACCCTCCTTAATTCCCCAACATTAGAATTGAGTAACAGTCAAACAGGTGGTACCTACCCTTATCTATGGTACTACATTTCGTTAGGTTCGGACACGGGACTCTGACCCTTGGACCATTTTGTCGGTATGCGGAATAGGAGAATAACAAGACTCCCTTACATTCAGTAACTAAAGGAGGGGATCAGGAGGTATTCTCGCCAAATCCCACAAAGGTTACCATTTGTAAAGTAACAGTATCTGGGTGAAATCCATTATCGTCTACATTACTGTTTCCTCACCCAATAGACCAGGACAATCTCCGTAATTCTCATAAAATTATTATTCACTCCACTTCGTTACAACGGACGTTCCCCCGTCCCAGGACCGACATCCTCAATCATTCACCGAATTCTTGTTTAACTATTCTCCGTTGTTTGGTCTATAAGGTATTTTCCCCTCACCTCTAAACTAGGCCCCTATACAAACATTGAAATCTTTACACCATTCCCAAACCCGGGTTTGCCGGACGTCCCGATTGAGAGTTTCACCGTTTGTAATAGGAACCTTCGGGTTAACAGGAACTTCCCTACGGTTGACTACATGAAGATCGTCCGTAACACACAGACAGTGGATGGGATCACCCAGGTGACTCTTTACGATAACAACGTGTACAACGTCTTTTGTACTGTCCACTTCCGGACTTATAGATCTCCCTAACCTATAATATGTCATAAAGGGAGGGTCCCCGGTCGATAAAAGACCAACAGGGAAGTCTTCTAACATCTCCGTTGAAACACCCGGGTCTACCCCGAGTCCTTTTCTCGTACTTTGGGCTCCCTTCCCCTGTCCCCTGTTGAAGACTTTTTTAATGTATGGGGTTCTCGTATTGTATTTGACTAATTTTAGTTTACCCAGGTTCTACTGTTCAGTGTAAGTTGATTTGGAACTGGGGTTAGGTGTTCGATTTGCTGTGTGGGTCTCCACGGTACTGTCAAGGTTCCGTGACAGTTTTCTGACTCCTCACCCACCAAGGGGTTAACAACGTTACTAGGAGTGTGAGTAATCGTATACTTTAGTGACTCGAGTGTTTTTGATTGGTGTGGTGTAAGGTACCGGTGGAGTGAGAGGAGACACTACCGGGTGTGGGACGCCTCACAGGAAAAGAGACTTAGGTTTGTTTAGGTGGAGAATGGATAGCGACTCAGAGAGTGACTTAAAAACGTTACTCTATAGTCTCGGACTCGAAGTAATCCAAGACTTCGGTCCACTGTACCCAAACCGTCCCGAGTTCAGGACCCTCTCTCTGCGACTTCCTGTCCTCCTTTTTCGTAACACCTTTTACACGGTTCCTCAGGGAAAGTATTGTACGACCTTTTGGATGATTTATGGACTGGACACGAGCATCAAAAGTAACCGGACTAAGAACCGTGTTTCTTCTAATTCCTGTCTTCTTGAGGGTGGACGAACCCGTTATCGATGATCCCGTGGTGTCTATCACCTCGGAAGTCCTGTGGGACCCCGTGGGTGACGACGAGTGGAAAAACGTCCCCCAACCTCCTTTGTTCTTTGTTCTTTAACATTTCCTTAATTCTAAAAATCGGTATACAAGAAGGTCGGTATCCCCACTACGGAAGAATGGGGTTAACCTCCACAAGACCTTAGACTCTGACTCGGTGCACTCGAAAGACGACTCAAACGAAACCGACAAGACCAAAGGTCATGCACCCCGAGGAACAGTGAAAGTGACACGACCCAAAAGAAGTGCAAGTCGAAGGTGACGTACTCGAAAATACCTCAACCCGAAGATGACACGAACCGAAGACGGAGTGCCCCTACCTCGGTTCCAACAAAGTCGGTCTAATTTTGGTTCTTTGTCGTGGTATCTACAGCCCCCTCACACATTAAAGGAGTGAAGACAGAACGACGCCGTTTTTTAACTTCGTTTCCTGTCTGGTCACAATCTCGAATCAAAATAATCCTTCTTGTTTCCCATCATGTGGGAGCTCCTCACTCCCGCCCGTCTGGGTTTTCTGACTCTCTTCTCTCCAGGGTTAGGAAGATCCGAAGGAGGAAAATATGTAAACAGAGGAGGGGTGACTCGGACGGGATACATTCAACCCGATCGGTCCTCCCGACAAATAAAATGGACTCCAGAAGTGAGACCAGGAGTCTGGAAGGAAACAAGATAAAAGTACCCGGAAAGGGAAGAAACATAAAATCGGTGGTGGTAAAACCTGAGGGAAAAGGACAAGATTGATGGATTGTACTATTTACAATGTACTATTTAATTTGAGATTTCAAGGTCTTGTACGTTGTGTATTTTAAGACAAATCAAGTTTTAGAACAGTGACTTTTTATTAGAAAATCGACTGTCTGGACAAGAAACTTCTTGATTTTTGGTGAAAGGAAAGAGAACGTTTAGAGATTTTCGGTCTTACATTTATAACGTCCCTTCTCGGTTAAGACTGAAGTCCAGTCTAGGAAATGAAATTGTAAACGAAGGGAAACGAAAACAAGTGATTTGCCTATGATAAATATGTGTTACCGGACGGAGCTCCTTGGGCGGGGAAACGGACCTATAATTGAGTTTCACAGAAACAAGTCCTGAGACAAGTGGACACCTACCGATCTCCTTTCTTCTTTAATTGAATAGGGGAAGATTCCTAGTGGTAAAATCCTCTATAACAGTTCTAATAACCTGAAAAATGAAACGAAGGAGTGGAGGGGGTGGTAGAAATAAGATATTTTTGTTTTGGACCGTAGGTCGAGGGTATTTTACCATTAAAACTCTGTAATTAGACAGTAGAAGAACCAGAGTTGTAGAGGAGAGAGTCTAAATAACCGTCGTTCATCTCACTCTAGCCTGAGTTATTGTATCCATGTGAGGTGTCCCTGGACTCTGACTTGGATTAATCGAGTAAGTCGTTCTGGACTTTGGATACCTTTTCCCCCGTCAAAATTTAGACTTTGACGATCCTTATTAGGGAGTCTGTTTGGAGCGTTTGTCATTTCGGAATCAGTAGATTCGTTCGTTAAAATTAAACAGAAGGTTAACAAACATTTGATCATTCAAATGGGGTACCTGATATATCAAGTACGTCAAGAGTTCCGGTCTTATGACCTCACCCATCGGAAAGGGATGAGGAACCCGAGAAGGGTTGAGTTCCTAGTTTGGGTCCAGAGGGTGTAACGTCCACCTAAGAAATGGTCCACTCGGTGTTCCCTTCGGGTTCCTGTGACCTCACCAATCGGATAGGGAAGACGTCACCTAGCAGGGCTGGGTCCTTAGTTTGACCCCAGATGACTTAACGTTCACCTAATAAATTGGTGACTCTATAGTCCCTTCGTCGAAGGGTCCACCGAGTCACCAATTTCTTAGGTCGACCTTTACGTTCTCTACAACTTAACTAGTGACCGAGTCGAACCCTACCAGGGAACCTCTTCCTTTACCGTTTGGTAAGGTCATAAGAACGGACCTCTTAGGGTGTCTGTCTTCTCGGACTACCCATGTCAGGTACCCCAGTGTTTCTCAATCTACGCTAAATCACTGATTTGTTTCGTCCACTGAACTTCGTCAACTAGTCTATATATCAAAACACAAGTTAGTTACTAATATTATCACGTTGAGATCTATACGCTTTTACGGTGTTTCCTTTTGTAAAGGACCTAGTATTATCTAATCATTCTGTCTTAGGACTCTTAGAAAATTAAATGGTTGTCCTGGACCTCTTCTCCTCTTGTTCTCTCGATCTTTATAGAACACAAGATTAGTTTCGTGTGTGGAATGAGTCAAGCACTGAAACCTAGTTAGTGGATTACGGTTTTTAATTCTTCCTCCTAGTATTGACGTCTCAGAAGTATTCTACCTGAAAACGTTCTTTATTTACTCTGTTATAGATATTCTAAGATTGCGGTCAGGTGTCACATAATTTACTAGATTTAAATAGAGTATATTAATGGTTTTTAAAATTTTTATTCCCTGATTTACGGTCGAGAAGTGAAGATAATATCATTTTCGTACTTTGAGGATTAACTACCCAGTTTCGTAATATTTCGGTTTCAAATAAAATGGGTACCAAAATTTCGTTTCCTTGTGTCGAGTGGTTCAATAACTTCTTATTTATCAAAGACCACCATAGTCCTTGACACAAGGGTAGTGTTCAGTTATAAAAACTCTGGGTTCACTTGATCAGGTCTTTCCAAGAGTCAGAATCTAAACCTCTTTTGAACCTGAGTCCCAGCACCTTTCAATTTTACAATCTGGAGACTTTCGGTCTTCTCAAGTATCTCATCATTTTTCTTGACCTAAATGGAGTGAAAATTGAACCAGAGAACTCTTGTGTTTAGTCGTCCTTTTAAAAGGTCAAAATAAGTTTGTTCAAGGGAACCCCTTTACGAGAGTCTCGAACCTCATTGTCACCTTTTACATAATTACTCGTCTACATCACTCGGCTATGTCAATTGTATGTCTCGACATTTATAGTGGTGTCGATGTCATAGACTCGTACAAGTCGGAATTCGACCTCTTCCATACCAAAAACGTGAACTTAAGGATTCAGACAGAGTCCTTGGGTACGAAGTGAGGAAAGAAGAAAGAGCAGACCTCTGTCTCGAAGTCAGGGGTGATAGGTCCCTCCGTGGCCGAAGGTGTGTCTCTGGAAGTAGAGTCTAAAGGGGAGGTCCATTCAGATTCTCCAGGTATCTGTGACGACCTCTTTCAGTCTCCCTTACTTTGGGTTCTTGTAAAAGGACTTCAGTGGACTTTTGGGTTTGTCGACTGGGTCTCGACTTTCTAGAGGTACAAATAAACGAACTAACTGATTTTATATTAGTTAAATAAATATTGCAATTTATCTCTTCATAGATAACCTAAGTAGTTAAGTTCCAAAATAACAACGGTCAATTCAAACCCTTACTTTTAAATCAACTTATTCTGAGTTCTTCCCTCCGTATCACAACAGTCATTTTAAAATATTAAAGGTTCTCTAAACGTCAAATCCCTTCATCCTTTTATCTGATCGTCTACACCTCTCTAGACGTCACTTCACTACTGTAAAATAATTAAATGAAAATTATAAATTCTATTCCATAAACTCTTCCGAGATATAAGTAATCCTTCTAGGTCTAGTTACCTGAATCGAGGACGGAACATTGATGTCAAGAACTTTATGTGAAGAGTATCTTAGAAGAGAGTGTGTCTTATAAGTCAACTTTTATAACGTAAATTGACATAGAGAAAATACAAAACCTCCAAAAAACACATTAAAAATGTTACAACACAAAAGACGGTATGTTGTTACGTTTAGTCAGTATTAATAGGTGTGTAGGAGAGGGAGGGTTCGGAGGGTAAATTGGGTCGTTAGGGTTAACCTGTATATGGAACTCTTTTGGTATTACCTTTTACTGTGTACATGACGTCACAAGTATTGTCGAGATAAATGTTATCCGTCCTGTACCTTCGTTGGATCTACAGGTAGTTGTCTATTTATCTATTTCTTCTATATCTGTTACTGTATAAGGAGTCGGTAATTTTTCTTACTTTATGATGTAAATTATACGTTTGTCAGTATGTCATTTCCCGGAATGAAGTGTTAATGAAGTCATGAACCTCCGACTTATATAACCCCCTAAAAACTCGACAAATAAAAGACATGACTTTTGACAAAGAAGTACAAGAAACAAAATGTATGACCATGAACTCACGACAATAAAAAAGATAAAGAAAAAAAAAAGGAAGAAAAAAACGACATATTAAAGGAAATATTAAATAAAGTAGAGTTCGACACTCTATTTTCGGGTCCTTGACATAAGATCGGACGTCTTCTTCCCCTCTTACTTTACATAAAATTTATGGAACTCCTTAGAAGAACGATTTTATCTTTACGTACGTTGAAGAGAGAGGGGTGAGAAAGGGAGGGGTAAAGTGGGTTTTGACGATATTCGACGTTGGTCAAGGGACCAGACTTAAGGGATAAGGTCAGAGAAAAAATACAAAATAGGTAAGAAAACTTGTTAATATTAAAAACTTTCTGAAACGATTAAAGGTAAATTAGGAATATACATACACATTATATAAACAACCCAACACACTCACAAGTATTTAACACTCACTAGTTTAGATAGTCAATCAGTATAAAACAGAAAGGAGGGTGACGAGAAATTTGTATCTTTCAAGATGTAAACGTCACCATTTTTTTTTTTTTTGGAAATCTAATTAAAGAAGAAAAAAAAAAAAAAAAAAATGAAAATAAGAGAAAAAATAAAAATCAACTTCCTATTAACGAAATGTTATAACACGACCCAAGACGGTATGTTGTTGTGCTTAGTCAGTATCCATATGTATCCATATGTATACAGGAGAGAGAGAACTTGGAGGGAGGGTGGAGGGTGGGGTAGTGTTGGGAGATCCAACAGTGTCTCGTGGTCGACATCCAAGGGACGTGGTATGTTGTTTATGGGTGACCGCTAGATAAAATGTATGCCATTACATATATAAAGGTAACGAACAATAAGTGAATAAAAAGGAATGACGATGGAAAATAGAAGTCATCTAGATAAAAATTTTATAATTAGTTCACGACGGTAGAACACCTTGTATAAGAAAATGTAAGTTGTTTCTAGTGTATATAAAGAGTATTCCTACAAATTTATGTATATATAAACATGACTGACTTTAATATTAAAATCAATGACGAAGGGGACACACACACACACACAATCAGTGAGTCGGTACAGGTTAAGAAACTTCGGGGCACCTGACATCGGGTGGTCCGAGGAGACATGTACTTTAAGAGGTCCGTTCTTATGACCTCACCCAACGGTAAAGGAAGAGGTCCCCTAGAAGGTTCGGTCCCTAACTTGGACTCAGAAGACGTTACGTCCGTCTTAGAAATTGCAGACTCGGTATCCTTTCGGGTGACAAGGGGTATGACTAAAAAAAATAATATAAAGTAAGTAAACAGGTAAAGTAAATATATGTTTTGGTCATAATCACACTGGTACCAATAAAATATAAAAAGAAAGTATTAAAGTAGAGTTAAAAATCAGTCAAAACAAATCGGTTGAACAAAGGTTACGTGATATTAAATTTGTCCAAAATAAAGGTCACGATAAGAAAAATAAAATATTTAAAGTAAAAGATTTTTACACAAAGAAACATATACGTATGTGACTACTTTGGTGTCTCACTTGTTTCTTCCACTCCAGGGCGGGTAGACAAAGAGTGTAAAATTACCTCCTTCTTCGACACCAGGGAACTCAGACTTGTGGAACGACGACAAGAGAGACGTTGGACAGAGAAGACGACTTGAGAAATAAGTATAACGAAAAGGGAGTCGTCCTTAAACAGAAAATTTTTTGTTTGTTTGTTTTTTGTTTGATAAGGAGTTAATGAAGTTAACTAATCTTTGTAAAACCTGATATGGGATCTCGACGACGACGACGACGACGACGATTCATCGAAGTCAGTACAGGATGAGACACGCTGTCGTATACAAAATGTACACTACGTCGTACGTACGTGTAAATTCGTTTTTTATGCGTACATAGTATACGGCTGTTTGTGTGTGTCTCGACTTGTTTCATTTGGTTTTGTGGAAATGATATAAGCTCCGTAAGACTTAAAGAGTGATTGTCACATCTCATGTATTGATGATCTCCCTTTTGTTACACCTTGTCCGTAAGGATAAGACTCTACCGTGGCCCTAGGAAACTTCACCTTTAAGGTATGTTTTTAATACCTATACCTAAAAACTCACGTTTTACATTTAGCATCTTAAAGTTGACACAGACGTCACGGTTAGAGACTCTTCTAATCGGTATCATAAAACAGAAAAGACGGACAGTTTAAGTGGTGTACCTTGGTCCCTTACTCTGTGTTTAAAGTCTTAAAGAAGAAGACCCTAATAGTTTCTTCTATCTTGAAGTCGGGGAGTATAAACCTGAAAAGGAGAGGTACATGGACTAGTGACACTAACCTTTGGACGAGTAGTAAGACCGACAGTCGAGTCTGGGGGTGGAGGTGTGGGGGTACATGAAGAAGGAGAGGTTGGAGAGGAAACATCTGCAGACGAAGTGAAGGTGGTGGTAGGGTTTCTACGACTTCTTATATGTCTGTCTCTCGTTTCGTTATTGGATGCTTCCGACGTAGTGGGTCTATGTGAAAAAGTACGAGAAACGGTGTCACCTTTAGAAGGAGGACTGGCACTACCGGATACTGGCGAAGCACCGGTAGACAGTAGGAGACGTGATGTGTTAGTAGTACTTAGGGTCCCAGACACCTGACGACCGAGACTACAGGACCTATTACTCACAGGACTTAAGGAACAATGTTTCGAATTACCACAACACCGACAGGAAGACATGTCTGAACCTTTAGGGGGTGAAAAAGACACTCTAATGAGTTCACCAGGTTGAACGGACAAGACTGTGGAAAGAATTATTGTAACACGACATAAAACGTTGATACGACAATCCGTCACAAAGGGAGTGACCATAGGAGATAAGAATGAGATTCTATCGAAGGAGGTATGCTTCTTAGAGTAGACGAGTCCCCTTCATATTTCGTAAAAGAAGGACACGTAGAGTGGAGAGTCAACAGAGGAATAAAATGACATGTCGGAATCCTCACATAGAATCGAGACCATGATGGGTGTCGAGCGTCAGTTCACGATGTCGGAGCCACTACATGTGACACCAGTGTGGGTACGACTTGGGGAAGTAGATGTCAGACTCCTTGTTTCTGTATTCCTCCCGAGACTCTTCTTAGTAACCCTACCGTCAAGATATACCCGGTTAACAGGACCCCGACTTCTTCATGGGTACTGATATCCTGAGTTTTGGTGTCTCCGTCTTTAACGAAAAGGAATTAGTCTAACGATTTCATCTTGAACGATGAGGATAAATATTGGACCTCAAAAGTAAAGAAACTTAAATTGAGGAGATGTGTTAAACAGTGAGTGAAATAATTCAAAGTCTAGACAGACTATGTATCTGTCAAAAGGGAAAAAAGTATAAATACGTAAGTGTTTCAAAAAAGAGTTAAAACCTGGTTCTTGTAAACTTCTAAAGTCATAGAATGGACCCAGTTTAACCTAATACATTTTTAACAATAACAAATCAGTGAGTCAACATAGACTGAGACGTTGGAGTACCATACATCGGACGGTCGGAGGAGACAGGTACCCTAAAGGGTCCGTTCTTATGACTCTTTACCCAACAGTAAAGGAAAGGGTCCCGTAGAAAGGTCTGATCCCTGACTTGTACGTAGAGAACACAACTGACTACCTAATAAATAGTGACTAGGTGATCCCTTCAGGTAAGGAATTTTTAATAAAGAAGAGTTACTGTGTATAGTATGGTTCACTAAAATGAAAACAAAAGACATACTCACATAATGAATGTACCCCTTTTGTTTCATCTGAACCGTTGATTTCGGTAAATACAATAAAGTAACATCTCCTTTTATACTTAGATGTCTAAAATGGAATTAGGTAATAAAAAGATAACGGTGAAATTGAAGACAAGAAGTGGTACATCTAAACTTGTAATTGGGTAAATTCAGGGTCGGATGACTATCACTATGATAACCGATCCGTACAGACTCCGTGAGTGGACCGAACATAATGAATAAAGTTCTTTTGTGTCTGTAGAAGGACTGGTTCAGATACGACAATGACCTCTCCAGGAACACCATAAATAATACTAACTTTCTACGGAGATCCGTTATAGATAACCCTTTGAATTTTTTTTAGGTGTTTCAAACATTAGTGGTTACGACCTCCCATGTATCGTACGGTAGTAAATCCAGAATCCATCTCTCTTTTTCTCTCGTGGCTGACCCTCGAGACGAACATAACCCAAAACACCCACCCCACCGATCTTCAGACGATCAAGTGAGTAATAACCACTTAAATTTTGTATTCCACCTTATTCCCGTACTAGTCTTTTTTTCGTCCAAGTGAGTACATGAGTCAGTAGATAAATGAGTCCGAAAGATTTTCCCGTTGAAGTAACCACCCCCACTGAACTTACGAAGAGATCATCGACACAGTATGTCGACTGTTATACATCACTGTGGTGGGATTATCGTCTTTAACTTCTCCTCGTTTTCTCAGAGAACTACTTCCACTTTCTCCTCTCACCTTTTCAACTGAATTTTGAGTTGTAGTTTTTTTTGATTCTAGCTCCGTAGACCAAGGTAGTGAAGTACCGTTTATCTACCCCTTTTTTACCTGTGTCACCGTCTAAAATAAAAGAACTCGAGGTTTTAGTGAATTCTACAACTGACGTCTGTACTTTAATTTTATATGAATGAGGAACCTTCTTTTCGATACTATTTGGATCCGTCGGGTAACTTTTCGTCTCTGTAGTAAAACGGTTGTTTCAAGACGTGTCAGTGTCGACTGTATCGAAAAAGGTCATCAGTGCATGTCTACACACAACCTGGTAATTTTTCCGACTTTTACACTTTCACTTTCAGTGAGCCAGTACAGGTTGAGAAACGCTGAAGTTACTGATATGTCAGGTACCATAAGAGGTCCGGTCTTATAACCCCATCGGGAAAGGAAGAGGTCCCCGAAAAGGGTTGGTTCCCTAGTTTGGGTCCAGAGGGTGTAACGTCCACCTAAGAAATGGTCGACTCGGTGTTCTCTTCGGTGGTTACTTAACTACGAAAAATCGACACCATAACCTATTCTGAGAGCCCCAGGGAAGTTGACGTTTCTCTAGTTTAGTTATTTAGGATTTCCTTTAGTTGGGACTTATAAGTAACCTTCCTGACTACGACTTTGACTTCGAAGTTATGAAACCGGTAGACTCCGTTTCTTGGTTGAGTAACCTTTTCTGGGATTACGAACCCTTCTAACTCCCGTCTTCCTCTTCCCCTGCTGTCTCCTACTCTACCAACCTACCGTAGTGACATTACCTGTATTTAAATTCGTTCGAAAATCCCTATCTCTTCCTGTCCCTTCGGACCGTACGACGTCTGGTACCCCAACGTTTCTCAGTCTGTGCTAAATCACTAACTTGTTATCGTCGTCAACCGTTATACAAATAAGGTGTACTGACGGAAACTTTACTTACGGAGTCTTTAGTTTTCAACTTAAAGACCGAGAATTTAACATTAGTTTTAGAATCATAGTCTATAATTTCGATGTTCGGACGATGACACAAAATATTGACGAGAAGACAGAATAAGTTAATAGGTGGAACCACAGGTCTTAAGAATGGTATCAGTGAACGTTTTTAACTAATAGTTTATGTATAGAGAGTACCTTCAAATGTACCTTTCTTTTTAAACTTCACTATGAAACCCTTTATTTCGGTGACCGGGTTTGGGGTCCTTACTTGAACTTCTGTGTCCCACGTCCCTCTTCGCTCCGAAATTACTGTCAGAACGTTCTAGTCCGCAGACCACCCGTCCGTTTGGGTCTTGAAAATCTTACCCAAAAAATAGGGGGAGGAGTACGTTCCGTGAGAGTGTCAAGGAGTAACCGTACTCATTGATGTCCCAGTTATTAGAAGGGTTCCTTCAGTGGACCTAGACAAAGAGAGGGAAACAGACCTAAAAGGACACGTTCATAGGACTACCGATAATGTAGTCGTCCGACAGTGAGATCCGATCAACAGGAACTTTTGTCTGGTGAAGTTCAAAAATAAAAAATGTCATACTAAAATCATAGTGTCTACCGGCATTTATACTCCTTCGTTTTACAGTTCAGTATGTAAGACAATGACACGTGTTATAAAAAGTACAACATGTAGATAAATAATTACGTACCTTCCATAAAATAGTATTCAACCCCTAATATAAGTAACTCTACTTACCAACCAATGACGTAAAATACAAAATAATGTAGTAACAATAGGACAAAGACGAACCTTTGAAGATTAGGATGATTGATAATCCTGAGAAAGAGAACAAGATACTTTAGAGAGGGGAAAGGACTGAAAACGAATTTTATTCCTTACCACTTACTTATTATAGTCAAGTAAGTAAAGAGTAGAGGAAGTACGAGTCCTTAGAGAAGTAAAAATTACTAGTCTCCTAGTAGGTTTTCTCTCAAACTATAGGACGAGTCAGTATACTAAGTCCCAGTAGGCAAAAAGATGTGTTTGTACGTACAAGGATACACATAGGATCAATGGATCTTCCCTCGGAGTTCTATCAGTGAACAAGGATGTTAATAGACTTTATTGTGTTACTGGTACACAGAAAAGAAGTTTATAGTCTTATATACAGTTTTTAATTTTAGAGGTCTAATAATATTAACATGAGTAAGACAAGTACGAGTAATAACGTAACAACCAATAACTACGTATTGTTTAGTAAGACACAGTTACCCTAATTTATTATTATAGATTATAGAAATAGTAATCTGTTTAAATGTTCGACACCTCAGTATGATTAAAGAGACACGAGGAGTATTCGTACATCAGTCGACAGTGTGACACAAAAATTCTGAGTAAGTTCCTCAACGACGACCTGTTCCTTCGGACCGACGACCTGTCCCTTCGGGTACCCCGACGTTTCTCAGCCTGTGTTGACTTACTGACTTGACTTGACTACTACAATCATACTGACATCACGAGCAGACAGAACTTAGTTAAAAACGAGAGTCAAATAGTATCAAAATAGAATTCTCAATTGAAGATAAATGTATTTTTTACTCGAATAGTGTACTTGATGAATTTAAATTATTATGTCAAATATATGGATCTTGTATATAGGGTTAATCTTGTACATAGAGTGTCGGGACAATTCACTCTTGGACAACAGATACGAATATTTCAGTTGGGAATCTGTACGTGGTAGTCTAAAAAGGGTAAATTGATTTAATAACCTCATATAATATGTCTTGTTTGAAGTATTTCATATGTTTAATTACTTAATTTTCTCAATATGTTTTTATTCTATTATATGATTTATAAAAGTAAACACCTATTAAACTGTCACAGTATTAAAATTTCAAAAATACATTAATACTTTTTAAATTTGATAAACTCGGAGACAAAGGAATAAAGACTTCCAATGTACCTTATTATTTGTATTGAATTATCCCTACGTTATTCTTTATTTACTTTACTTATACCTTTAAGTTGAAAATCGGGTTTCTTTTGTGAGTTTTCATTTACAACGTAGACAAAGAGACACACACACAAACCGACGTAAAAACAAAGTTTATTCGTGTTAGGATGTGTATATACATGTGTGTATGTCTGTACTAATCCTAGGTAGAAAATATACTTTCCCTTTTAACTCTCTTTTAACCTCTCTTATCTTTACTTTCCTTACTTGTAAAGTTCATTTTACTTTATTTTCTTACATCTTTATATCTGTATTTTAAAATTTCATGTCACTCACTAGAGTTAAAGATATTACCTAGTGTAAAGGACAGAAGTACACTTTTCCGTAGTATCACTCCGTACACATGTTGTTTCATTCCGTCACTCCTTAAGTAACATAGTCGATTACCCTACCTTCTGGAAGTTTATCTGACCTTGAAAAGAAAAATGAATTACACCCAAAAGTTGTATTTTATGGGATCAATTCCATTCGATTACTTACTTGACGTCTCTTCCGCTACCGTGGGGTGAGGTCATGAGAACGGACCTTTTAGGGTACCTGCCTCCTCGGACCACCCGACGGCAGGTACCCCAGCGTGTCTCAGCCTGTGCTGACTTCGTTGAATCGGCGTCGTCGCTACTACTTGACTCTTCAAATTTGAGTTAGCAACGTTTGTTTGAAATAAGTTATTTACAGATATAATCTAAGGATAACAACAACATTTTGTGAGGGTTTGATCAATGACTTTTATTTGTTTACATACGAGAACGTCAACACCCACATTCCTTGAATTTTATTTACTCAGAGTAACCCCAATATAGTTTACAGACCTCTCTGCCATATCACACCGTTGTATCATTATAGGATACAAGTGGAGGTAGGTCCCTGTGTGGATTAGATGTCGATGGATACCTAGTTGAAGGAGACTTTTTCTATACTTTTTATCTACTTGAAGAGGAGGTGTTATTTATTCTTATCCTGGTGTAGTTCTACCATCTTCTTCTCTTCGTCAGAGAGATTGTTGGGGTGGGGACCGTAACCACTGGGTGTTTATTCGTCCTAGAATGTGAATTATCTCTACAAGGGACTCCCTGTCATCCACATACGGAATGTAGTCTGATTGGTCCGGTTACGAACCCTGTATAGACGTGGTCTCTCTGTTCAGAGGTCTTATACGCCGAAACTTTTATTTACTCTAATACACGTCCTCTGGATTTTCAGTCACCTCTCCTCTTTTAGACGAGAGCGTCTTAAGTACACGCCTAAGTGAATGGGGTCCTGGATCGTGGTTTCGTCCTCCAACTTTTCATGGATCTTGTATGTATTTCATCTAAGGATAAATTAATTTCGTAAACTACCCCCAACGTTCCTGAACTCTACAAAAGACCCTTGGTTCCGTACCGTCGGTAGTAAACACACGAGAGTTAGGTAGAACGATCGTGATAGTGACCGTCCATGGTTCTAACGTACGCGAGATAAAACGAACACGGGTGTCCTTAAAGGGTGAGGTACGAAAGGGAAACGGACCACATCGGTCACCTGGAACTCTCTTGAACGTGAAAAGGGTACAGTGTGATTTTGACCTTTTGAACCTGGTGTGTGTCAGTTAAAGTACGGGGACCAAACTGGTCATCAGAACGGGGTGGCAGTAGGAGTGATTATGAATAAAGAGTAGAGGAACTACTATCGGTAAGACTATCGACACTCTATCATATAGTAACAAAATTAAACACAAATGGAATATCGATACCTATACCTTGTAGAAAAAGATACACAGAACCGGTTGTCGAACAGAAGAAACCCTTTTCACAGATAAGTAAAGAGACAGGTGAAAAAACCCCCCCGCCCTGAACAGTACTATTAAACAACTCAGGAGACATATAAAATGATCATATGATTGGGGAATAACTCACATGTAAACGTTGATGGAGGAGGGCGATTCATCCGACAGAAAAGTAAAACAATTCAAAAGAAGTGACATTATTTAGAAAACTCAACTACATTTAAGTAAACACATAAAAGTAAAAACAAACAGAATGGACTCTTTCGTCCAAGTTTCTTGTATGACGATTCTGGTTACAGTTTCTGACATGACGGATTCAAAAGAAGACCATCAAAACACCAAAGTTCAGAATATCAATCAACAAATCAGATAAAACTCAAATAAACACATGTGTCACACTCTTTCATAAGGTCAAACTAAGAAAACGTTTATCGACAGGTTAAAAGGGTTGTGATAACTTCTATAACAGAAAAGTGATAACATATAATAACGGAGAAAACAGTATCTACTTAACTAGTGTGTTTACAAATAAATAAAGACCCGAGAGATAAGGTAGGGTAACAGAGATAAGACGGATAAAGACTCGGTCATGGTATGACAAAACGAATGACAACGAAACATTATAATCTCTCTACTATGGAGATCGAAACAAGAGAGAGTTCTAACGAAACAGGTAAAATCCAGAAAACAAAAAGTATATTGAAAATCTTAATAGTCCAGATCAAGACATGTTTTTTTTTTTTTCACGGAACCATAAAACTATCCCTAATGTAACTTAGACATCTACGGAAACCTATCATACGAATAAAGTTGTTACATTTAATAAAGTAAGGTTCTTGTAAAATATGAAAGGTGAACAAAAACAGTAGGAATCAAAAAAAGTATTTGTAAAATGTTAAAAGTTTCAAGTTCACAAAATGGGGAAACTAATCTAAATAAGGATCCATAAAATATGAAACAACACTGATATTTACCACAAAAAGAAGTTAAAGAGAAAGACTATCAAACAATAATCGTATATCTTTGGGTTATCTAAAGACACATAATTGAAACATAGGACGTTTAAATCACTTTAGTACATAATATGAATTAGTAAAGACCTCAACAACATCGGTCCACAAGGTCCTTTGTTTGAGTGAATCTTCCCGTTACGTCTATCACCTGACGTCATAATGTCGCCACCCGGGTTCCGTCTCAAAGGAGAATCGGTTCCTGGAGTTGGTCAAAAAGACTTTTGGAATATATGGGATTTATAATGCACGAGTTTGGATGGAGGGGTTTAAGAGTCTTTGATTAGACTTTTTTCCTTTTCTTTCTGTGTTAGTTTCATTTGGGTACCAAGTATACGGAATTCGGGTCCATCAATTGTCACTTGTTAATAGTTATCCGAACACCAGTATGGGGATATTCGAATTATCTTAAATACTAAGATAAGTCGATGTGTCTATTAAGTCAAGTCAAGTCAGCGAGTCAGCACAGGCTGAGAAACGCTGGGGTACTTAGCGTCGTGTGGTCTGGAGGGACAGGATTTATTTTAGGGTCTTAAGTGAGTGAGAGTAGTTAACTCAGTCACTACGGTAGGTCGGTAGAGTAGGAGCCAGCAGGGGAAGAGGAGAACGGGGGTTAGGGAGGGTCGTAGTCTCAGAAAATGTTACTCAGGTGAGAAGCGTATTCCACCGGTTTCATGACCTCGAAGTCGAAATCGTAGTAAGGAAGGTTTCTTTAGGGTCCCGACTAGAGGAAGTCTTACCTGATCAACCTAGAGGAACGTCAGGTTCCCTGAGGGTTCTCAGAAGAGGTTGTGGTGTCAAGTTTTCGTAGTTAAGAAACCACGAGTCGGAAGAAGTGTCAGGTTGAGAGTGTAGGTATGACTGATGACCTTTTTGGTATCGGAACTGATCTGCCTGGAATCAGCCGTTTCATTACAGAGACGAAAACTCATACGATAGATCCAACCAGTATCGAAAAGAAGATTCCTCATTCGCAGAAAATTAAAGTACCGACGTCAGTGGTAGACGTCACTAAAACCTCGGGTTTTTTATTTCAGACTATGACAAAGGTGATAAAGAGGTAGATAAAGGGTACTTCACTACCCTGGTCTACGGTACTAGAAACAAAAGACTTACAACNTAGAAGCAAAAGACTTACAACTCGAAATTCGGTTGAAAAAGTGAGAGGAGAAAGTGAAAGTAGTTCTCCGAAAAATCAAGGAGAAGTGAAAGACGGTATTTCCACCACAGTAGACGTATAGACTCCACTAACTATAAAGAGGACCGTTAGAACTAAGGTCGAACACAAAGAGGGTCAGGTCGTAAAGAGTACTACATGAGACGTATCTTCAATTTATTCGTCCCACTGTTATATGTCGGAACCGTATGAGGAAAAGGATAAACCTTGGTCAGACAACAAGGTAAAGGTCAAGGTTCACAACGAAGGACCGGACGTATGTCTAAAGGGTTCTCCGTCCAGTCCACCATACCATAAGGGTAGAGAAAGTCTTAAAAGGTGTCAAATAACACTAGGTGTGTCATCTTCCGAAACCGTATCAGTTATTTCGTCTTTATCTACAAAAAGACCTTGAGAACGAAAAAGTTACTAAGTCGCCTACAACCGTTAAACTAGAGACCAAGGAGACGGAACAGATTTTGGTCGAACTTGTAGACCTTCAAGTACCAAGTACATAACGATTTCGGACCGAACCTCTTAAAACTCGTAATGAGGTGATCGGTCACTTTACTCACGTTAACACACCATCAAACTCGTAAGAAACCGTAACGGAAAGAAACCCTAACCTTACTTTTGACTTGAAAAGGTCGGGACACCAGTGACGACTCAAAAGATTTAAACGACCGTATAACTCACGTCGTGAAAGTGTCGTAGTAGAAAGTCCTAAACTTTATCGAGTTGACCTTAAGGTAGTGGATGTGATCGAAACAAGTATCACTACGAAAGATACCGGGTGAACTGAAGTGTAAAGTCCTGCAGACCGAGATCTCCTCACTAGTGTGGTAGCAATAATAGGTCCAGTACTTCTAGAAAAAACATGTCAAGAAGACACATAAGAACGGTAGAGAAGAATTATAGAAGACGAAGACAATCCAGGTCTGGTAAAGACAGGAAATAGCTCGGGTAGAAAGGTACTTTATAAGGGAACCAGAGATTAAAAGAACTTCTCCAGAGATCAGAAAGGGTAAG
Source organism: Capra ibex (assembly GCA_006410555.1). Taxonomy (NCBI): domain Eukaryota; kingdom Metazoa; phylum Chordata; class Mammalia; order Artiodactyla; family Bovidae; genus Capra; species Capra ibex. Next base: position 88,836,350 of record SJYO01006231.1, read on the forward strand.
ACAAAAAAAGGAGACAAAGAAACGTGACTAGTGACTTCTTCCGAAAGAATAGAGAAGAACGATAAGAAACCTTGAAACGTAAGTCTACGAATATAGAAAGGAAAAGAGAAAACAAAAAGCGGAGAGAAAAAAAGTGTCCATAAACATTCCGGAGGGGTCTGTCGGTAAAACGAAAAAACGTAAAGAAAAAGGTACCCCTACCAGAACTAGGGACAGAGGACATGTTACAGTGTTTGGAGTAAGGTATCAAGTAGTCCGTGAGATAGATAGTCTAGATCCGGGAATTTAGATAAAGAGTGAAGGAGACATATTAGTATTCCCTAAACCAAATCCAGTATGGACTTACCAGATCGCCAAAAGGGATGAAAGAAGTTAAACTCAGACTTAAACCATTATTCCTCAAGTACTAGACTCGGTGTCAGTCGAGGGCCAGAACAAAAACAACTGACATATCTCGAAGAGGTAGAAACCGACGTTTCTTATATTAGTTAGACTAAAGTCACAACTGGTAGACCACTACAGGTACACATCTCAGAAGAGAATACAACAACTTTCTCCCACGAACGACACTGGTCACGTAAAAGAACCGTTTTGAGATAATCAGAAACGGGACGAAGTAAGGAGTATAGTTCCGGTTTAAATGGACAATGAGAAGACCCTCGGTGGTGCCCTCTAGGGTGGGTACTGTTCCAGTACACCTTCTCTTGACAATTCGTTCCGAAGTCTTGAGTTGCCCGAGGGATCCGAAAGAGCTCGTAGATGGGGGGTTTGGTCTTAGACAGACGAAATGATAAAGTACTGAAAGTGGTTGAGGAGACTGTAATTGTCCCCCGATAAGGACTGGTGGAAAGAGACCTTTTTTAGTTGAATGCCGATATCGATTATTCAGAAGACCTGTACTCTTTTTATAAAGGTTAGTTTTGGGGAGACAATCGTAATATCGAACGAACCGTCTATATAGGTCTGAGAATGTCGATACGTATACTAATAAATGTAGGAGGGTTGACACTCTCCGTGTCTTTCGGATTTTGTATGTCGGAAAGTTTCTCAATTTTCAATAATCTCATCACGACCACATCCTAAAGTAATAACCCGGTTACGAACAACGATTCAAGGGTATAGAGAATGGGTGACACGTGGACCCTTACGTAATCAATTGTATCAACCTTTCATTCTTTTCGTTTACATCGGAACTTTAATTGGTGTAGTCTGAAAACTCGATTAACCAAGAAAGAACATTGAGTGACGTGGAAATGAGGCACTCTTTACATCGAACAAATTATGAAAAACTCCGACTGTATCTAATCTTTATATTCTTTTTTGTAAAGTTCCCTTTTATTCAAAAGACCAACTCTTCGGAGATAGTTTTATCCCAGTATTTTACCAGTGTCCGGAGGTTCCGGTCTTCTATTACATGTGTTATAACAAATACCCTTTCCAAACGTCTTTTTTAGGACCAAAGCTATTTCTGTTTTGTCTACATTACAAACCCGATTGAGACATACTGAAACGTAGAAAGTAAAGGGAGATACATGTTCATTTCCATATTTTCTGGGAAAACTTTTATTTTTGTTACCCGGAGCGAATTTCTTCGAACCAGTAGGGCACAAAAAGAAAAAAGAGAAAAAAAGAGAGAATGAAAGAAAAAAGTCCGACTAGAGAACCTCGTATCTCCGAGGGACGCAAGTGAATAGACGGACCCAAAGATTCTGGACTTGTCCTTCTGCAAGAAGTAGAAGTGAGGGAACCCTCTGGCCCTTCCGTGGACACCGGAGGCACTTGTCCCGTTTGAAGAACAGAGCTTCAAAATAACCGAAAGATACATTTGGTTCCTTATAGTCGGAGACAGAGAGGAGATAAAAGAGTAGATATTATAAGAAAGGAATAGAGAGAGAGATTTAGTTAGGGGCTACGGCAAAAAGGAAGTTCAAGGGGACCTAGGATACCCCCGACCTGGGACCGTAATGAGGTCCACGAAGAACTGAAGGATGAAAACGTGAGGTCAGGGGATATTACTTTTCCTATAGAAAAAACCCACAATCAAGATTTTCCAGAACATCCAGAAGTATCTTGACAAATTGAAGTCGAAGAAGTCGTAATGACCAACCCCGTATCTGAACCTAAGGCACTATAACTTACCAAACGGAACCTTTGTTTGTCTCTAGTAAGACAGTAAAAACTCTAACGTTGGTTCATGACGTAAAGTCTGAGAAAACAACTGGTACTACTGATAAGGTAAAGAAGATTCCCTAAGGACGGGCGTCATCTATATTACCAGTAGACTCAATTTAAGTGGGGAAGGTCAGGTAAGATCAAGTGACTAAGGATCTTACAGCTACAAGTGAGAACGGCAGAGGACAAACTGGTGAAGGTTAAACGGAACTAAGTACCTGGACTGTAAGGTCCAAGGATACATTATAACGAGAAATATCGTAGCCTGGAACGAAGATAGTGGTCAGTGTAGGTGTCGACCCATAACAAAAACGAAACCGAGGTAGGGAAGTAAGAAAGACCTCAATAAAGGGTGACTAGAGGTCATCGCACAACCCGTGGATGACTGGACCCCTCAAGGAGAAAGTCATAGGATAGTAAAACGGAAAAGTACGATAAGTACCCCAAGAGTTCCGTTCTTATGACTTCACCAAAAAGTAAAGGAAGAGGTCACCTGGTGTAACACAGTCTGGAGAGGTGGTACTGGGCGGGTAGAACCCAACGGGACGTCCTTACCGAATCAAAGTAACTCAATCTGTTCCGACACCAGGATCACACTAATCTAACTGATCAAAAGACACTCATACCAAAGTCACACAGACGGGAGACTACGGGAGAACGTTGTGGATAGTAGAATGAACCCAAAGAGAATGGAACTCGTACCCCATAGAAAAGTCCCGACGAGGTCGTTTCGTGTCGACGACGAGGAATGGAACCCGCTTCCCATAGAGGAGTGGTGGTGGGAATGACTGGAAGTCATACCCTATCGAGGAGATCCGGTCGGACACGGGTCCGTCGGTGGTGAGGAACCTGCACCCCAACGAGGAGGGCCGACGACGGGGATCGGAGCCCGTACCCCAACGAGGAGGGTCGGTGGTGGGAACCGGAGCCCGTGTCCCATCGAGGAGGGTCGGCGGCAGGGACTGGAGCCTACGCCCCAGTTAAGTCAAGTCAACGAGTCAGTACGGGCTGAGTAACACTGGAGTACTTAACGTCGTGCGGTCCGGAGGGACAGGTAGTGGTTTAGGGTCTCAAGTGAGTCCGAGTGTAGGTAACTCAGGCACTACGGTNCGGCGGCAGGGACTGGAGCCTACGCCCCAGTTAAGTCAAGTCAACGAGTCAGTACGGGCTGAGTAACACTGGAGTACTTAACGTCGTGCGGTCCGGAGGGACAGGTAGTGGTTTAGGGTCTCAAGTGAGTCCGAGTGTAGGTAACTCAAGCACTACGGTAGGTCGGTAGAGTAGGAGACAGCAGGGGAAGAGGAGGACGGGGGTTAGGGAGGGTCGTAGTTTCAGAAAAGGTTACTCAGTTGAGAAACGTACTCCACCGGTTTCATGACCTGAAAGTCGAAATCGTAGTAAGAAAGGTTTCTTTAGGCTCCCGACTAGAGGAAGTCTTATCTAACCAACCTAGAGGAACGTTAGGTTCCCTGAGAGTTCTCAGAAGAGGTTGTAGTGTCAAGTTTTCGTAGTTAAGAAACCGCGAGTCGGAAGAAGTGTCAGGTTGAGAGTGTAGGTATGTACTGATGTCTGCGTGACAAATATCACTGGTTCTGCACCTCTGTCGGAGCTGCGGGTAGGGACTACTTACCTATTTCTTCCGTGCCTGATAGTGAGTCCGTGCTTTTTCTTCGTCTACGGTGAAAGTCGTCGTATCCACTTAGGTATTACTTCTAATAGATAACGGAATGCACTTTATTTAGTCTTTCGCCTTCTGTTTATAAAATATTACAGTGAAGGTGTACCTTAGATTTGGCACTGAGTGTACGTGAGTGCGTGTCTCTCTGTGTCTGTGTGTCGGTGTCCCGTGTCCGACTCCCAACGGCTCCCCTCTTCCCCTCCTCCCTCCTGACCCTGACACCCCAGTTGTCTGCGTTTGGTAATATGCACCTCACCCATTTGTCACTTCAGGGTGATGTGGCTTATAGGCTACTGTTCGCTATCACCTGCTCTTACATACACACATACTGACTCGGTGAGACGACGTGTCGTCTGTAGTCGTGTTGTAACATTTAGTCGACAAGTCAAGTCAGCGAGTCAGCACAGGCTGAAAAACACTGGGGTACCTGACGTCGTGCGGTTCGGAGGGACGGGTAGTGGTTGAGGACCTCAAGTGAGTTTGAGTACAGGTAACTCAACCACTACGGGAGGTGGGTAGAGTAGGAGACAACAGGGGAAGAGGAGGGCGGAAGTTAGAACGGGTCTTAATCCCAGAAGAGTCTACTGAGTCAAAAAACGTAGCCCATCGGTTTCATAATTTAAAGTCGAAGTTGTAGTCAGGAAGATTACTTATAAGTCCTGACCAACCTAGAGGAACGTCAGGTTCCCTGAGGGTTCTCAGAAGAGGTTGTGGTGTCAAGTTTTCGTAGTTAAGAAACCACGAGTCGGAAGAAGTGTCAGGTTGAGAGTGTAGGTATGTACTGATGTCCTTTTTGGTATCGGAACTGATCTACCTGGAATCAGCCGTTTCATTACAGAGACGAAAACTTATACGATAGATCCAACCAGTATCGAAAAGAAGGTTCCTCATTCGCAGAAAATTAAAGTACCGACGTCAGTGGTAGACGTCACTAAAACCTCGGGTTTTTTATTTCAGACTGTGACAAAGGGGTAGATAAAGGGTACTTCACTACCCTGTCCTACAGTACTGGAAGCAAAAGACTTACAACTCGAAATTCGGTTGAAAAAGTGAGAGGAGAAAGTGAAAGGAGTTCTCCGAAAAATCAAGGAAAAGTGAAAGACGGTATTCCCACCACAGTAGACGTATAGACTCCAATCGATGTGTCTATTAATCCCATAAGAAAATCCGCTACCTCTCAGATCTTTACTCGGGACCCCGAGAGTAGTCCCCCACCCCCACCCCTCAGACCAAAAGGTCAACCATACAACAAAGGTATCTATGACCCGTATATCGAGTTTCAGGTGTCAGGTCGGGTTCTACCTCAGGACGAAAGTTCTACCTCGGACAAGACAGACAAAGGAGGAAGTCACAGAAATCCTAAAAGATGCACATTATAGTACAGTTGACGTTTGTCACTATCAAGAAGGAAAAGTCAATCTAACAAAAATAAAGAGTAAGAATGACTAGTAACACCGATCCTGAAGATTATCATACAACTTATTTGCACCGTTTTCACTTATAGAAACGGAACGAGGATTAGAATCTTCTCAATTACAATCCTGTATTACAACCAAAAACAAAATAGTATACAACGGAAATAATACAACTCCATAAAATATGGGTGAAGTGAATCTGAAAAAATTTACAACTTAAAACAGTCTTCAAAATTACGTAGAAAAGTTTACTTGGATTGCAAAAAAAGAAGTCAAACAATTAATCTTCATAACGAAACTAACAAGATACTGATAAATTGGTAGGACCGTAAGGACCCCATTTAGAGTTAACCGGTACCACATACTAAGAAAACTACATGAGAACTTAAACCGAACACTATAAAACAACTCCTTAAAACGTAGATATAAGTGGTCACTTAAACCGGGAATCGAAATAAAAAACACCACAGGAACAGACCAACTTGTTACTTCAATATGGTGGAGAACCTACTTGTTTATATGATAAGTAAGTTTTAATGTACGTAATACTTAAAAAAAAAAGAATCTTCTGGATTTTAATGGATGTGGACCAAACGTGTCCAGGTGTCGGAACGATGAGTCTCACCAGGTGTGTGATTCTGGACATCTCAGTTGTAGTGAGTCCTTTAAGACAACTAAAAGTCTTAGAGACCTAAGAATGGACTTAGGTCCTTTACTACTCAGTCTTAGACTTAATTTTGATTGGGTAGACCTTAAGGATACATGTGACCTTTGCGACTTGAACTCCCTTACGACCAGATCTTATCCAAAAGAATAAAAGAGTACAACTATCAACCCGGTCCTATTAATAAACATAACCCATAAATCCATAAATTGTCGTAAGAAAGTCTGTAACTGTCTACAGGGGTTCCGGTTTCACTAGAGATCGACTCTTGGTATCCGGACGTCGAACTTTTGACCTTCGTATGACTGTCTTAAGATTAATTCCGGGAAAGGAATGAGACAGACTTGGGAATCCGTCTAGCAATTTAAGGAGATTTGTGTAAAGACGTTGTACCTTACCACGAGTATCATTTTGATGGAGTATCGTATTTGAAAAGATTTTCAACTACTACGGACTTTCTACGATTGGAGTCCAATAATCATAATTTCATAGATTTCCATGATTTACTATCGAAATTTGGACACTATTTCATACTTTAGGAATCAAAACCCTGTTCACAAAGTTCTTCGGTCCCTAACACCACGGGTTTAACGTAAAGTCAAGAGAAACGACTTCTCCCCTAAAAAGACTCCAGTAGTTCTGACACATGGGTGGTGTTTCGTTAGAAACTCCCTATTTTCTCTGGATTATAACTCTTCAAGGAATCTTAGTCTGGAACCTCTTTCATAATTAAGTTTCAACCCTATTTCACCAACTACAATCTGGAGACTTTTTATCCGTTCTAGTTCCTGTTCTTCATTATTTCTGATATAAGTGAACTGAAGATTAGACTAGAGAACCCTAGTCTCTTAGTAATCCTTTTTGACTAAAAGACAACTAAGGTCTCCGGGTTTCCCTTTAGTATATTAATCTATGACCTTATTGTCCTTCCTTTAGCCGGATTACTCGTCCATATCTCTCGATAATTATAGAGGGGACGACGTCAGGGAATCACAACCGTAGAGTCGTGACCTGTCCTGTACTGTCCACGAAAACCTCAGTATTCCGACCTAGTCCCAAGTTACGAAATCATGAGAGACGAGGAATAGACCACTGTCTCGAAGTCGGGAGTAGTAGTTGTTAAGTTCCTCGTTAAGTCTGAAGGTGTTCTCTTGAGGGAGAGTCTCTGGGGTACGTCCATTCAAACTTTCGTCTCCTCCATGAGGTCCTTCCCAAGTCTCTTTTACTTTGGACTTTAGAAAATGGACTTCAGTGGACTGTCGGACTAGTCGGATCGGGTGTCTACACAAACATAAAAACCCAGTGTTTATTACTTATGAACTAAAGAAATGATACAATTGTTCCTATACAGATAAACTGTTAATTCACTACTCTTACTTCCATGTCAGACTACTGTGACATTTTATTCACTCTATTCATTGTACCAAGGTCATTTTACCTTTGTATACACTCTAACACGAAGTCTCCTCATTCTTTCATATCATAATGCACACCTCTTGATACTTCGTTGAATTCTCACGAGAAGTTTAGAGATTCAACCCTACATAAACTCGTACGAAACGTAAGTAATTTTTCTAGGTCGAGTTTCATCCATGTTGTCATCAAATACTCTGTAGATAAAGTGTCATAGAAGAGAGTACAAACATGTGTACTTTGTTTGTGTTGTAACATTTCGTTGATATGTAGTAATTTAAGTCAAGTGAAGTCAAGTCAGTGAGTCAACACAGGCTGAGAAACACTGAGGTACTTGCCGTTATGCGGTCTTGAGGGACGGGTAGTGGTTGAGAGACTCAAAAGAGTTTGAGTGCAGGTGACTCAGTGACAACGGTAGGCTGCTAGAGTAGGACAGCTGGGAAGAGGAGGGCGGAAGTTGGAAAGGGTCGTAATCTCATAAAAGTTTACTCAGTCGACAAGCGTAGTCCACCGGTTTCATAACTCCAAAGTCGAAGTTATAGTCCCAAAGGTTACTTATAAGTCCTGACTAAAGGAAATCCTGGCCAACCTTGAGGAACGTCAGGTTCCCTGAGAGTTCAAAAGAGGTTTTGGTGTCAAGTTTTCGTAGTTAAAAACCCATGAGTCGAAAGAAATACCAGGTTGAGAGTGTAGGTATGTACTGATGACCTTTTTTCTATCGGAACTGATCTACCTGGAAACAACCGTTTCATTTCACAGACGAAAAGTTATACGATAGATCCAACCAGTATTGAAAGGAAGGTTCCTCATTCTCAGAAAAGTAAAGTACCGATGTCAGTGGTAGATGTCACTAAAATCTCGAGTTTTTTTTATTTCAGACTGTGACAAAGGTGACAAAGGGGTAGATAAAGGGTACTTCACTACCCTGGTCTACGGTACTAGAAACAAAAGACTTACAACTCGAAATTCGGTTGAAAAAGTGAGAGGTGAAAGTGAAAGTAGTTCTCCGAAAAGTCAAGGAGAAGTGAAAGACGGTATTCCCACCACAGTAGACGTATAGACTCCAATAACTATAAAGAGGGCCGTTAGAACTAAGGTCGAACACGAAGAAGGTCGGGTCGTAAAGAGTACTACATGAGAGGTAAGAATTACTGGGTATTTATAGAGGATACGATGTCAGGGAGACGAAGATGTAGGACTCCAATTCCTCTATACAAAAAACAAAATCTCAGGACACAGACATTTCCCTGACCATGAGGAAGGACGTTAGAAAAGACTCTTGTGTCGAGGTTTGAGGAAATAGATGGTAGGTCCCTCCTTAAGTCTAAAGGTGTCTAGACTAACTAGACTATTGTAGTGAAGACCTTCACTTCAGTGAGTCAGCACAGACTGAGAAACGTTGGGATACCTGACGTCGGATGTTCCAAGGTGGCAGGTACCCTAAAGGATACGGTCTTATGACCTCACCCAACGGTAAAGGAAGAGGTCTTTTAGAAGGGTTGGGTCCCTAACTTGGGGCCAGAGGGTGTAATATCCGTCTACGAAATGGAAGACTCGGTGGTCCCTTCAGTCTAGAAGAATGGTCTCACGTACAGGTCTTTTCGGACCCTTGGGTATCAATGAAGTCCATTCTAAGTCTCTCTGACGTTCGACCCTTTAAAATGGACTTCAATGTTCTCTACGATTACTCGGATCGAATCTCGGTTCTAAACCTGTACAAACGTCCTAATGGACCACGTACCATACACCCAATAGTCAACACTGACGGAGAAACACTGTGGTATCTGATTGAGTGGTCCGAGGAGACAGGTACCCTAAGGGATCCGTTCTTATGACTTCACCCAACGGTAAAGGAAGAGGTCCCCCTAGAAGGACTAGGTCCCTATCTTTAACCCAGAGGACGTAACGTCCACCTAAGAAATAGTGACTCGTGGACCCTTTGGTTGATTAATTGAATATTCGTGAAATAATTATACGATTTTTCTCTTTACAGAAAAGTTGAATCGTTATACTTCTAGTAAGAACTGTTAATTCCCTACTCCTACCTTCAGGTCACTCATTTGGACTCCTTCCTTTACTTCCATATTTCACCAAGGTTATTTTAATACTGTATAATCTCCTCGAAATATCAACTCCTCTCCTCCTTTTAACTCATTATCCGGATCTCCTTTCGCGTCCTTTCACTCGTGTAAAAATTTTTTTACAATTTCCCATATAAACTCGTACAAAACATAAGTAATCTTTCTACGTCTCGGTATCTTCATCTATAATTTCATCGTCAGGTACTTTGTACTTTTAGTCTAAGAAGAAAGTGTAAATTCGTAAGTGTATATTTTATTTAAGATAGTTTATTCAGTACATAATTTGATTTTTCGAAGACGTCTCGTTTTCTTTGTTAACCGTTTTATTTTTCTGTTGGACAAAAATTTTACTAGGAAGTAGTGGAGGTTAATATGTCTTGTATCAGTAAACGTAAGTTGATGGTTAACTAAGAAAAAGAATTGTAATGAACTTAGGTACATATATAGATATATCTATCTTTTATATAAAACAATCACGTGCGAAGTATCAAAAGATTTTTCACATGAAAATACAAAAGTAAAGGGTAAGAAATAGTTAAATAAGTAAATCTCATCGTTCATCTACAATAATTAAATGATTTAAATAATTAAATCAATTAAATGAACTCAAAAATATTGAAAAAAATTCATCAATGAGTCTAAAAATAGTTTAAAGTGAATTATCAAAATAAAACTAAGGTGATATGAATTAGATCAAATGAAAAGACCGGTAGAATAAGTACTTAAGAGTAAAGGTAAAATGAAAAAGATATTTCAACCTGTGTAAATACTTTGGAGAAGTTACGGACTCAACCCTTCTAGGGGACATCCTCCCGTATCATTGGGTGAGGTCATCAGAACGGACCTCTTAGGGTATCTGTCTTTTCGGACCACCCGATGTCAGGGATCCCAACGTTTCTCAACCTGTGTTGACTTCGCTGTCGTGTGTGTGTATGTGTAAAGTCAAGTCAAGTCAGTGAGTCAGCACAGGTTGAGAAACGTTGGGGTACTTGACGTCGTACGGTCCGGAGGGGTAGGTAGTGGTTGAGGACATCAGGTGGGTTTGGGTACAGGTAATTCAGTCACTACAGTAGGTAGAGTAGGAGACAGCAAGGGAAGAGGAGGACAGGAGTTAGAAAGGGTCGTAGTCGTAGAGAAGTTTACTCAGTCGAGAAGTGTATGTGTAAATACTTTGGAGATTACACTTGGGTTCGTCTCCTCTAAGGACGATTAAACCTAAAATACAATATTATCTTTTCCGTCTCATGATACTTTATTTATGTACATACTAGATACAGGAGTCCCCATTAAGTAGACTTCTTTCCCCGATCTGTCTACACCGTTTACGTCCTATAATATCCTATACTAGACACCACCGGGAACGTACTATATGTTCCTTGTCTTGGTCCTGATCGGGTTCTTATCCTTTCTTCTTAAGGTGTCTCTTTTTACTCTCATCACGGTTTAAATAGGTGATAACCTGATTTACTTTTGATCACACCATTTATTTGTCCTTATCCATGTCCTTACCGAAGGGACCACGGAGTCTATTTCGTAGACGGATGTTACACCCTCTGGGCCAAGTTAGGGACCCAACCCTTCGAGAGGACCTCTTCCTTTACCGTTGGGTGAGGTCATGAGAACGGACCTTTTAGGGTACCTACCTCCTCGGACCATCCGATGTCAGGTACCCCAGTGTTTCTCGGCCTGTGCTGACTCGTTGAAGTGAAAGTGTCCATGCCCTTATTGTTAATCTAGTCCATGGACTGGAACTATTTTGCTACTCCGTTTACCTTGCTAATTCTAGGTCACCAGATGAGAGGGAACTTAGGTGCCATGAAGTCGTCGGTGTGTCGACGAAGAAGTGAGACTTTGGACCGAGAAGACAAGCAGAGAAGTAAGTATAACATAAAGGGAGTAATCGTCCTTGACGGGAATATTTTGATAAGAACTGAAATGAAGTTACCTAAGGTCCGTATAAAAGATACAGGGTATCACTTCGTACGGAAAATGTATCACTAGATCGTATAGACGTGTGTGTTTATCTCTTTATGTGTGTGTGTGTGTGTGTGTGTGTGTGTGTGTCCATGTGTGTGTACGTATCGTGTCATCACAATCACCGAGTCAACACAGACTGAGAAATACTGGGGTCCCTGACATCGGACGGTCCAAGGGGGCAGGAACCTTAAGAGGTCCGTTCTTATGACCTCACCCATTGGTAAAGGAAGAGGTTCCCTTGAAGGTCTGGGTCCCTAGTTTGGTCCAGAGGACGTAACGTCTGTCTAAGGAATGGAAGACTCGACGTTCCCTTCGGGTGTGTGTGTATGTATGCTGACTCGTTTCTCTCGGTTCTTCACTAAAAATACGTAGGAATGATCTATATTACGTGATAAAATAAAAAAACACAAAGTAAATAAGATAAGACAAATTAAGAACGTTTCACTTTCACAATCAGAGAGTCAACATAGGTTGAAAAACGCTGGGATACCTGACATCGGACGGTCTGAGGAGACATATACATTACCTTGGATTGGACTCTTGTACTTTTTGTAACGACACGTACAAGAACTGTGGATGAACTCGTAAAGGAAAGAAGACAAGACAGAAAGAAGTAGAAAATAATGTTCGTAAAAAAAAGACTCTGGTATCAAAAGACTCAAGTACGTTATATATAAATAAATCGATCACAAGAGTCGGTTTAGACGACCCTCCTACACCCTTCTTCAACCACTAATACTTATTGTAACGATATACAGAGTTCCATGGATATCAGATCATCTCCTTTTTTTAGTGTCTTAATTTATTTTCAATGTGACTACCTACATGTTGATTTAATTCAAGTACTCCTTTGCAGGAAAAGGACACTTTTACAATTCCTTTATTTTAAAGTACTTTCTTTGCTGAGGTCCGTCAGACTCTCCTCTGTCTCAAAATTTCAACCTCTTCTCTTATTTCTTTTTTTTTTTTTTTGAGGTTTATCTGGACACCGAGCTCTGAGGTTCGTCTCTCTTAACCCACGTACTACTGTGACTCTTAATTGTGACACCGTAGTCCCTTCGACATCCAGTTCAAGATCCAAATACTCTAGTCACACCTTTTCTCGTCCCGTCACACTCCCACTTTGCCCGTCATTCCTACGCCTCTCTCGGAGAACCAACTTCGATGTCTTGAAACCAAAGTAAGACGTCACCCCTCAGTGACCCTAACTTACATTGACACTCTCAAGGTACTAGTCGAAAAAGTAGATCTTTCTAGAGTGACCTAATTACACCCATAGACGATTTCCCCATGGTCGTCGTTATTCGTCCTCTCTACTGTTCCTTGACTTTATTCTAACACCTTTACACCTGGTTCCTCCCCTCCTGTTGTCTCCGTGAACTCTCTATCTTCCTTTCGGTCTTTAAAGTAGGAGTCACTATCAATATGTGAATGGTTGTCCTTCCTTGATGCGATTCGAAAAGTGTCGCCCCAGATTCGACAACTGGGGAATCTTATAACCTATGGAGATAGGAGTTACAAGTTCTTTCATATAATCGTAAATCTAACGAAGTAAACCGAGACTTTCAAGTTTGTTCATCGTACTCCGTCTAGACTTTAAATTTCGTACAAAAAGGTCATGGTTTTAAGAGTGTAACGTTTTATAAATCCTTGTGTTGTAACATTTCGTTAATATTACGTTATTTTGTATTAAAATTTTATTTTTAGGTCTCCGTCGGGATTCTACCACCTCCTTATCCTACTCCTCTGGTCAAAGAGGGGGTGTTTAAGTAACTATCCAGTAAACTTGCGTCTCGTTTATGGTGTTTTGTTGAAGACTTGTAACCGTCTCCTGTGGTCCGTGGGTCTTTCCGTCGGGTAACAGAAGCTTTCCTCCATCCTGTTTTATTTTTTCTGTTTTTTTCTCTCTGTTTTCTCAATCCCTGTCTCTTGGCAGGGTCCCTCCGGCAGAATTTTCTCTTCAAAGGTTTGTGGTCCTCTGGGAGAGTGGCCACCCAGACACCCCAAGACCCTAGAGTCTCAAGTTGTATTGGTCCTCCTTTTTTATTCATTTATTTTAGGTGTCTAATGTCCAGGTCGATGTTGAGGATCGTCTCTTCATCGGGTCTGCGAACGCAGTCGGCGGTCTTTCGCCCCCGGCTTGACCCTCCGCGTCCGACGTGACGAATCCCATTCCTGACCCGGACTTACGGGACTCCCGTTGGGTTCCCTCGATTGTACTCTATCTTTGGGTTTGACACCCTATCGGACCCCCCCCCGCCGCCCCTTCTCCTCTTTCTTTCTTGAAAGGGCACCTTTCGAGATTGGATTCCGTGACGGCCCGTCTAGTGTCTTGTTTCCTGACTCGCTTATGGTCTCCTCTCGATCGACCGACGTCTGGCCGGGTAGGGGGTGATTACGTCCCTCCGTCCGTCCACGGTCGGTCTTGGTCTTTCTTTCCCAGTTTGAGCCGGGGTTTCTGCCGTAGGGGATGGTTCGACACTCGTCCGAGAGTCAGCGATGAGTTCAGAAGGACCCTAGGACCTGCCAACTGTAGACAGTCCTCCCAGTGTCGGTCTCTAGTCGAGGGACCTTCTCTGTGTGTGGTGGGTCCTTTGACTCACCGACCCTGGCCCCTCCACTATTCTACATGGTGTGGACCCCACGCGGGAGCGGTTCGTCAACCAGTGGACTCGACTAGTCCGGACCCTTCTCGTGTTTTGCGTCCAGGTTGACTCAGACACGAAAACACCTCATGGGTTCTTGGACTTGGACTCGCTGCATCTAGACCCTTCACGTTCGTTGGGTCCCGGGCGGAGTCTGTCAAGGGTCGTCTCGTTGGACTTCGGATTCGTTACATCTGGTCCTTTCGTGTGTGTACGGTACTCGCCCCCGTTTGGGTCACACTGGGTCTGTGACACTCGTGAGGGGTGTGTACGGTCACTATAAACATACGTCACAAGGAGGGAGGGATGTCGTGTTAACTTGTTCACTCGGATTTACTTACTGGTTGAAGTGGGGGAACACAGTCCCTTCTTCAATCTATGACTTCTCTGAACGTTTGTCTCCTTCGGTTTTATTTGTTTCTTCTCCCTTGACAAGACCTTCACTGTCTACGTTGTCTAATTTTGGGACGTCAATTGTACTGATGTAACCTTCCCTGGATATGTGGAACTCTTCTTCATATTCCACCTTGTTCCTTGACAGACTTTGACTTGACTGGTCTGTGACGAGAGTTGTCGAGGTCTCTTTAAGGATCTATATAAAATGATGATAGTAAAAGTTTAAAGAAAAGTCTTTTGATGTCCGGTTATAGTGACTACTTGTATCTACGTTTTTAGGAGTTGTTTTAAGATCGTCAGTCTTAGGTTGTTGTGTAATTTTTCTAGTATATGGTACTGGTTCACCCGAAATAGGGTCCCTACGTTCCTAAGAAGTTATAGGCGTTTAGTTAGTTACATTAAGTGGTGTAATTGTTTAACTTTTTATTTTTGGTATACTAATAGAGTTATCTACGTCTCTTCCGGAAACTGTTTTAAGTTGTAGGTAAATACTATTTTTGAGAGGTCTTTCGTCCTTATCTTCCTTGTATGGAGTTGTATTATTTTCGATATATACTGTTTGGGTGTCGTTTGTAATAGGAGTTACCACTTTTTAACTTTCGTAAAGGGGATTTCAGTCCTTGTTCTGTTCCCACAGGTGAAAGTGGCGATGATAAGTTGTATCAAGACCTTCAAAACCGGTGTCGTTAGTCTCGTCTTTTTCTTTATTTTCCTTAGGTTTAACCTTTTCTTCTTCATTTTGAGAGTGACAAACGTCTACTGTACTAGGAGATGTACCTTTTGGGATTTCTGAGGTGGTCTTTTAATGATCTC
>SJYO01006231.1:88851891-89323821 GCA_006410555.1 Capra ibex
GTTGACTGTTTGTTGATTAGAGTTTTTATATGTTCGTTGAAGACGTCGAGTTAAGGTCTTTTTATTTGCTGGGTTAGTTTTTTACCCGGTTTCTTGATTTATCTGTAAAGAGGTTTCTTCTGTATGCCTACCGATTGTTTGTGTACTTTTCTACGAGTTGTAGTGAGTAATAATCTCTTTACGTTTAGTTTTGGTGTTACTCCATGGTGAAGTGTGGTCAGTCTTACCGACGCTAGGTTTTTAGACGTTCGTTATTTACGACCTCTCCCACACCTCTTTTCCCTTGGGAGGATGTGACAACCACCCTTACGTTTGATCATGTCGGTGATACCTCTTGTCACACCTCTAAGGAATTTTTTAACGTTTATCTTGATGGAATACTGGGTCCTTAGGGTGACGACCCGTACGTGTGGCTCCTTTGGTCTTAACTTTCTCTGTGTACATGGGGTTACAAGTAGCGTCGTGACAAATATTATCGGTCCTGTACCTTTGTTGGATCTACAGGTAGTCGTCTACTTACCTATTCTTTCGACACCATGTATATGTGTTACCTCATAATGAGTCGGCGATCTTTCTTATGTGAACTTAGTCAAGACTACTCTACCTACTTTGACCTCGGCTAATATGTCTCACTTAATTCGGTCTTTCTTTTTGTGGTTATGTCATATGATTGTGTATATATATACCTTTAATCTTTCTATCGTTACTGCTGGGACATACGTTCTGTCGTTTTTTCTGTGTCTACACATCTCGCCTGAAAACCTGAGTCTCCCTCTCCCTCTCCCACCCTACTAAACCCTCTTACTGTAAGATTGTACATATGATAGTACATTCTTAGCTTAACGGTCAGATACAGCCTGCGTCCTATGTCGTATGAACCCCGACCACGTACCCCTACTGGGTCTCTCTACAATACCCCTCCCTCCACCTTCCCCCCAAGTAAAAACCCTTGCGTACATGTGGGAACTACCTAAGTACAGTTACATACCGTTTTGGTTATGTCATAACATTTCATTTTATTTCATTTTTATGTTAAAAAAATTTTTTTATGTAAACTTAGTCAAGATTACTCCACCTATTTTGGTCTTGGATAATATGTCTCACTTCATTCAGTCCTTCTTTTTGTGGTTATGTCATATAATTGTGTATATATACCTTAAATCTTTCTCCTATTGCTACTGGGATATACGTTCCGTCGTTTTCTCTGTGTCTACATTTCTTGTCTGACAACCTGAGACACCCTCTTCCGTTCCCACCCTACTAAACTCTCTTGTCGTAACTTTGTACATATAATAGTATACACTTTATCTAGTGGTCAGGTCCAAGCTACGTACTCCGTTTCACGAGTCCCGACCACGTGACCCTACTGGGACTCTCTACCCTACCCCTCCCTCCACTCTCCCTCCCAGACCTACCCCTCGTGTACATGTGGGTACCGACTGAGTACACTTACATACCGTTTTTGGTGGTGTTATAACATTTCATGAGTCGGAGGTTAATTTTATTTTTATTTATTTATTTTATTTTTAGGGGACACGATCCCTTGAGACGAGTTATAAGATGCTTCACTTCACTTTAGAGAATAAACACAAACTGAGAAACACTGGGTCAGGTACCTTAAAAGGACCGGTCTTATGACCTCATGCATCGGTAAGGAAAGAGACCTCCTAGAAGGGTCGGGTCCCTAGTTTGGGTCCAGAGGACGTGACGTTCGTCTAAGAAATGGTCGAATCGGTGGTCTCTTCGGGTTCTTATGACCTTACCCTTCGAATAGGGAAGAGGTCATTTAGAAGACAGGGTCCTTAGTTTGGACGTAACGTCCTCCTAAGAAATGGTCGACTCGATGTTCCCTCGGGTATTGGATTTGTCCTTTTTAAGAACTTTTTTTATCTATGTACTTATACATATTGACCTAATGAAACGACATTAATGAAACGACGACTTTCCTTGTGTGTAACAATTAGTTGATACAACAACAATAACAAATCAGCTATTCAGTACAGTCTGAGAAAACGCTGGGGTATCTGACATCGGGCGGTCCGAGGAAACAGGTATCCTAAGAGGTCCGTTCTTATGACCTTACCCAACGATAAAGGAAGAGGTCCTCTAGAGTTGAGTCCTTAGTTTGGACGTAGAAGACGTAACGTCCACCCAGGAAATGGTGACCCAGTGGACCCTTCGGACAATTAGTTGATATGAGTTATACTTTATTTTCAATTTTGTTATTTTATTTTTTCAAAAGTGGTAAAGTAGGAATTTTTAGTTGGCAAAAGGACGTGAAGTAATTAAAAGAGAAGACTTAACACACAAATAATAAGGGAAACGAGTAAAAAGATTCTTCTATCAGTTAGTGATTCCACAGAACTGTGTTGCTTCTGTAGTGAGGAGAGAGGAAACCTACTTAATAAAACGACGAAACAATCCATAAAACCTGTAGTTCCCCTATATCGACCCAAACTTTACGACGATCTTAGTTTCTTTGAAAGGGGAGTATTGTTAAATAGTCCCTGATTCGAATAATCTAGTAGAAATAACAAGTATAAATAAGTGAATGATATGGATACAAAGAATCTTGACGAAAGAGTATAAATATTTCTGTATGTACCGTGTTTTACTAATATAATTTTAACTTCTGGTGCAAATGTACAGATATCTTTCGAATCGTTGATCTTAGACCCATGATAAACATGTATATAATCCCGTCTCTATTAGACTACAAGTGTTAGAACGGAACGTAGTAAGGTAAGGATTTACCACACCAACCTCCACTTTTCTGAGAACTGAGGGACTTCCGGTGTTCTCTAGTGTCACGACACAACGTGTTCACGTGCACACACACACACATACACACACACATACACATAACACCCTGTACTCACAGGAATCTTGTCCTCCTGAAATCGAGTATCTGTAGTTTTAAAGGGGGACCTTTATATCTACTGTCTTACAATTAACTTGTCTTTTTGTTTTACCCCTATATAAAGATACAAGTCCTAAGAACCTTTGTTTTAATTACTTCATGTTCCTTGTTGTACACCCAATCCCTGAGGAGTACGGAACTTCAAGTCCTCGTCTCCTTCCAGTGCAGTAAGGGATTGTAGGAGACCGGGGTAGAGGGTAGTGGTAGGGAGAAAGTATAAGGGAAACCCTTTGACCGAAGAAAACCTCTGGTTTATGGATTTTGTTTACCGTAGAAACCCCAGAAACGTGACCGGTAAGGTGGAAAGTCCGTCCGGGACAGAAGTCGAGGAGTGGAGAGAAGGAACTTCAGAGACGTTTCCAATGGAACAAACGTTGGAAGGCTTTACGAGCCATTTCTTATGGTGGAGTCGGTGAATGGAGAGACATGGGGGAAAGAAAAAGAAGTAAAGTGGACAGTGGTACACTGTAAAATATACTAAAACATAAACGATTATAATAAAGAGGTAACTTAACACCTCTGAAAACAGAGAGTCATGTGAGATGAGGAACGGAACTTGTGAAGATAGACACATATGACAGTCTTATAGGAACCAGACACATATGACAGTCTTATAGGAACTGTCCGACTAACGACTTCTCGAAACTGACGGTTCTGTTTTAACACTTCTTTATCTTTCAGACTTGGTTGTTTATTTCACATTCCGTTTGCTTAGTCATTGGTACTTGAAGGGGTTTTGTCGTCGTTGTTTTTCGTCTGTTTTCGTCCCTAGACTACTAAAATGACACTTAGGATGGTTTTAAATTTCTTAATTGTTAAAAAGAGTTTGAGGTGGTTTACTAAATTCTCCACCCTTATGAGGGTTTAAGAAAAAGGGCTCCTGTGAGAATTGAACGATGGTTTTGGTCTTTTCTGGGATGTTTTTTTTCCTTTACTGTTTAACTATAAGGATTAATTGTATCTACGTATTTGATAGTTATTTTCTCTTTATATGTAGCACTAGTTCACTCTAAATAAAGATCTTATATTCCCACCAAGGGATACACGTTTCTTTATGCGTACTGTGTGTGTGGTGTCACTATCTTGATTTCTATTTCATTTATGTTTAAGTTGAAACATAAGTTGAAGGAAAATACTATGTGTCAGAGTTGTTTAAATCTTATTTACCTAGCAAGGAGTTTTATTACACTGTTCAGTGTCAATAGTATGAGTTGTCACTATCAAAGTTTCAAAAGAGAGATTCTATTCCCTGTTCTGTTCCCACACTGACAGTACTAACGTCAAGTTGTATCGTGATTTTCAAAATGGATTTAGTCAATCTGTTCTTTTTCTTTGTTTTTAGTAGATTTTTCCTTCTTTTGACAGAGACAAACTTATATTTAGGGATTTCTGAAGTGGTCTTCAGCAATCTTTGTTACCTGTTTTATCGATTCAAAATCATATGGTTTAGTTGTATGCAATTATATTCTAGTTGTATGTTTTTAAAACGAAATATGTGATTGTCATTCGGTAGTTTTTTCTTTAATTTTGTAATATTATCGTAGTTTTATTGTTTACGGAATTCTCATTTAAATTGGTTCCTTCACTTTCTGTGTGTTTTGATACTCTATGACTACTTTCTTTAACTTGGTTCTATGTTTATTTAACTTTCTAAAAGAAATAAACACCTAGGTTTCTAAATCATAAAAATCTGATAGGAATGAAGAGTTTAGGTAGATGTCAAAGATACTTTAGTGATTGTTATAAGATTACCGTAATAGACTTCTTTATATAAAATTTTAGGATTTTGAAAATACCTTAGCATTTTCTAGGGTTTATCGGTTTTGTTAGAACTTTTTCTTCTTTCAACCTCCGTAGTATGAAGGACTAAAGTTTAAAGTAATATTTTGATATCATTAATTTGGACATATGATGATCGTATTTTTACCGGTATTGACTTATCTTAACTCTCGGACTTTTATTTGGGAAAATATATGGTAGATGATAATAAATTGTGTCGGGTCTTTTAAGTTAATTCTTGTCACAGAAGTCTTTTACACGACCATTTTGACCTATTATTTCTCTTGTTTTACCTAGGGATAGGACGTGTTTATTTTTAAATTGAACTTTACCTAATTCTTTAATTTGTATTTTTGATTTTAACATTTTAAGGATCTTATTTGAGGTTCCTTGTGGAGGGACATAACCATAACAGTTACTAAAGAAACCTACACTGTGGTTTTTAAGTTCCTTGTTTTTATTTTTAAAATTTTACCCTTTTATGATTTGATTTTTAGAAGAAACGTCATTTTATCAGTTGTTTTACTCCTTCGTCGACTAACAACACAACAAGTCAGTGAGTCAGAACAGACTGAGAAACGTTGGGGTACCTGACATCGTGAGGTCCGAAGGGACAGGAAGTGGTAGAGAGTCTCGAACGAGTTTGAGTACGGGTGACTTAACCACTATGGTAGGTTGGTAGAGTAGGAGACAGTAGGGGAAGAAGGGAACGGAAGTTAGAAAGGGTCGTAGTCCCAGAAAAGATTACTCAGTCGAGAAGAGTAGTCCATCGGTTTCACAACCTCCTTTGACTACCTTACTTTCTTTTATAAAACTGCATACCGTTTTGGTTATGTTATAACATTTCATTAATTGGAGGTTAATTTTATTTATTTAAATATAATTTTTTTTCTTTTATAAAGTTCGGGATATAGATTTATACAAGATTTATATATTCCTTGAGGATGTTGAGTTATCATTTTGAGTTTATTAGGTTAATCTTTTACTCGTTTCTTGAACTATCCTTAAATAAGAAAAAATTTAAAAAATTTTTACAATAAAAAAATGAAATGTTATGACATAACCAAAACGGTATGTAACTGTACTTAGGTGGTGTCCATATGTACTCAAGGGTTGGGACTTGGTGGGAGGGTAGTGGGAGGGGAATAGTAGAGAGACCCAGTAGGGTCACGTGGTCGGGGTCGTAGGACATAGGATAAGAAATTTTTTTCTGTATGTTTGTCGGTTGTTCATGTACTTTTCCACAAGTTATACTGATAGGTAATCCCTTCAGTTGTAGATTTAGTGTTTCTTTATAGTGGAACGTAGTAAATCTCAGAGACAATACCTTTTCTACTCTATTTATTACAACGACTTCTGCATACCTTTTCACTTGGAAACACGTGATAACTACTCCTACATTTAACAGTGTCGGTGATACACTTTATCATACTTCAAGGACTTTTTTAATTTTCATCTTGATGGTATACTAGGATCTAGAAACCTTAATTGACTTCATCTCCTGATTTCGTAATCGACTTCTATCTATATGTTACTTCACTTCTGCGAAGAGGTTAATTTTATTTAAATATAAAATTTTTTATTTTATTTTACCCCGAATAAACTTAAAAACATAATTACTTTTTTAGGTCTCGTTTCTTACGAACTTTTGTAAAAGAACTTTTCTTTAAATACTCTAAATGGAGAGTACCATAGTAGAGTCTTACACATAAGTGTACTTTATTTTAATATCCACTTTTCTCTACACAATTGTTCAAAATGAAACGTTAAGTGGATACTTCGACTTACACAGACGTCCAAACAATCTGTATATGAGAGACATAGTATTAATAGACATCCTCAGGAAATGAAACCATATCACTCCAGAGTCAGATAAGGGAAAAACAAACATGAATAAGTTTGTTTACCCTCTAAAAAAAAAAGTGGTCGGTCGACAAAAGGTACACAAGTAAATATATGTATATTTAAATGGTCCCTCTTTCATTTTTACATATGTAAAACACACCAATTAAGATAGATCAGTAAGTATTACACAAGGGGGAAAAAAATGTCTTTCTTATTTCGACAGTGAAATAACAATAAGTGAACTCTTAGACATGAAGTTTGTTTTATGTTTCACCTCCAAGAAGACGTACGAAACAAGATTATGTAGTGGGAAATACGTATACATGTTGATCTAAAGTTTAGAGCGAAGAAGAAGAAAGAAAGAAAACATCAAAATACTTATCTAGACAAAGACTTTGAACACAGTAGAAACAGGTAGTCGACGTTCCGTAAGAGAAAATGTGAACTAACTTCTAATCGAAGGTTTCGTAGAAATTTAGGTATATAAAAATATATTCTATTTCAGTATTGAAAATCTATGACAATATAGGAGAAAATCTTCCGAGAACAATGTAAACAAATAATGGTTCCGAAACCGTTGTATTAACATTTAATTAATGAATATAGTTCCAGTGAATTACTGTTTGTTAAATATAAATATATTTAATCAAATTATAAAAAGATAGATAAAACAAAGGATGTCAATAAAATCTCGTTGACCTCTAGTTTGGTAAGTGGAGATTTCCTTTATTTGGGACTTATAAGTGACCTTCCTGACCACGACTTCGAGGTTATGACACCGGTGGACTACACTTCTTGACTGAGTGACTTTTTCTAGGACTACAACCCTTTCTAACTCCCGTCTCCTCTTCCCCCACTGTCTACTACTCTACCAATCCACCGTAGTAGCTGAGTTACCTGTACTCAAACTCGTTCGAGGTCCTCTATCACTTCCCGTCCCTTCGGACTGTACGACGTCAGGTACCCCAACGTCTCTCAGTCTGTACTGACTCGTCAACTTTTTGTTAAGTCTGTAACGGTTATAGGGGTCTCCTGTTTAGTTAAGACCAACTACTGGTCACGGAGTCTCAAACTCTCAATCTTCGTAGGACTACCTTAAAAGTTAGTTCTGAGGTGAGGAATGAACCAAATATGACCTATCTTATAATTTAGGGAGATTCTATGTAAAGATGTTACCTTTTATCTCAAATATTTTCATAATGAAGTATCTAACTTTACAGGATTTTTTTTTTTTTTAGTTTCTTAGAGAAACAATACGATTCGATCCAATACCACGGATTTTAGATTCACATGGCGGAGGACATTGATGATTCATAAAATATTATTTCTTGATTACTATAAACACTTGAACACCGTATTCAAACTTTAAGAATTAAAAAAAATTATAATAGTACTTCGGTTAATTAAACCACGGGGTCAAAAACAAAACAAAATAAAAACTTAATTTCTGTGTTACAATGAGAGAAAAGATTCCTCTTCTTATTATTAACAGAACTCTATGACTGAACTGGGGTGTTCAGTTACGAAACTTCTAGGTTTCACAATCAATTTCGTTTAAGGAGTCATAATCTGAAAACTCTTTTAAGCTTAAGTCATAACACTACTTCACGATCTTCCAAATGTCGAGAACTTCTGTCCTCACAATTACATCCTCCTCATTGTTCTGGACTTAATGGACCGAATAGATGTATCAGAGGATCCTTGTCCTTTAGTCGACCTTTTAAAGGAAAAACAGTCTCGTCACAGGGTCTCCCTTTAGTACAAGAATGTCAAATCTCATTGTTTTTCCTTTGTAAGAATTACTCGTCTATTTCCCTCGTCGTCAGGGACTCGTACACGTTGGAATCAGACGTGTCTTGTGTCAACAAATCTGAGAATTTAGAAGGAACCTCTTGTCCCGAACGGGGGAAGGACGACGAAACAGACCTATATCTCGAAGTCAGAGGTAGTAGTTAGTAGGTCCCTCCTTAAATATGAAGATGGGTCACTAGAAGTAGAGTCTCAAGGGTAGTTCCACTCGGACTCTAAAGTCGTCTATGATGTCCCTTTCTAGTTTCTCTTATCCTCGAATCTTTCACTGGACTCCAGTGGGTTCCTGGTAACGTCGGATTAAGACTCGGGTTTCTAGTGACACCGATAAACGATCGAACGAAGTATTTAATTACATAAATAAATACTACGGTTTCTTCCTTTGAACTAGAGTCGTTTCGTTAACAGTAAAAACTATGAATTTACTATCATCTCATATTCGGGTTCATAGAAAAATTATTTCCCCTCATCTTGTCATTTTATAACTAGACCGTTCTATGTGTCACTTTACTACCGTAAAGAAAATAAAAATTTTACCTCGTATTAACTGAAACAAAGGTGTAATTTCTCTTTCTCGGTCTGGTCCCTTTCAAACGTTTATGTATGAACGTCATCGTCATTTACTCTGTATGTAAAGTGTCATAGAAGGAAGTAAGACTCATAAGTATATCTTTTTTTAATTATACAATTTTTAATATACGTTTATTTGTAATGAAATATTAATAAAGTAAAGGATACTCCATTATATAAAAGTACCCAGTCAATTGGTGAATGTAAGAAATGACGTTTAACAGACTGAGGAAACAAAAAAAAACAAAATAAAAAAAAGATTAATAAAGTTAATTTTTATATGAATCCCGAAATAATGTACGGCGCCGGTCGTGTTTGTTCTCAGCGTGGACGTGTCCCTCCCTTGCCTCACAGGGGCGATTCTTTTTATTCTCTATCTCTGTTTTCTACCCCAACTCTCCTAGTCTGGTTTTACCGACTACGGAAGGAAATAACACGACATCATATATATCCTATTTCATGCACTGAAAACTGTAAGTGTCCTAACATATAATTAGAGGTCTATGTTAGTGTTCTGGGAATGGTAACACACGTCTAGTGTTTATCTATTAGATAGAAGATAGTTATTCGATTAGATAGAAGACACTTTACAACGTTCTGGCNAAAAAATTTAAAATTTTAGAAATTAAGAATGTACGCAAGGGTTTGTACTTGGGGGGAGGGTGGAGGGAGGGGTATTGTAGAGAGACCCAGTAGGGGTACGTGGTCGAGGTTCGTACGACATAGGACGTAGTCTGTATCTGACCGCTAAGTTAAGAATGTACTATCATATGTACAATCTTACAGTAAGAGGGTTTAGTAGGGTAGGAGAGGGAGAGGGAGACTCAGGTTTTCAGGTAATATGTGTAGACACAGAGAAAGGGACAGAACGTATGTCCCAGCAGTAACGGTAGAAGGATTTAAGGTATATATACACAATCATATGACATAACCACAAAAAGAAAGGCCGAATGAAGTGAGACATATTAGCCGAGGTTAAAGTAGGTAGAGTAGTCTTGACTAAGTTTACTTAAGAAAAATTGCCGACTCATTATGAGGTAACACATATACATGGTGTCGAAAGAATAGGTAAGTAGACGACTACCTGTAGATCCAACAAAGGTACAGGATCGATAATATTTGTCACGACGCTACTTGTAACCCCATGTACACAGGGAAAGTTAAGACCAAAGGAGCCACACATACGGGTCGTCACCCTAACGACCCAGTATTCCCTGAGGAAACAAAAATTGTTTCACCCAGTTTCGTAAAAATAAGGAGTAAAACTGACGAAAGAAAGTTTTCTCTTTAACGATAAAAACAATGGTTGATCTGCTACTGTGAATCAAGAAAATACATACACATCTGTATGTACATTACTTATATACTATTAAATATTTAACACCTCAACTCGAATAATCGAAATAACAAAGAGAAATAACGAAAAAAAAAAAATGATTTTACCGAAAGTAAGGTCATTAAAAGCGAACACTTAGAAACAAAATTTACTTTTACTATTACTTTTCACTTTCAAGAGGACGTTGGGAATTCCTATTATTTAGTAAGAAATATGTATAAAGACTGATAAAAAGTGTAAGGGAATAAGGAATGACAAGACAAACCGTAAACCCCTAATCTACATAAAGATTTTGAGTGTAGGGGAATCCGTAAACTTCTGTATGTCGTTTTCTTTTCTGGATAAAAAAAAAAAAAATGATATTCTGATCTCTGTTGGATATAGAGTTATTTGTACAAACCTAAGTATATAGAAATCTATTCTACTTTAATGTTGTGTCTATGATGAAGGGTGAAGTTTTCCAAAACAATATAATAAATATGATAATAAATATAAATAATATAGACAATATAAAGAATATAATACAGGTTCAGAAACTATTAAACCAGAAGTTAATCACTGGATATAACTACAATAATTTAATAATGATAAAATATAAAAATATACAATCTACATCTAAAAGTAATTTAAAACAATATTTGTCAACAAAATTTTGGTGATATAAATTGGATTAAGTAAGAATGACTTAAAAAAGTATTCAACACTAACACAGTAACGATTCAGTACAGACTGAGACGTTGGGGTACCTAACATCGGACGTCATGAGGAGACAGGTATCCAAAGAGGTCCGTTATTATGACCCACCCTAGGGAGGCGGTCCCCTAGAAAGACTGGGTCCCTAAATTGGACGTAGAGGGAGCCAAGAGGACTTACTGTCCGTCTAAGAAATGACGACTCGGTAGTCCCAATAATGAAAGTAAATTTTAAATAAAGGTATAGTACGTGCGTACGGATCAGTATGGGAAAAGATTTTTACGTACGTATCTTAGGATACGTGTCGTATCTGTGAAAAACAAAAAAAGTAAGAAAGTCACCGACAAAGTCACGGTGTCACCACCGTCTTTGGTTGTGCTGTGACATTTCGTTAATACGGAGTTAATTTTTATTTAAAATTTTATAGGGACCCACCCTCCCTTTCCGTTAATCTAGAGTACAGACGAAGATGTAAGTCAATACGGTGTACAGTACACGGACATCTTGGGAGACAACATGGAAGTACTACCTTGGTCTCACTTTTCTTAGAATCATAACGATACTTTTGTCAAAACTACAGTGTCTTAAGGAAACATTTCAAGAGTCTCTGAGAAACTCTTGGCAACAAAATACAGTAGTCATTCATTCATATTGGTGTTTGATATATTTTAAGAAAGTAACAAAAATTTTATATCCGTACTACCCTGAGACGACGAGTATTAAAACTTCCAGAAAGTATAAGAAACAATAAGGTGACGATAATATTGTTCCGATATTTTTATAACACCCTAACACTTCAAGTTTGACATCACGATTGGTCCTCACTAAAAAGAGGGTCTTCTGTAACTCGTTACACACCCCTTTTCAGACAGACAGTGTGTCTTTTAATCACCTGTCTTTGGTCCCTTCGAGATCTGTAGGACGTTCCGTGTCCTGTCTCAGGTGGTGTCTCTGGTTGGACGGGATCTTTGAGTTATCACGACTCTGACTCTTTGGAGGACAATTTCTTAAAGACATGATAATTATCGATATGAAAAAGAAGTCGGACGAAGGGGTTTGAACTTTGTAAAATGTAAACAATCTTCGTAATCGCTTGAGGAAACGATGGACAAATTTTCAGGGTTAGGGTTAGTTACACTGTCGAGAAATTATAAAAAACCCTTTCTCCATAATTAACAAAAGATTTGATAAGGACTGAAACTAGTTTCTGAGTACATAAACTAGTGGTAAAACTGAACGGGTATAATAAAATACGGGTATATAGTATACGGATAATAAGATGGTAACGGTTGAAAAGTTTACTAAAAAAAAATTAATGACAAAGAGTTGACTGAAAACCTCCCACGAAACTGATAATTTTATAAAATGTAACATAAATCAATTTACATAGAATAGAAGAATGAAGACTCAAAGAAAGGAATCGATTCTATCAACCGGGAGAACGATATAAATTTTACCTATTGGTTGTTCCCGGACGACATATCGGGTCCCTTGAGACGAGTCGTAATACACCGTCGGAGGTACCCTCACTGTAAACCCTCTCTTACGTATGGACACATGTATACCGACTCAAGGAAACGACAGGTGGACTTTGATAGTGTTGTAAAATTATCCGATAAGTGATTATATTTTATGTTTCAAGTTTTCCTTTTTTTTAATCTATCAGCCGGAAGGACATCTAAAATACACACCAAAAGATTTACAAGTGGACTTCCATAACGAATGACAATGTCATTTATATATTAGGGAGACTAAGTAACGTCATCCTGGCTCCGACCCTTAGTTGAATTAAAAGAAGGTTAATCTATAGACAAGACGGTATAAAGTAAGTTGTTAGGTTGGAAAGGTTTGGATAACTTTATGCTGGAACTATATGATTTATGTGAATGTATGACTCTGGGTCAAATAACTAAGTAAGTTGTTTATTATTAATTCGTGGACGATTCACGGTTTTAAAGATTCTTGAAATATATAGTATAAGAAGATACAGATACACAAAAAGTTGAATTAATAGTCAGGTACAACTTCAGTAGTTTAATACAATATAGAGTAAAGTCAATCGAAAACTACGTAGAAAGTTAATACAATATCAAGGAAACTTTGACGACACATATTGGGCCAAGCAGGAGAGACAGTAAGAAAAATGAAATATATTGAAGTGTAAATAAATTTAAACATCCACGTGTATAAAAACGTACCGAAGGGGTCACCGAGTCACCATTTCTTAGACAGACGTCACGTCCTCTGTACTCTCTGTGCCCAAGCTAGGGACCCAGTCCTCTAGGGGACCTCTTCCTTTACCGTTAGGTGAAGTCATTTGAACGGTCTTTTTAGGGTACCTGTCTTTTCGGGTCGCCCAGCGTTTCTCAGTCTGACTAGTTAACTTGTGTCGTGTATATAAACGCATGCAAACTTTTATCCTTTCACTTGTTTTGGCCACTTTAGGACGAACGAACCTAGAAAGTAATATTACTCTTCAGTCTCATGTTACCTTATTTACATAGACAGTGTCACACGAGTCCGGATTTAGTATATTTCAATAAGTCAGTAACTTTCCTACCCTAACAGTACCATACATATCTTAAAATGTCTGACAACAGACCCTCCAGAAACGTACAGAAACGTCCAACCTATTTCTGACTATAATTTCATACGGGTGACCTGAATAGTCTTACTATAGTTTTGGGTGTCATCTTCTTTTTCCTTTCTATGGTGTATTGTTTAGACTCTTTCCCTGAAGGGATGAGAAGATCAGTCAGTGTATCTTTGGCTGACCAGTTTATGTCCTGTCAGTGTCCTTTTTGTTCAGAGGACAAACTACAATTGTTGTCAGTTTCGTATAAAATAAAACAAATAAAGGAAAACACTTAATAACAAAATAAAAGAGACTAGTCAAAAGTGATCCCCGTAAGTTAGAAACAAAAAACAAAACAAAAATAAAATAAAAAATTTAAATAAATCCCCGTAAGTTAGAAATTTCACAAAGTGTAGTATTTAAATAATGTTGAAAATAGAAAATTCGTTAAAATAATAATAATAAAAACGAACCGTAATTTACCCCAATTAATCCGACGGTTTTTTGGTTTCTTCGAAATAGACGGAGTTTCAGAGAGTCCCTGGTGGACTCAAATAATCTATAAAAGAAAGAGCTCAGGTAAAGTCAGAAGAGAGAGATACACATACCTGTCTAACAAATACAAATAAATTTATGTTTCGTCTTTTTACCTGTATGGTTATACCTCGGGTTCAGATAAACAGGTACCCTCTGAATTCTTAAAGACCCATGGTAAAGATTTAATAGATCTCTTTCCTATAAACTAGACCTGTCGATCTCAACATAGATGAGTCTCGGATTTGTCACTTTGTCACACTCTCCCTCACTTGCTTGTACCTTTATTGAAACTAATCCTCCGGACCCTTACAACACACTCACACACACAGACACACACACACACGTACGAAACACTCGACTCTCGTCAAGAGTCTCATCCCCATGGACCTTACTACATAAGGTTTCATTGAGTATTATGTCCCTGGTATTGAGTAAGTTATTTCACGATTCCTTCCCTAATAAACATTAAGTGACCTACGGAAATGTTACTCTAATTATTTCACGTTCTAAATGTATGTATCACACCTGTTACCAGAGGGGCATAGAGTTTCGGACTCGTCGTCGTCCGTCCAAAGGAGAGAGGAGTTGTAGGAGATTGTAGTAGAGAGTAGCGAGATACCGAATAAGTAAAGGGTGGTGTGTGACCGAGTAAGACCCGGAACTCAAAAACTTCGTGTGACGAAGGGGTCCCAGAAACGTGACCGACAAGGAAGACGGTCCGTGTATAAGGAGTCCATTGGAACAGAGAGAGAGAGAGAGAGAGAGAGAGAGAGAGAGAGAGAGAGANCAGAGAGAAAGAGAGAACAAGAAGAAATTTCACAGACAATTTCACAATGGAATAAGTGTACAGAACCAACTTCAGGGTTATTTTTATTGTGTAAGATAGGTGAGAAAGGAAATACATACGAAAGGAAAAGAAGTAACGTAGACACGAGAATCTGTACAATGTAATAATTAAAACCAACTAATATAAAAGAGTGAAGGTATTCAGAAATCTAACATTTCTGAATAAAAATTAGTAGGGATACGAGACCAATACGGACCTTGTACCAGACATCAGTTATATACAAGGAGTTTACGTACTTTCTATCAGAGTTTTTGTCATCATATGTAATACGAACTTATAGTCCGACTGTCACCCTTTCCTTAAAGATATTTTTACCTTACTCCTACGGGAATTACCCCTGGTCCACGACGACGAGGATTCAGCGAAGTCAGTACAGGTCGAGACACGCTGGGGTATCTGTCGTCGGGTTCTCCGAGAGGGCAGGGACCCTAGGAGGTCCGTTCTTGTGACCTCACCCAACGGTAAAGGAAGAGGTCACGTACTTTCACTTTTCACTTTCACTTCAGCGAGTCAGCACAGACTGAGAATCGCTGGGGTACCTGACGTCGGATAGGAGGCAGGTACCCTAAAAGTCCGTTCTCATGACCTCACCCCACGGTAACGGAAGAGGTATTACCCCTGGTCCGTTCGGTGGTTTATACCTTTAATTACATAACCGAGATGTTATATTTGTATTGTAATTAAGATCCAAGAATTCAACCAATAATATAATTCAACGAATACACTTTTATTTAGAAAATTTTAAAAAGACCATCAGTGCAGGTCGTGTACCTTGGTACCTTACTATGTGTTTAAAGTCTTAAAAAAGAAGACCCTAAGAGTCTACGTGGTCGTGAAGTCGGAGAAAACCCGAAAAGGAGAGGTACATGGACTAGAGACATAAACCCTTGGACGAGTAGTAGGACCGACAGTTGAGTCTGGGGGTGGAGGTGTGGGGGCACATGAAGAAGGAGAGGTTGGACAGGAAATATCTACAGACAAAGTGGAGGTGGTGGCAGGGTTTCTACGACACCTTGTAGGTCTGTGTCTCGTTTCAATATTGAATACTTCCGACGTAGTGTGTCTACATAAAAAAACATGAGAAACGTCACAACCTGCGGAATGAGGACTGACACTACCGGATACTGGCGAAGCATCGGTAGACAGTGGGGGACGTGATGTACCAGTAGTACTTAGGGGCCGAGACACCTCACGACCACGACTACAGGACCCAGTACCCACAGGACTTAAGAAACGATGTTTCAAATTATCAAAACTTAGACAGGAAGACATTTCTAAATCTTTAGGGGGTTAAAAAGACACTTGAGTTAGTCCAGTAGGTTGAACGCACAAGACTGTGGAAAGAATTGTTGTACTACTATATAAAATGTAGTGATGAAGATCCGTAAACAGGGGACCGACCTTAGGAAATGAGAATGAGATTCTATTAAAGGAGGTATATATCTTATCGTAGTCGAGTTCTCTTCATATTTCGTAAAAGATGGACACGTGGAGTGGAGAACCAACAAAGGGATAAAATGAGATGTTCGGATCCTCACATGGAACCGAGACGGCCATGGGTGTCGAAGGTGAGATCACGTTGTCGGAGCCACTACATGTGACACCAGTGTGGGTACGACTTGGGAAAGTAGATGTCAGACGCCTTATTTCTGTATTTCTCTCGAGACTTTCTTAAATACCCTGTCGTCGAGATTGGTCCTACCGAAAGGACGTAGAGTTCTTCACGAGAACTAACGTCCTGTTTCTCGTTGACTCGGTCCTTGACGAAAAGGAACTAGTGTAACACCTTCATTTGGAACAAGGAAGATAACTAAAGGTACTCACAGGTAAAGAAACAGAGGTGGAGAAATATGTTAAACTCATTGAGTGAAACATTAAGTGAAGGACTCAGACTATGTCAAAAGGGTAAATAGGAAACAGGGTGTTGTGTTTAAAAAAGGGTTCAAAACTAGACTTTATAAACCTATAAAATTAAAACAAGTATCTTGTTGTTCCTAAAGAATTCTTATTAAAGAAGAGTTTATTATATATGATAGGGTTCATTAAAAGTAGGACTTTCCTATCAGTACAATGTATTTTCTTTTTTCATTTAACAAATGAATGTTAATTCCCAATTAAATAGTGGGAGTATTTTCTTCTTGTACTTGTTACAGAGTCCCAAGTAAGATAGAGAGACAAGGACGTAGATATTGCATATCAAAAGGTTCCATACAGTCGAGGTTCTCAGAGTAACAGAACACGTTTAAGGTCTATCTTTCCCTTTTCCGACAATGTCTCGTAAAGTTATAAGGGTGGGTTATTGAATTGTATAATAGGTACTGACAGGTACTAACTTTTCCTATACCTTTTATACCATAGAAAAGACCCGTAGACTGGTGAAGGTCTATATTAGTCCGAGACAGTTCTCCCTTCTCCCCTTACCTTTTAAATGTATTGGTTAGATATTTCTCGTTAGTGTTCTAACTGTCATAGGTCTTGTAATTTTGTTTGTTAACGAACTATCTTCGTCCTTCTAGAACAGGTTTTCCTGTAACTAGAAGGATTAAGAATATTTTGTCAGTGTAATACATTACTTCTTTCGTGACAGAGGTCGGTTAAGGAAGTTCCTTGAATTTTTGTAAAATTCCAAAAACTTCATAAAGAATAGTATCCGATCTCTGTACTGTGTAATATTAGGTGTGTGACACCATTTTGACTTCGTCACTACAACATGTTACCGAACCCATAACTCCATAAACCCCTTTTTAAGTCGTCGGTTGGAACTACTCTCACTTTCCCGTTTAGGGTACACTCACTGTTCTCGAAAGTCTTAGGACTCATTTGTGGATCACGTAACGGAATCTCTTGTTAAAGGAAATAATTGTAATTAAATCACCGAGGTTAATTGTGTATACGTAGACTAAGTCCCGAAAGGACCACCGAGTCTGTCATTTCTTAGGTGGACGTCACACCCTCCGGTCCCAAATTAGAGACCCAACCCTTCTAAGGGGACCTCTTTTTGTAGCATTGGGTGAGGTCATAGGAACGGACTTCTTAGGGGTACCTGTCTCCTCAGACCACCCGATGTCAACTACCCCAGTGTTTCTCAGTCTGTGTTGAATCGTTGATTCGTGTCATATAGACTAAGCTAGGATTTTATACTACACCAGTTTCATGACGTGAGTTATACGGTCGTTTAAACCTTTTGAGTTGTCACAGGTGTCCTAACCTTTTCCAGTCAAACGTAACGTTAAGGTTTCTTCCCGTTACGGTTTCTTACAAGTTTGACGACGACGATTCAGCGAAGTCAGCACAGGTTGAGACACGTTGGGGTATCTGCCGTCGGGTGGTCCGAGGGGACAGGGACCCTAGGAGGTCCGTTCTTATGACCTCACCCAACGGTAAAGGAAGAGGTTACGTACTTTCACTTTTCACTTTTACTTCAGCGAGTCAGCACAGACTGAAGATCGCTGGGGTACCTGACGTTGGATGGTCCAAGGAGACAGGTACCCTAAAAGGTCCGTTCTCATGACCTCACCCAACGGTAACGGAAGAGGTTACAAGTTAGATACCGTGTCTATTTGAGTGAAGTGTACAATCGTTCCATTGAGAGTTTTAGGAAGTTCGATCCGAAGTTGTCATGGACTTGGTTCTTGAAGGTCTACATGTTCGACCTAAATCTTTTCCGTCTCCTTGGTTTCTACTTTAACGGTTGTAGACAACCTAGTATCTTTTTAGTTTCTTTAAGGTCTTTTTGTAGATGAAGACGAAGTAACTGATACGACTTCCGAAACTGTCACAACTAGTGTTTCGTAATACATCTCCCATATAGATGGTTTTTGTTTGAAGTTGAACAAATAGACCATTACAGAATTAAAGAGGAAGAAAGTTTTTATTAGCTCAACTTTAAGTGTATTGTATTTTAATTTGTAAAATTCTGTTTGTCAAGTCATAGTAAATCTCGTAAGTCTCACAACATGTTGATGGTGGAGTTAGATCAAGATTTTGTGAAAGTAGTAAAGTTGTATTTTAGTAAATATGTAATATTCTTGTCAACGAGGGGTAATGAAGGAAAAGATCTGGGACTTTTTCACAAGGTACATACCGAGATACATAGATATATAATATACGTCAAATATATGTTCTTTAGTATGTTATGTATCAGAAACACAACTTATAGGAAGTGAAAGTATTATAAAACGGAAAAGTACGTTCAACATAGTACCGAATTAAACAATTATCTCTTATAGGAAGTAAAAACTTCCTATCAAAACGACCTATATCAAAACGACCAACTCTCGAAAAGGGGGTCTTGAAATTTATACTGTAGGGTAATGGAAGATTCAGAGTGTGAAGGGTAATCTTTAGTCGACAATTAGAATGATTATATGAAGAAGACACTCTTCAGTGAAGAGAAAACGATGAAAGTTCCAGGAGAGACAGAAAGAGAAAACAGTCAAACTAATGTCATACAGAGTCCTATCTAGAGAAATTCAAATAGGACAAACCTTATAAAACTCGAAGGNAACGACCTATATCAAAACGACCAACTCTTGAAAAGGGGGTCTTGAAATTTATATTGTAGGGTAATGGAAGATTCAGAGTGTGAAGGGTAATCTTTAGTCGACAATTAGAATGATTATATGAAGAAGACACTCTTCAGTGAAGAGAAAACGATGAAAGTTCCAGGAGAGACAGAAAGAGAAAACAGTCAAACTAATGTCACACAGAGTCCTATCTAGAGAAATTCAAATAGGACAAACCTTATAAAACTCGAAGGACTTGTGTATCTAAGTACATAAAGTAGTTGAACCCCTTGAAAAGTCAGTAATAAATAAATAAATAAAAAATCAGTAATAAAAAAATTTGTAAACAAGACGGTGAAAGAGAGTTGATGAGAAGACCCTGAGGGAAATATGTATTTAACAACGTAGGAGGACCAAAGAAAATTAAGAAACATATACCGAGAGAAATCGAGAGTCTCATATAAATTCTGTCAAATATAATTCAGAAAAAGACTGTTCGGGTCTCAGAGTTTAAGTCTAAGATGATAAACTAAACAAGAACACTTTCTCAGTATGAAAGAGTAAAGATACGTACGTAGTATAAATAGGAGGAATAATAACTTTTGATTTATAACACTTATAATTTAACAGTGTTAAAGTCTTTAGTCTATACATGGAGGAGGAACTCTTTATATAGCGACAACATCACATCTGGCATAAACAAACAAACGAATTACTAAAAATATTTGATTTAAAATATATGATTTAAAAAACGATATACCTTAGTGACTTCAGAGACAAGACAATAGAATTACTAGTCGATTACTATCTAAAGGATTTGAGACCTAGTTTTATTTGGAAGAGTTTGAACAAACCGACACACACACACACACACACACACACACACACGTGCACACACGTGTTCGTGCACGTGTACGGTCACATGTGAACCTGAAGAAAATTAGGAGACGACTTGTAAATTAGTAATAAATGGAAACAGAAGTGTACGATGAACGGGTCTCGGAACTGAGAGTCAGTCTCCACTCTATAATCCCGATAAAAAAGACTAGTCCGAAAGACGGGTCAGAAAATTTAAGATTTATTATACACTTATGAGAGTATCAGTATGAAGGTTTCGTAGAGAGAGAGGTCAGAAAGGAGGGTCTTTAAAATCACACGGATGACAATAGGGGTAAAGTATAGAAGACGGGGTGTGTGGTCCTCCATCAAGTAGATAGAAATTTATACGAGTTGTTAGCGTAAGGTGTATCGACGAAAGGGTGGAACTCTCTTTAAGGTTCAATCCGTTTCATTGAACCTTAGAGAAACAATCTTCATTTAAAACGCTTAGGAAACTCCTCTGTTTTCTTTTCAGCTTTGTCTTTCGGTGTAGAAAACCAAGAGGTAGTGATTCGTAGGTGTGTCCCTGACACCACGGTAGACGTTGTGACGATGACTGGGTTCTTCCCCTACAACCCCTTTATTATTCAATTTAATAGTTTTTTCAAAAGATTAGACTAAGGTCAACGGAAAAAGAATTCACAAGTGAAGAAACGAGACTTGGTAGTCATCAAAAAGTATAAGTACTTCAACTATGACTGGTAAAAGGGGTCATAACATACACAAAAACATCTCTCAATTCTGTAATCTCAAAAGACATTTTCGTCTTTTCAAATCTTTCTACCCTCTTGTCTCTCTTATCCTTAACTTTAGTTTCCATATCTCAAAGTCCTTCTTTACAACTTTACGTTTGTAGTCTTCTATTGATTTACCTTTTGGTAATCTACTTCGATGGTCATCTAATAATCACTATAATTGTCCATGTTCAATCAACTATAATTTTCACCTTCGGTCTAATACCCTCTTTTATCTACTTTTTTACAAACTTCATATCCTTCATGGGTCACCGATATTTTGAACCCTTAAGTCTAGGTGGTACTCGTCTTATCTTTTATCGTGAAGGGAGTACTTACCTCTTTTCATTCATTTTAGATTATCTGTACGTTCTAGTATGGATTCGTGAGATTCACTACCGGACAAGGATAAAAGACTTTTACGAAACTATAACAACGAATACTGAAATTTTTGTCATGGAATACTTAATTATTTCTACCACAATAGGAGACCCAACCTTATAGTTTCTCCCAGATTACCTGAACACAACTGGAACATTGCAACACCTATAGACGTCTCAGGACGGATATATCGGTCTGTAGGTGGAGAATGGAAAGGTACAAAGAGAGTAACGTACAGACCTTTGAAGTCATCTAACGTGGAACTTATCACACTAATCTTCAGTAATCTTTACCAAAACAACCCTTAACACATACACGGTCAAACAACTGTTGAAGTTCAGGTCCACGAACCCTGAGTACACCAGGACCTGGTAAACGGTTGTACAGAAACTATTGGTTTGTCTAAAGTTGACTTTACAACTCCTTTATGAGTACCCTTTCCTGTGATCTCTGTTCTGTATACCTCCTTTCTCGTAGTACTGATTCCACGTACCCTTCCTCATACGTATAGAGTTTCGGTTCTACGAGGGTACCCATGTTTGGATCGTCTTTTTTTCGAGGAAAGACAAAATCGAAGGAGTGAGTACCCTTGGTTTAAAGAGGATCTTATCTCACCGTACCTTGTTAATTGAATTACTCTTCAACACTCTTAAGTTGGAGACTTCGGGGTCTTTATCATTTATACAGGCAAAGAGGAGAGTGATGTCGAGGTGTCAGGGTCCTTCCTCCTTCAAGTCACCACGGGAAAGTCTCTTACATACGGACTACAGTGGAGGGACGTGAAGGAACCTCGACTCAACTGGTAGGTAGTGGGTCCTTTCTTTCCTGACTCCTTTGATCTCTGGGTGGTTCCCACAATCTCACACACGGTACCCTTTGTCCATGCCTCTGTCCGTCTTAAGAGTCTCATGATTGTACCCACCGTGTTTACTCCTATTGTGTTACAATTCTCAGGTAAACGATTTTGTAAGATGTGTTAAGTTTAGGACTCAGAGACAGTTAGAGAAAGTCGAAGGAGGAGAGAAGACTTTGGGTCAAGACTCTTGTAGAGTGGTAAGATTACTCTTGACTACAGAACCGACGGTTTTACAGAGGTCTCCAAGAATAGGTCGATAGAATCTGCAAAAATTCCTCGGTAATGTCCAAGGATATAAGAGGAGATAGTTTCTACGTGGAAATAGGAAAGTAGATAGTTTAAAGTAAGTAAGTAAGTTTTTTCTTTGTAAGGGAACCCAAGGTATATCAATTGTGAACGTTTAGACAAATATGTAGAAGAGTGTAATTCAATCAATTACTAAGACCGAGAGTCAAAATTTAAAACATTTCACTCCCAGTGCCATGATAGATGAAACATTGTAATTCTACTAATTCAATTTCCTATCTTACGTAAAAAAATAAACATAAACAATAAAACCCGACACAATCCAGGTGTCGACGTTGCCGAAACGAGATCAATGTCGTACACACCCGATGACAGATCCGTAACACGTGCCGGAGAGTGAGGACACTGAAGAGAACAATACCTCGTGTCCGAAATCCCGTGAGTCCGAAGTCATGGACACCGAGGTCCCGAGATCTCGTGTCCGAGTCCTTAACACCGTGTCCCCGAATTAACGAGGAATCGTACACTTTAGAAGGGGTTAGTCACTAACTTGTACACAGAGGAGGTGACCGTCCGTCTAAGAAATGGTGTCTCGGTGGTCCTTTCGGGTCCTCTATTACGGAAAATTCAAGGATTTAACAGGGATTGTGAGACACTAGTAGATATGTATAATTAGTAATAGTGACGTAATGACATTTGTGTATAAGTAAGAAAAATTTTTCATCCGTTTTGGCTATGTTATAACATTTCATCAATTGGAGGTTAATTTTATTTATTTAAACATAATTTTTAAAATTTAATTTTTTCCTTTTTTAAAAATTATGTAATTTTTTTTTTTCATCACTTCAAGTCACAGACGGACTCTGTCACCCACCTTACTCAATTCCTCTAGTTTTCTATGTCTAAAGGTCAACATTTTATTTAGTACCCTGATATTACATGTCGTACCACTGATATCAATCATTCTGACTTATCATATAAACCTTCAAGAATGCTCTGATCTAGAGTCTTCAAGAATAGTGTTCTTTTTTTTCAGTATTAATACATACCTTTATCAACAATTAATATGAATAATACCAGTAGTCAAACGTCATGTATGTGTATAGTTTAGTAATACGGTATGTGGACTTTGATTATATTACAATAAACAATTGATATGGAGTTATACCCCGTAGGGGTCATTGAGTCATCATTTCTTAGGCGGTCGTTACGTCCTCGGTGTCCACTGCCACCAAAACTAGGGACCCAACTCTTCTAGGGGATCCCCTCCTTTACGGTTGGTCAAGGTAATAAGGATGTCCCTATTAGGGTACCTGTCTCTTCGGACCGCCGGATATCAGGTACCCCAGTGTTTCTTAGTCTGTACTGACTTCACTGAATCGTCCGTGTGTGGTTAACACTACTACTATTTTTCTCGATTCCGATCCACGAACTGTAAACCAATAGAAGTTATTAAAAATCGAATATATTATTTAACTAGTAAGAGTAAATAACACACAAACACCAAAGGTCAAGGACAAGGTCTAAAGATGAAAACAATGATGAACTTTAATAACATTAGACAAAAATTCTCTAAATTGACATTAATACCTACGATAAGAAAAGAGAGTGTGAGTAAAAAAGACGGTTAAAAGTAAAAACTTATTAAACTCTAAATGTCTTTTCAATGTGTTCATCATTCATGTCTCTAAAAGTATTACTACTATTACAAAACTTTGATCTATCTTTACAAAAAACATTTTGTAATGTTATATAGTCGTAGACGTCAACTTACAGTGGAATTGTATCGATAACCAAAAATGTTTAAACACCATATGTTGACGGAATAATTTTAATATAAGTCACTTTCTCCAAAAGTCGAAAGTTCAGAAATAGTCTTTGGTTAGATATTAGAAGTTTGTTGTTAGAGTCTAGAGTTCCCACAATCATTTATCATGAACACTAACATTTGAAAGAAAAGAAGAAATTATGAATTTCCCCGTAAGAAAATTACAAAGAGAGTGTATAAAGGTACCATTAAAACTTCCATTCAAAACTACAAGATTAATAACTAGACAATAGGATGTTCGACTTAATTGGTTAGTTATTTAAGTAAAGAATCTCTAAAAGTTAAAAATTGCTCCTAAATGTTCATTACAGTAGAACGTTTCAATTCATAAAAGAAGATATACACAGGCAAAAAGAGAAAGGATTAAAATCCGTAAAGACAAGAAAGAGAAAGAAAAATAACGAAAGTAATTCGTAGACTAAAAGAGATAAACTGAAAACAGTTTCTTAATCGTAACCTTAAATAAAGAACCAAATTTTTTAAAAGAAGAAGTAAATAATCGAGACGAAAATCGAATTAAAAGACGAAATCAAAACAAAACATTTTGAATTGACGTAGAAGTTTAAAATTTTACAAAAAGTGAGAACTCTATCTCATGGACACACTGATAAAAACTTTCTTTATCATCCTATTTACTTAGATTTTTAGATCTGAAAACAACGGTGAGTTTGCACTAAAGACGGGTGTTCAATCACATAGAACAATATCCAGTAAAGGGGAACCCAAACATGTTCATACACAGATTAATACTTTCTAGACATACGACTAAATTAAAGGGTTCCGGTCTTTTCGTCTAGTTGATAGGAGAGTATCGTTCACAAACTTTAAAATAAAAAGAAAAGTGTACTACCTTAAAAAGGAAGAATTAGAAAAAACTTCTCTGTATTTAAGATCGTTACTTCTGTCATAGGGAGTATCTCGTTATCATCTTTCTTAAAAACAGGTTGTAAATAACGGAAAAATGTGAAAGAAAATACTTGGAAATTATAGGATACGGAAAAAGATTTAAGTACGTAATTAGAAAGATACTAAATGTGAATCCTGAAAGATCTAATTTATGTAATTAAAAATAGTCAGTTTATCTAATAAAAATATAGGATTAAGAGAGGTGTCGTATAAGAGTAAATATTAAAAAGTTGAATACCATGTAATAACTAGAAAAGAGGGGAATAAAGATGGTCTATGAAAAATAAGTCTCTCTCGATGACTTGGATCCTTGTCTAAAAGGTTCATCGTAACCGTTGGTGTTAAACAATGGTTTATCTAGTTTAAAAATCGGGGTTTACTTACTGTAGAGGGACCCAAACCTAATTCCTATAAAGACAGTAAGCGTCATTAATAATAGACCTCACTTAAGACACAAAGAAAAGTCGACTAAGGCTTGTTTGGGTCGTCGGTGTACCTTTATTTGGTTTGTTCTTCGAAAGAGGAGGACCCTAAGTGTCTCCTAGGTCTGGACGTCGGAGAGAAGAAACCCGACAAAGACAGGAACATGGACCAGTGTAAACGACCCTTGAACCGGTAGTAGGACCGGTAGTAGAGTCTGGGGGTGGAGGTGTGGGGGTACATGAAGAAAGAGAGGTTGGACAGTAAACGTCTGTAACCAAAGTGGAGGTGGTGGTAGGGTTTCTACGATACCTTGTAGGTCTGTGTCTCGTTTCAATAATGAATACTTCCGACGTAGTAGGTCTATAAAAAAAAGAAACATAAACCTACGGACCTGTAAAATTAGGACTCACACTACCGGATACTGGCGAAACACCGGTAGACAGTGGGAGACGTGATATACCAGTAGTAATTGGGGACCCAGACACCCTACGACTGAGACCCAAGGACCACGGAGTCACAGTGTTCGAGGGACGAACTCTGAAACTGACAGAACTCCGACAGGAAGACGTACTTGTACTTCTAGGGTGTGAAAAAAACACTAGAAGAACTTCAGGACTTCGAGTGGACAAGACTATGGGAGTAGTTATTGTATCACCACATAAAACACCGATAACAAGATCCACAAAAGGGCGAGAAAACCTAGAAGAAAAGAATGAGAGTCTAAAAGAGGAGACAGGACTCTTAAAGTAGTCGGTCCCCGTTCATATTTCGAAAAAGGTGGACACCTAGAGTGGAAAAACACCAAAGGAACAAGATATCGTGTCCGGATCCCCAAATAGAGTCAAGACGTCAGTGAAGTAGGAGATCCTGTTGAGACCACCGGAGTCATTACATGTGACACCAGTGGGGTTACGACTTGGGGAAGTAGATGTCAGACTCCTTGTCTCTGTACTTCCCCTGGGATCCCTCTGAGGAGTCGTCCCGTGGTAGAGAGTTACTACCCTAACAACATCCTGAGAGTATTCATCGTTCCTAGTTTAGTAACCATCGTAAAAGTGTAAGAACCTATATAGATTTGTAATCAAATTAAAAAGATCAAGACATTAGTGATATAGAATGACACGGAACTGAAATTGATATAAATTTTTACCACATAATAAAAAGACCCCGACAATACTGTTTCATGGTATTTAGTCAACCGAATTTATTGTCTTTAAATAACGGAGTGTCAAGATCTCTGATTTTAAGACTTTAGTTCCCCATTCGTCCCAGGTAAGTAGGACTTCGACACCAGTTTTTGGACAAGGTATGGATCGAAACAAATCAAACGAGAGACATCAAAATATCAAAGTATGTTAACACCAGTTTCTTTTACGAACTACATTAAAGACAAGAGAGTTTAACTAACTCCCACAAAACACTGGAACATACACTAGATAGGACCTCTAGTAAAGTAGACGTGAACTTTTCTTACACGTGAGACGACCCAAACCTACATTAAAGGAGATCTATCGTTAAATCAAGTTAACCGGATACATAGTAAATCCGGGTGACTATGGAATAACTAAAAGATAGACCTACTAGAAAGGTAACCACCTTGATACCACAATTTTAAGAGACGATAATAACATAATAACGATCAAAGAGGGAAGTACAGACAATCATAAACGAAATTTATATATCCACGAGGACATAATCCTTACACATACGGTTGTTGACATTATAGGAGTAGAACATTGCTAGGGTAGTAGTAATATCTTACAGGAAGAAACAGAAAACACTATCGGAACAAAATTTTAGATAAAACAGAATGTACTCATCTCGGTGAGGGTGTAAGAACAACAAACGTAAAGGTAATTGATAGTAAAGGTAGGGGAGTGAAAGTCAAACAAACACAGAAATCGGGACTTCACTCAAAAACGTCCGTCGAATGACTTCCTGAAAGAAAAGGTTGGTCGGTGGGATACAAAAAAAAAAAAATTAACTTTTAAATCAGGTAACCATTCATTTATAACTATCGACACATGAATAACGATAAAATAAGGAACAAAAAGTCAACAAAAGTATCAAGAGACAAGTAAAGAAGAAAAACAAAGAGGACAACACTGAACTACTCAAATAAATTACCATATGTACCAAAGGAGGGAAAAAATATAAAAACAAATAGAGGATATCCAAAATCCTAAACACAAATGGTACTCAAGTATAAAGAAGTGAGTATTAATATAGATGAACTTTTTTGACTATCAGTAAATTCAAGTTTGCATAAAATTTACAAATGTAAAAATACGAGGATATGGGGTGTACAACACAAAAATACAGTATAAAATGTATAAGTACTAATAGAGAAATCATAGGTAATGTCAGTAGTCTAGTCAAGTCAAGTCATTACGTCAACACAGATTGAGAAACACTGGGGTACTTAGTGTCGTGCGGTACGGAGGGACAGGTAGTGGTTGAGGACCTCATGTGGGTTTAAGTACGACTAGCTCAGCCACTACGGGAGGTCGGTAGAGTAGGAGACATCAGGGGAAGAGGAGGACGGGGGTTAGGGAGGGTCGTAGTCCCAGAAAAGGTTACTCAGTTGAGAAGTGTACTCCACCGGTTTCATAACCTCAAAGTCGAAGTCGTAGTCAGGAAGGTTACTTGTGGGTCCTGACTAGAGGAAATCCCACCTGACCAACCTAGAGGAACGTCAGGTTCCCAGAGAGTTCTCAGAAGAGGTTGTGGTGTCAAGTTTTCGTAGTTAAGAAGCCACGAGTCGAAAGAAGTGTCAGATTTAGAGTGTAAGTATGTACTGGTGACCTTTTTTGGTATCGGAACTGATGTACCTGGAAAAAACTGTTTCACTATAGAGACGAAAAGTTATACGATAGATCTAACCAGTATTGAAAGGAAGGTTCCTCATTCGCAGAAATTTAAAGTACCGACGTCAGTGGTAGAAGACACTAAAACCTCGGGGGGTTTTATTTCAGACTGTGACAAAGGGGTAGATAAAGGGTACTTCACTACCCTGGTCTTCGGTACTTGAATTCAAAAGACTTACAACTCGAAATTCGGTTAAAAAAGCGAGAGGAGAAAGTGAAAGTAGTTCTCCGAAAAATCAAGGAG
This sequence comes from Capra ibex, assembly GCA_006410555.1. Taxonomy (NCBI): domain Eukaryota; kingdom Metazoa; phylum Chordata; class Mammalia; order Artiodactyla; family Bovidae; genus Capra; species Capra ibex. Next base: position 88,880,672 of record SJYO01006231.1, read on the forward strand.
AAGTGAAGGACGGTATTCCCACCACAGTAGACGTATAGACTCCAATAACTATAAAGAGGACCGTTAGAACTAAGGTCGAACACGAAGAAGGTCGGGTCGCAAAGAGTAGTACATGAGATTCGTCTCACTGTTATATGTCGGAACTGTATCGTGAACGAAGGACTGGTCGTATATCCAAAGAGTTCTCCGTCCAGTCCACCAGACCATAAGGGTAGAGAACTTCTTAAAAGGTGTCAAATAACACTAGGTGTGTCAGTTTCCGAAACCGTATCAATTATTTCTTCTTTCTCTACAAAAAGACCTTGAGAGAACGAAAAAGGTACTAGGTCACCTACAACCGTTAAACTAGAGACCAAGGAGACGGAAAAGATTTTGGTCGAACTTGTAGACTTTCAAGTGTCAAGTGCATGACGACTTCGGACCTAACCTCTTAAAACTCGTACTGAAATGATCGCACACTCTACTTACGTTAACACACCATCAAATTCGTAAGAAACCGTAACGGAAAGAAACCCTAACCTTACTTTTCACTGGAAAAGGTCAGAACACTGGTGACGACTCAAAAGGTTTAAAAGACCGTATAACTCACGTCGTGAAAGTATCGTAGTAGAAAGTCCTAAACTTTATCGAGTTGACCTTAAGGTAGTGGAGGTGATCGAAACAAGAATCACTACGAAAGATTCCGGGTGAACTGAAGTGTAAGGTCCTACAGACCGAGATCCACTCACTAGTGTGGTAGTACTAATAGACCCGACACTTCGAGAAAAAACATATCAAGAAGACATATAAGAACGGTAGAGAAGAATTATAGAAGACGAAGACAATCCAGATATGGTAAAGACAGGAAATAGCTCGGGTAGAAACGTACTTTACAAGGGAACCATTGAGATTAAAAGAACTTCTCTAGAGATCAGAAAGGGTAAGACAACAAAAGAAGATAAAGAAACGTAACTAACGACTCCTTCCGAAAGAATAGAGAGGAACGATAAGAAACCTTGAGACGTAAGTTTACCCTTATAGAAAGGAAAAGAGGACAAGAAAAGTGAAGAGAAGAAAAGTGTCGATAAACATTCCGGAGAAGTCTGTCGATAAAACGAAAAAACGTAAAGATAAGGTACCCCTACCAGAACAAGGGACAAAGGACATGTTACAGTAGTATCAATGAAAATATATAGAAACAGAAAATTAGACACACAATTAATAAATTCATTAGAAATTAGGAATGATATATAAACGGAAAGGATCACCTGAAAAGGAAAAGAATATCTATAAAGAAAATATGAATCTCTTCTGATGTTGAAAAGAAAATCCTATCCAAAGGATAATTACTTTATAAAGGTAAAATCGAACAGACTCTTGAAGAAACAGAGACGAAGATAAGATTTACTACTAGAAGGTCCCATCTTCTAGGATCCAACGTCCTAAAAGGGAAAGTCATGAATCTTACATAGTCCAGTGAGAAAAGACCGGACGTTTCAAAGATGTCTATTTAGTCAACTATACACCTAAGGGAATATATAGGTCTCTAGAGTATACAACGTGAAAAAAATAAAGAAAAACAAACGATAATACTAATATATTAGAGGTGATAAGATAGAAGGTTTAGTGAATACGTAAGAAGACATAGTAACTCATACGGGAAGTAAAGAAGGTCTCACAAAAAATAAAATCTATAACTTAATAGATAAAAAATAGTCCAGAAGAAATATGAAAATAACACAAATCAGTGAGTCAGCACAGGTTGAGAAAAACTGGGGTACCTGACGTCGTACGACCCGAAGGGACAGGAAGTGATAGAAGACCTCAAACGAGTTCGAGTACAAGTAACTCAACTACTACGGTAGGTTAGTAAAGTAGGAGACTACGAGGAAAAAGAAGGACGGGATTTAGAAAGGGTCGTAATCCCAAAAAAACTTATTCCGTCGAGAAACGTGGTTCACCGGTTTCATAACCTCGAAGTCGAAATCATAGACGGGAAGGTAACTGATAAATCCCAACTAAAGGAAATCCAAACTGTCCAAAATAGAGGAACAACAGTTTCCCTGAGAGTTCTAAGAAGAGGTCATGGTGTCAAGTTTTCGTAGTCAAGAAACCACGAGTCGGAAAAAATGTCAGGGTGAGGGTGTAGACATGTACTGATGACCTTTTTGGTATCGAAACTGATGTGTCTCGAAATATAGAAACCCAGATACGATTCAGTGAAGTCAATACAGACTGAGAAACTCTGGGATGTCTGACATCAAGTGGTCCAAGGAGAAGGTACCGTAAGAGGTCTGTTCTTATGACTTCACCCAACGGTAAAGGAGGAGATCCCTTAGAAGGGTCCCTAACTTGGGTGTAGAGAATACAGAAGACGTAACCGACCACCCAAGAAACGGTGATCATGGTGGATCCCTGAAAATCAAGGAATAATTTAACTAGACACAAATCCAATTAATTAAAGGGATTAAGTACAAATAATAGATATATAAAAATAATGTTTACAAAACTTAGGAAACCATATAATAAATAAAGCCAAAGTGAATGTAAAGAAAATTAAATATGTCTCCGAAAGAGAGCGGGAAGGTTTATTCTTGTGACGATAAATCATCGACGTCAGTGTACACTGAGACACGCTGGGATACCTGACTTCGGACGTTCCGAGGAGAAAGATACCTTAACAGGTCCGTTCTCATGACCTTGCTCAAAGGTAAGGGAAGAGGTCCCCTGGAAAGGTTGGGTTCCTGGCTTGAGTCTAGAGGACGTAACGTCCGTTTAAGAAATGGTGACTGGGTGGTCCCTTCGCCTCTTCCGTTACCGTGGGGTAAGGTCATGAGAACGGACCTTTTGGGGTACCTGCCTCCTCGGATCACCCGACGTCAGGTACTCCAATGATTCTCAGCCTGTGTTGATTCACTGAAACAACCCCCGGTCGTGCCCTCTAGGGTGGGTACTGTTCCAGTACTCTTCCTCTGGACTGTTCGTTCAGAAGTCCTGAGATACCTGAGGGACCCGGCTAGGGTAGGTACTGTTCCAGTACGCCTTCTCTGGACTCCTCGTTCCGTCTAGTCCTGAACTCCCTGGTGGACCTGGACAATCTCGTGGATGGGGTTTTGGTCTTAGACAGACAGAATTATAAAATACGAAAAGTGGTTGAGAAAACTGTAATTGTCCCCCGATAAGGGCTGGTGGAAAGAGATCTTTTTTAGTTGACTCCCGAGATCAACTATTTAGAGGATCCGTACTTTCCTCATAAAGTTAAGTTTGGGGGACAATCGTAAGATCGAATGAACCGTCCAAATAGGTCTGAGAACGTTCTAACAACTCGGTTACGAACTACGATTTAAGGGTGTAGGGAATAGGTAACACAAGGACCCTCACGTATATCAATCCTACATCTTTTTGTTCATCATCGGAATCGTAATCGTTGTAATATGAAACTCAATTATTCAAGAAAGAAACGACATTGGGTGACTTAGAAACGAGGTATTTTTACATTAAGACATGAAATTCCCACTATGTCCGATTCCTTAAATTGTTTTTTGTAAAGTTCCCTTTCATTCACAAGACCAATTAGTTGCAAATAGTTTTTCCCCAGTATTTTACAGTTGTCCGGAGACCCGGTCTTCTATTACATGTTTTTTATTCTGGGAACAAATACTTTGCCATACGTCCTTCTTTGGACCCTAGTTATTCTTAATTATGTCAACCTTACAACTCGACTGAGACGTATTGAGACGTAAAAAGTGAAACGAGTTACATGTTGAGTCCCATATTTTCAAGGGAGACTTTTATTTCACTGCCCGGAACGAGTGACTTCGAACCAGAGGGGTACAGTAAGAAGAAAGAGAGAGAGAGAAAGAGAAAGTAAAAGTCCAGTTAGGGGACTTCGTGTCTCTGAGAGACTCAAGTGAAAGGACGGACCCGAAGATTCTGGGAGAGTTCTTCCACGAGACACGGAAGTGGTGTAACTCTCCCGCGGACTCCGGAAGCACTTGTCTCGTTGAGGGTACATCCCCGAAATAACCGAAAGACACATTTGATTCCTTATAGTTGGAGAAGGAGAGGAGATGAAAGAATTGACGTTGTAAGAGAGAGAGAGGGAGGGAAGGAGGGAGAGAGAGAGAGAGAGAGAGAGAGAGAGTGGTTGCGGTAGAGAGGACTTCCATGGGGACCTAGGATAACCCCGACCTGGGGCCATTATAAAAGTGAAAGTGAAAAGTGAAAGTGAGTAACCTCTTCCTTTACCGTTGGGTGAGGTCACAAGAACGGACCTCTTAGGGTCCCTGCCCCCTCGGACCACCCGACGATAGATACCCCGACGTGTCTCAGCCTATGTTGACTTCGTTCAATCGTCGTCGTCGTCGTCGTGGTTCCTTCGGGAGTACTCTTATCAAGGATGAATAAAAGTAAAATGAATTAAAAAAAGAGTCAGGCATTACTTAAAGTCACTTTGTCAATGGATAACATTATAATTTCCCGAAAAGAATGAATCGTCACAGAGATACATCTAACGAATACAGGTTATAGAAACCTCCCTACCGACCTAAACTGTACCTTACGTCAATATAGAAAGGTATCCCCCACGACCGACGATATGGAACCACTACCCTCTCGATCTCGGACCACATCTCACACTGTACCCAGAAAGAGAGACGAATCACCGGTAGTGGTAGGACAATCACAGTACAACGAGGGTTCAACTACCTCGTCTTCCGGACAAGTAGTCCGATCTCGACCGAGACAAGAGAAATTCACATACGAAAGGAAGAAGTGTGTGAACCCGGAAACAGAGTTATTTCCCCTTACGACTTTGTTATACACAAATACACGAATACCTCCAGGTTATGAGACGGACACATCCGTAGAAAACTAGGAGAGTCTACGTTCGGTGTCAGTGTAGGAGACGAAGTCGGTGGGGTCTAGACACGATCCGACACGTACCTCGTCAACCCCGGTCTCGTAAGTGTGTCGAACCCAACCCCATGTGTCACTTCATCAGTACCCTTAAGTGTTGGTTATAATAGTTTATTGACATTTACCTCTTATTAGATATTTTAAAACTTAGTAACAAATATGCGGTCTTCGATTATATAACATTCAGTTGATCTGAAGTTATTTTTTTAAAATTGTACGTATATTTTTATGTCACTTTATTGAACAGTGGTATTAATAGACTAACCACTACCATATTACTTGCTAAAACAGAAAAATTATGAAATTTTTTAAGATAATTTCGTACAAATGAAAAACGATAGTCTTTATTGTTATATCCCTGAAGGGACCACTAAGTCACCAACTCTTAGTCGGAAGGTTATGTCCCCTGTGTCTAAGTCAGGGACTAGACTTTCGATCCTAAGGTACGTGGTGTTGATCTCTCGATGTGTATCGTTGATGACTCGGGTACACAAGATCTCGGATACGAGACGTTGTTCCCTTTAGAGACGTGTGACGTCGATGTCTTTTCGGACACACGGGGGTCCTTCTGGGTCGTGTCTGTTTTTTCCCCCCCCTTTCATTAATAGTACAATACTTAATTTACTTTGATTGTTTTGTATTCCGTAATGTTTTTTACTTAACTCTTTGAATTTTTAAGACAAAGATTTTTTTAATAACTTATTAACAGAAATAATATAAATAATTATGTAAGTACCGATGTCATTGGTTAATGGTGTTATCCCTAACTTTATTTTTGATAAAACGAGAATGTTAACTGCTAGTCTTCCGTTTATAGAGTCACTCGATTTCAGTTGTACGGACGTACCAGAGACTCCTCTTAGACTCAGTAAAGGAAAAGATCAAAGATCACCGGTGTTCTTAAAGAACTGAGTATCCGGAGAGAGATCGGAGTTTCTGTCGACGACAACGATTCAGTGAAGTCAGTACAAGCTGAGACACGCTGGGGTATCTACCGTCGGGTGGTCCGAGGGGACAGGGACCCTAAGAGGTCCGTTTTTGTGACCTCACCCAACGGTAAAGGAAGAGGTTACATACTTTCACTTTTCACTTTCACTTCAGTGAGTCAGTACAGACTGAGAATCACTGGGGTACCTGAATTCGGATGGTCCGAGGAGGTAGGTACCGTTAACGGTCCGTTCTCATGACCTCACCCGACGGTAACGGAAGAGGCGTTTCTGTCGTTACGTTGTAAAAGTTTAGAAAGAGACTAAAGTTGGAAAGACAGAAGGAGAAGATGTCAGTCTCCAAGTAACACTAAGGTAATCAGAGAAGGTCTATTAGTATCAGCCAGAAGAATAGAATTTCAGCGACTAATCGTTGGAAGGAGGTAGACGATGGAATTAGGGAAGAATGATACATTTTATTATATTAGTTTTCAAGGCCCCTAATCCTACATCAGTAGTAAACCTCCGGTAATGAGACTAATAGTTTTCATTAAAAGTATCGGGATAATAAACGACAGTGAATTCCTGGTTCGACCAAAATCTTTTCCGTATCCTTGGTCTCTAGTTTAACGGTTATAGGCGACCTAGAACCTTTTTCGTTCTCTCAAGGTCTTTTTGTAGGTAAAGACGAAATAACTGATACGGTTTCGGAAACTGATACACCTAGTGTTATTTGACACCTTTTAAGAAGTTCTCTAGCCTTGTGGTCTGGTGGACTGGACGGAGAAAAAAAAAAAAAAAAAACATAAAATAAAATAAAGAAAAATAAAAATTAAAAATAAAAATGAAATAAAATGAAATGTTATGACGGTATGTAACTGTATTTAGGTGGTGCCCACATGTACGCAAGGGTTTGTACTTGGGGGGAGGGTGGAGGGAGGGGTATTGTAGAGAGACCCAGTAGGGGTACGTGGTCGAGGTTCGTACGACATAGGACGTAGTCTGTATCTGACCGCTAAGCTAAGAATGTACTATCATATGTACAAAGTTACGGTAAGAGGGTTTAGTAGGGTGGGAGAGGGAGAGGGAGACTCAGGTTTTCAGACGATATGAGTAGACACAGAAAAAAACGACAGAACGTATGTCCCAGTAGTAACGGTAGAAAGATTTAAGGTATATATACACAATCATATCACATAACCACAAAAAGAAAGACCGAATGAAGTGAGACATATTAGTCGAGGTCAAAGTAGGTAGAGTAGTCTTGACTTAGTTTACATAAGAAAAATTACCGACTCATTATGAGGTAACACATACATGGTGTCGAAAGAATAGGTAAGTAGACGACTACTGGACGGAGAACTCTTTGGATATACGTACAGTCCTTCGTTGTCAATCTTGACCTGTACCTTGTTGTCTAACCAAGGTTTATCCTTTTATTCATACAGTTCTCCTATTCTACCAACCTACCGTAGTGGTTGAGTTACTTGTACTCAGACTAATTTGAGGTCCTCAACAACTACCTGTCCCTCCGGACTACACGACGTCAGAGGTACCACAGTGTTTCTCAACCTGTACTGATTCGTTCATTGTGAATAATGAATGGATAAATGAATTCCTGGTATTCCCCAAAGGGTCCACCGAGTAACCTTTTCTTAGGTGGACGTTACGTCCTCTATTCTCTATACCCACGGTAAAGACCCTGTTTTTCTACGGGAACTCTTCCTTTACCGTTAGGTGAAGTCATAAGGACGGACCTCTTAGGGTACCTGTCTCCTCGGACCGTCAGATGTCAGGTATCCCAGGGTTTTCTCAGTATGTACTGAATCGTTGATTTGTTGTTATTTCCTGCCATTTATTTTCTTTGTGTCTTACATAATATCGGAGAATTACTACTTTTGGCAAGAAAAGTTTAATGTACGGTTCTGTTAAAGACCACGATTCCTTGGATGTTTATGGATCAGGTCTAAGATTGTGTCCTAGTGTCGGAACGATCAGTTTCTTATTAGGTGTCTGGTTCTGTACGTACATAATAGTTGCAATGGGTCTTGGAACAACTTTTAAGTTTTGGAGTCCTGTTGGTCCTGGACAACTTAGTCGCAGACTAAATCATAATCTTAGGATCCCCTAAGAATACATGTTACATATCTTCACAACCGGATCTTATCCGAAAGAGTAGAAGAGTGATAACCGTAAACACCGTACTATTAATAAACATAAACCACGATAGGACATGTAACGTCTACAAACCCACTTTCACTTTCACAATCAACGAGTCAGTACGAACTGAGAAACGTCAGAGTACCTGACATTGGTTAGTCCGAGGAGACAGGTACCCTAAAGGGTCCGTTCTTATGACTTCATCCAACGGTAAAGGAAGATGTCTCTTAGAAGGGTTGGGTTCCTATCTTGAAGGTAAAGGAAGAACCGTCCACCTAAATAATGGTGATTCGGTGGACCCTTTCGGGGTGTGTGTGTTACCACAAGATCGTTCTCTTGTGTCAAAAGAGGGAATAACTTATTCTTTATCATTAAAGGACCTATATAGTCCACGACATAAAAGTATCGTACCGTCAATACAATACCGAGAACTCTGAGTTTCCTAGATCAGTTTTGTTTAAGGAGTTCGAATCTAAACCTTCTTTATAACTCCCAACATTTTTGAAAGTTACAATCTTAAGACCCTTTATCCTCTCAATCACCTCATCATTGTTCTTCACCTATATGGACTGCAGATTGGACCAGAGAACCCTTGTCGCTTAGTCGTCCCCCCTTTTTTATATAGGTAAGACAGGTTTGTTCAAGGGGACTCCTTTACTACATCAGTTTTAAGTTCGTTATTACCTTTTAGACTATTTCTCCATATTACTCGTCTATGTCTTGTATATGTCTCGATATTTATAGAGGTGATGACGTTCTAGATTCGTACAATTTGGAACTCGACGTCGTCCCTACGAAAAACGTAAACCTAAGGATTCAGACCGAGTCCCTGGTTACCTAGTGAGGAAGGAAGAAAGAACACTCCTCTGTCTCGAAGCCGGAGGTGGTAGTTGGTAGGTCCCTCTTTAAAACTTGAAGGTGTGTCTCTGGAAGGTTAGACGGAAAGGTAGGTCCACACAGGTTCTCGGGGTATCTGTGACCTCCTCTTTCGACCTCTCTTACTTTGGGTTCTGAATGGACTCCAGTGGACTATTGTGTTTGTCGACTGGGTCTCGACTCTTTTGAGGTACAAACAAAAGGACAAACTGAATAATTAAATAATTTATAAAAATTTACTGTTTATAGGTAACCGAAGTCGTTAAGTTCCTAACGACAACTGTCGATTCATTACTCTTTCTTTTAGATCAACCTACTCTGAGTCCTTTTTCACCCCTCGGATCACCATAGTAATTTTAAACTTGTAAAGGTTCTTCGAATCAACGTCAAATCCCCTCATCCTTTTATTTGATAAACCAGTCCTCTCCAAACGTCACCGTACTAATAAAAAAGACTTTAAAAATTCTACCCTACATAAACTCGAACAAGACATAAGTAATCCTTCTAGGTCTAGTTATCTTCATAGATGATAGACTTTTACTTTGAAGAACTCTGTGTATATAGTGACTTAGAAGAAAGTATGACTCATAAGTAATCCCTTTCTACATAAATTTTATGTTTGTCTGTATACTATTTGTCAAATAGAAACGTTAATAAAGTAATGGACTTTCCGATTTAAATAAACCCAAAAAAAAAAAAAAAATCGCAAACTATAGACATAACGTTTAACAGATACGTACAAAACGAAATGGATGACCACAGACCCACAAAAATAAGACAAAACAAAACGATATAGTAAAAGAAATATTAAATAAAATAGAGGTCGAGTCTTTCCTTTCCGGTCCTTAACGTGATGTCGTACACCTTCTGGTCCTCTTACTCTACATAAAAATTATAAAACAGTTAAGAAGAACGACTTTTATCTCTTTATACATTGAAAAAAGAGGGACAAAAAGGGGAGGGGATGTGTTCACACAGTCGGTGGTAAAGGTACCGTGACAAAGTGGGTTTGACGAGAATCGATATTGATCAAGTTGCTTAGATATATAAGTACCGGACCACCTCATGCCAGTACCTCCCCCCTTGTCAAACGTAAGAAGATTTGTTTCTTAATGTCAAACAAACAAAAAATTCTTTTTTTTCTTCGAAGGATAATTATGAAGAGTAAATTTAGAACATATATACATCACATATTACATAAACAACGTAATAAATTTTTGACACTCACTAGTTTCAATAGTAAACCAGTGTGTCTTTCAAGAAGTTGTAGAAATCTTTATTCTTTGGTGGAAAACATATTTAACCGTAGAATAAAGTGTAAAAGTGGATCATGATGTTAACGGAAAACACTGATCTAATTAAAAAATTTATTGTAAAAGACGGGAGAACACCTTACACACGAAGACGTGTGTTTATAAAGATAGAAAAAGTATTCCTACCAACCTAGATAAATACGAAATTTTTTTTTTTCTTTTCACTTTCAGTGAGTCAGCAAAAACTGAGAAACGTCGGGGTACCTGACATCGGGTGTTCCAAGGAGGAGACAAGTACCCTAAAGGACCCGTTCTTATGAACTAGTCCAACGGTATAGGATAGGATGAGGTCCCCTGGATGAAAGAACTGACTCCCTGGTTTGGACGTAGAGGACTTACCGTCCACTTAATAGTGACATGGTGGACCCTTCGGGTAATTATCACTTGTTTCGTACTTCAGGGACAGGTAAATCTAAATTGTAAAATCACCTCTTGCTAATGTCATTTTATTTAAGTACATATTGGTTCACAGGAGTCTATATTTAATTTACTTCCTTTCCATCCAAAAACACCATACATCCTGAAATATCTCGTATAACACCCCTCCAGAAACGTACACTCTTCTCTTAGACTTTGTCCTCATCACACCTGGGTGACCTAAACAGTTTTCCTCTAGTTTTGACTTTCCGGTTTTTATTGTTTCTTTCTACGGTGTATTCTTTTCACTCTTTTCCTGGACAGAATGAGTAAGTATTTTTAACTCAGTCACCAGACTACACCTGTGTCATTACTTCTTTCACCTCCCTTTTTCACGTCAGTCACGCACCAGGGAACTCAGACTTGTGTGACAACGGACAAGAGAGACGTTGAACGGAGAAAACAAATTGAGAAAAAAGTGTAAGGAGAAGGTAGTCGTCTTTGACTAGAAGAAGTTTTTGTTAAGAGGGTAAATTACGTTACCTAAATTTTTAAAAGTCTAACACAGGGTCTCGTGTTGTACGAACAATGTACACTAGGTCGTATACATGTGTCCGTTCGTTCTTTAAGCGTACGTACATGTAACGTACGTGTAAACTTGTGTCTGTATAGACTTGTTTTTCTTTTTTTTTTGGGAATGATACATACTACGTGAGACTATAAAAGAAAACACAAAATAAATAAGATAAGATAGAACAAGAATGTTTGGTATATCAACTCTTTGACTAGTACAATGAAAAACAGAGGACCGTCAGTGGAGAAGATGTACCTTGGTCCCTTGTGATGTGCTTAAAGTCTTAAAAAAGAAGACCCTTAAAGTTTCCTTGGTCTTACCGTCGGAGAGAATAAAACCTGTAAAGGAGAGGTAAATAGACTAGTGACATAAACCTTTGGACGAGTAGTAGGATCGACAGTTGGGTCGGAAGGTGTGGGTGTGGGAGTACATGAAGAAGGGGAGGTTGGACAGAAAACATCTGTAGACACAGTGAAGGTGGTGGTAAAGTTTATACGACATCTTGTAGGTCTTGGTCTCGTTTCAATATCGGATACTTCCGACGTAGTTGGTCTACATAAAAAAGTACGAGAAACGTCCCAACCTGTGGAAAGAGGAGTGTCACTACCGGATACTGACGAAATACCGGTAGACAGTGGGGGACTTGATGTGTCAGTAGTACTTGGGAGTCGAGACACCTGACGACCAGGACTATAGGACCTACTACTCACAGGACTTAAGGAACGACGATTCGAATGAGTACAACAACGACAGACAGACATCTTAGGAGCTCTAGGGGGTAAAAACCAAAACACACACACACACACACACACACACACACACACACACTTGAGTTAGTCCACCAGGCTGAACGGACAAGACTACACATAGAGTTACTGTATCACTACATAAAACGTCGACGGTAAATCCTACCACAAAGGGAGTGACCATAGGACATGAGAATGAGATTCTATCAAAGACGGTATGTACCTTAGAGTAATCGAGTCCCCGTTATATTTCGTAAAAGGTGGACACGTAGAGTGGAGAGTCACCGGAATAAAATAACATGTCGGAATCCTGGCATGGAATCGAGACGACGACGTTTGTCGAGTGTGAGTTCATGTTAACATGAGACACCAATGTAGGTATCACTTAGGGAAGTAGATGTCGGACTCCTTGTTTCTGTATTTGTCCCGAGACTTTTCTTCGTAACCCTACCGACGATATTTTCCCCATTAACAGGAACCCGGGTTTTTCACGGGTACTGACATCCCAAGTTTCGGAATCTCGTTTTAAGAAACTAGTCTAACAACTTCTCATCCTGAATTGAGGAAGATAAATAAAAAATCTTAAAGGCAAATAGACTTGAGTTGAGAAAGTGTGTCAATTTCACACGAGTAGGTGGGAAAGGACCACCGAGTCTACCGTTTTTAGACGGATGTTACGTCCTCTGGGTCCAAACTAGGGACCTAGTCCTTCAAGGGAACCTTTTCCCTTACCGTTGGGTGAAGTCATAAGAACGGACCTCTTAGGGTACCTGTCTCCTCGGACCGTCCGATGTCAGGTACCCCAGTGTCTCAACCTGTACTGACTCACTGACTTGTTTCCCCTCTGTTCAAGTGTTTAAGAGAAATAGGTCCCCAATTTAGATTTTCTCTGAAGTACCAACCCCCTCCCCCTCACAGTGACCTATGTCCAGATCATCGACACAATGTATCGACGACCGTTTTTTAAATAAACTTTATTAACAGAAATAAACGGTATTAACTTCACGTACGGAGTCTATAGCTTTCGATTCAAAGATCGTGAGTGTAATTTTTGTACACAAAATATTAACGAGAGGACCAAAATAAGTTAATAAGTGGAAACACAGTTTTACGAATAGTGTCAGTGACCGGTTTTTTAACTAATAGTTTATGCACAGAAGGTCAACTTTAGATGTACCTTTCTGTTTAACCTTATTCAACTCGACTATACTAGAAAGTAGTTCTACTGGGTACTCCTTCGTTTTACAGTTCAGTGTGTAAATCACTGATACGTGCTACAAAGAAAAAGTACGACATGTAGATAAATAATTTCGGAATATGTCACCTTCACTCTCTATGTAAATTCCCTGATCTAGACTATCTTAGAGACTACTTGATACTTACATCCAAGCACTGTAACATGTCCTCTGTCCCTACTTCTGGTAGGGGTACCTTTTCTTTACGTTTTTTTTCGTTTTACCGACAGACTCCTCCGGAATTTTTATCGACACTTTTCTTCTCTTCACTTTTCGTTTCCTCTTTTCCTTTCTATAAGGGTAGACTTACGTCTCAAGGTTTCTTATCACTCCTCTCTAATCTTTCGGAAGGAGTCACTAGTTACGTTTCTTTATCTCCTTTTGTTGTCTTACCCTTTCTGATCACTAGAGAAACTCTTTTAATCTCTATGGTTCCCTTTGAAAGTACGTTTCTACCCGAGCTATTTCTTGTATTTACCATACCTGATTGTCTTCGTCTATAATTCTTCTCCACCGTTCTTATGTGTCTTCTTGACATGTTTTTTCTAGAATTGTTGGTTCTATTAGTCTGTATGACCTTACACTTCAGTTCACCCGGAATCTTTCGTAGTGATGTTTGTTTCGGTCACCTCCACTACCTTAAGGTCAACTCGATAAAGTTTAGGATTTACTAGTACCACACTTTCACGACGTGAGTTATACGGTCGTTTAAATCTTTTGAGTCGTCACCGGTGTTCTGACCTTTGCTAGTCAAAAGTAAGGTTAGGGTTTCTTTCCGTTACGGTTTCTTACGAGTTTGATGGCGTGTTAACGTGAGTAGCGTGTACGATCATTTCAGTACGAGTTTTAAGAGGTTCGGTAGGTATACAGAAGAAACCTCTTTACAGATAAATCAAGAAAGTGAGTAATAATCTCTTTACGTTTAGTTTTGGTGTTACTCCATGGTGAAGTGTGGTCAGTCTTACCGACGGTAGGTTTTTAGAGGTTCGTTATTTGCGACCTCTCCCACACCTCTTTTCCCTTGGGAGGATGTGACAACTACCCTTACTTTTGATCATGTTGGTGATACCTTTTGTCACACCTCTAAGAAATTTTTTAACGTTTATCTTGACGGTATACTGGGTCGTTAGGGTGACGACCCGTATGTGTGACTCCTTTGGTCTTAACTTTCTCTGTGTACATGGGGTTACAAGTAGCGTCGTGACAAATATTATCGGTCCTGTACCTTTGTTGGATCTACAGGTAGTCGTCTACTTACCTATTCTTTCGACACCATGTATATGTGTTACCTCATAATGAGTCGGTAATTTTTCTTATGTAAACTTAGTCAAGACTACTCTACCTACTTTGACCTCGGCTAATATGTCTCACTTCATTCGGTCTTTCTTTTTGTGGTTATGTCATATGATTGTGTATATATACCTTAAATCTTTCTACCGTTACTACTGGGACATACGTTCTGTCGTTTTCTCTGTGTATACACATATCACCTGAAAACCTGAGTCTCCCTCTCCCTCTCCCACCCTACTAAACCCTCTTACCGTAACTTTGTACATATGATAGTACATTCTTAGCTTAGCAGTCAGATACAGGCTACGTCCTATGTCGTACAAACCCCGACCACGTACCCCTACTGGGTCTCCCTACAACACCCCTCCCTCCACCCTCCCCCCAAGTACAAACCCTTGCGTACATGTGGGCACCACCTAAATACAGTTACATACCGTTTTGGTTATGTCATAACATTTCATTTTATTTCATTTTTATTTTTAATTTTTAATTTTATTTTTGTTTGTTTTTTTTCAAGAGGTTCGGTCCGAAGTCGTTATGCGATTGACACTTGAAGGTCTACAAGTTCGACCAAAATCTGTTCCGTCTCCTTGGTCTCTAGTTTAACGGTTGTAGATGACCTAGTACCTTTTTCGTTCTCTCAAGGTCTTTTTGTAGATAAAGACGAAATAACTGATACGGTTTCGGAAACTGACACACCTAGTGTTATTTGACACCTTTTAGGACTTTCTCTACCCTTATGGTCTAGTGGACTGGACGGAGAACTCTTTGGACATACGTCCAGTCCTTCGTTGTCAATTTTCACCTGCACCTTGCCTGACTAAGGTTTATCCTTTTCACCGTGCAGTTCCGACATATAACAGTGGGACGAATAAATTGAATATACGTCCTATGTAGTACTCTTTGTGACCCGACCTTCTTCGTGTTCGACCTTAGTTCTAACGGCCCTCTTTATAGTTATTGGAGTCTATACGTCTACTGTGGTGGGAATACCGTCTTTCACTTCTTGATTTCTCGGAGAACTACTTTTACTTTCTCTTCTCACT
The DNA here is from genome assembly GCA_006410555.1 of Capra ibex. Classification (NCBI taxonomy): domain Eukaryota; kingdom Metazoa; phylum Chordata; class Mammalia; order Artiodactyla; family Bovidae; genus Capra; species Capra ibex. The sequence goes on from SJYO01006231.1 coordinate 88,896,091, forward strand.
TCTTCAACCGAATTTCGAGTGGTAAGTCTTTTGATTCTAGTACCGTAGATCAGGGTAGTGAAGTACCCTTTGTCTACCCCTTTGTTACCTTTGTCACAGTCTGAAATTCCCCGAGGTTTTAGTGACGTCTACCACTAACGTCGGTACTTTAATCTTCTGCGAATGAGGAACCTTCCTTTCAATACTGGTTGGATCTATCGTATAATTTTTCGTCTCTGTAATGGAACGGTCGTCTCCAGGTAGATCAGTTCCGATACCAAAAAGGACACCAGTACATACCTACACTGTGAACCTGACACTTCTTTCGACTCGTGACTTCTTAACTAAGAAAACTTGACACCACAACTTCTTCTGAGAGCTCTCAGGGAACTTGACGTTCCTCTAGGTTGGTCAGGTAGGATTCCCTCTGGTCAGAACCCATAAATAACCTTCATGACTACGACTCCGACTTTGAGGTTATGAAACCGGTGGAGTACTCTTCTCAACTAAGCAACCTTTTCTGGGACTACGACCCTCCCTAACCCCCGTCCTCCTCTTCCCCTGCTGTCTCCTACTCTACCGACTTACCGTAATGGCTGAGCTACCTGCACTCAAACCCATCTGCGACCCTCAACCACTACCTGTCCCTCCGGACCGCACGACGCTAAGTACCCCAGCGTTTCTCAACCTGTGTTGACTCGCTGACTTGACTTGACTTGACTATTCTACAGAGGGGTATTCACTCTCTAAAATAATTAACTCCACTTCCTAACCAATGACATAAAATGTAAAACAGTGAGACAAAAACAGGACAAACACGGACTTTTGAAGATTACTATGGATGATTGTACTGAGAAAGACAGCAAAATACTTTATAGAGGAGAAACAACTACACAGTATTCATGTGTTTCTACCACTCACTTGTTGTAGTTAAATGGGTACAGAAAGTTTGAGTCCTCAACGGTCCCAGGTCGGGACCACCTAGGTCCCTTAAGCTTCGTCCCTGTCTCAGTCACGGACCCTTTCCTAATAAATTAATCTTTATATTTCTCTAATCCTTTCTTATCACATCATCCTTTTAATCACCTCTTATCTACGACTTACTGAACCAAATGTACCTTTCGATTATTTCAAAGTTCTGTTCTTTGAACGTGGTGGATGCATCCGGTGGCCGCGGGCGAACTTATCACCTCCCACGGGTCGGAACCCGAGGGAGAGCGTATCCAGAATCTTCGGTCCCGTTCATTCATCTGTACCGCTCGGAGGTGTAAGGACTACCCTTAAGTCGGTCTTTTTTTCCTCTTTTCTGGTGTGCCCCCTTTGGTCAGAAAGGTCACTGACCAGGTAGAAAATAACAGACCCTTTCGAAAAATATGAAAACCAACATGTATCTCTAGTTACCTATTATGTTTCAATACGTCGCAGTCGTCGGGACTGAGAATAGCTCTCGTCCGAAAGAGAGACGTATGGATCGACATATGTGTTCAGAATCCACTAAATGTAGTAGAAGACCGGTCTTCCGGATAATCGTAAAATGCCGGGAAAAGACTATTCCCAGACAGTTGGTCTTTTGAATAAACGGAATTTTCACAACAAGAAAGGTTTCAGACCACGGTGAGAGTCTTTCGTGATTTATTCCAATGTAAGAATATATCGTTCCTGTGTTGATAAAATATTGTTTCTTTCTCCTCATGTCACTAAATATTGTTTTTCTTTCAAGTGATTGAGTTTTCAGATTACAACGATTGTAGTTTTGATGATATAAGAAAAAAGATATAGGTTAATGTAACTAATATTAGGAAGTCCACGGATTTTCTATTTCTTATACCTCCGGACCGTCGTCAGTAACTGAGTTGTTACTTTTGGGTAGTGGTTATATTAAGGATCGAGAAATCTTTTCCGAGATATAGAAATTCTACAAAATTCGAGGTACGGAGAGTACCAACCCCCCGACATTTGTTAGTGTTCAACATTTTCAGAGATTGACAGTCCGTTCAATCTCTCGGTAGTCTCCCCAAACTCGACTCTGTGAGTAAAATATACGTCCTCTGACAATTGACCTCGAGATTCAATTGAGAAAGGTCTTTTTCCACCAGTCCTTAGCGGGGGACAATACAGTCTTCTCACCTTTCGTGTCATGTTATTTCGTCCGTCTGAGACCAAAACCCCCGTCTACGAGTCCTTTTAGGTCCCCATGAGGACTGTGGACTAGAGTCGGAAACGGAAAACGGTCCGGGGGAAGGAGTACTGAAAACGGTGCCCACCCTAAGGGGTACGACCGAGGGCCGTTCCTCAGAGAAGCAAGGAGTACTAGTCTCCTACTAGGTGTTCTCTCCGACTGTAGGACGGGTCAGTATACTAAGTCTCAGTGGTCCAAAAGACATGTTGTCCGTACAGACAGGTGGAGAGGATCAAAGGATCTTCTATCAGTGAACAATGACATCAATGGACTTTATTCGAACCCATTACCTTACTGGTACCTACAAGAGGAGTTTGTATTCTCGTATACGGTTTTTATTTTGCGACATATAATAATATTAGTGAGAGTCAAGACAAGTAAACCTAATAACATAGTCAATCGACAACGACGTACTGTTCGGTTGATACAGTTAAACCAATGGTATTATAGGAATGATAGGTTACTTCAAAATACGACCCCTCAACATGACAAAGAAACACATCGAGTACTCACACATCAGTCGACAGTCAGAGATATGACGAAAAAATTCCAAGTAGGCACTACAATCGTTCCGGTATCACGAAAAGACAGAACTTAGTTAAATAGAAGTCAAATGATATCAAGACAATTCTGATCAGTATATAAATGTCTTTTCTTACTCAAATGGTAGGTTTAATGAATTTAAATCAAGGTGACAGGGATGTAGGTATTTATTATGAACCGAAAGAAGAGGATGGAAACGATTTACTCTTGGTCGATGGATACGAATGTAGGATGGGAATCGGTGTGTAGCAACTTAACAAATTTAAATTAATTTATTAGTCTTATATTAATTGTGTTTTTTTGACGTATGAATCTCACATATTAAACTATTTAATTTCCTCAATATGTCTTTAATTACTCGTATAACGTACAAAGGTGAAGACATATTAAACTATCATATTAAATTTCGTATAGAAATTTACGAAAACGATGTATTAATACTCTTTAAAGTTAAGGAACTCGGAGTCGAACGTATAAAGACTTCCATAACACCCCTATGATTTGTTTTGAAGTGCACCTACGAGACTCTTTATTTACTTCCCACATCTTCAAGTAAAAAGTCAGGTTTCTTTTGTTCCTATTTATAATATAGACTAATAGACGCACGAACATATATAAAAGGAAGTTTATTTGTTTTAGTATGTGTGTGTATATGTGTACACCTGTGTTAATACTTAAGGAGATACAATTTTCCTTTGGACTCTCTTTATCTTTACTTTTGTTACTTGTAAAACCCTCAAGTGACCACTAGTCCACCAATTCTTAGACGGAAAGTTACTTCCCTTGTACTCAAGTTAGGTATCAGTCCCTTCATTCTGTGGTATAAGGTGCCCCGTTGATTTCGGTACGTGGTGTTGATCTCGGGTGTACGACGTTGATCTCTTTGGATGTTCGTTGTTGATGACTCTAACGAACGAGAGCTCAAGTACGTGTCGTTCATCTCTTCGAAGGTGTGGTGTTGTTTCTCGGACAAAACAAACCCAGAGATGTGAGTCAAGTCAGGTCAAGTCAGTGAGTCAGGACAGGCTGAGAAACGCTGGGGTACTTAACGTCGTACGGTCCGGAGGGACAGGTTTTGGTTTAGGGTCTCAAGTGAGTCTGAGTGCAGGTAGTTCAGACACTACGGTAGGTCGGTAGAGTAGGAGCCAGCGGGGGAAGAGGAGGACGGGTGTTAGGGAGGGTCGTAGTCTCAGAAAAGGTTACTCAGTTGAGAAGTGTACTCCACCGGTTTCATGACCTCAAAGTCGAAATCGTATTAGTAAGGAAGGTTTCTTTAGGGTCCCGACTAGAAGTCTTAGCTGACCAACCTAGAGGAACGTCAGGTTCCCTGGGAGTTCTCAGAAGAGACTGTGGTGTCAAGTTTGCGTAGTTAAGAAGCCACGAGTCGGAAGAAGTGTCAGGTTGAGAGTGTAGGCATGTACTGGTGACCTTTTTAGTATCGGAACTGATCTGCCTGGAATCAGCCGTTTCATTACAGAGACGGAAACTTATATGATAGATCCAACCAGTATTGAAAAGAAGGTTCCTCATTCGCAGAAAATTAAAGTACCGACGTCAGTGGTAGACGTCACTAAAACCTCGGGTTTTTTTATTTCAGTCGGTGACAAAGGTGATAAACGGTACTTCACTACCCTGGTCTACGGTATTAGAAACAAAAGACTTACAACTCGAAATTCGGTTGAAAAAGTGAGAGGAGAAAGTGAAAGTAGTTCTCCGAAAAATCAAGGAGAAGTGAAAGACGGTATTCCCACCAAAGTAGACGTATAGAATCCAATAACTATAAAGAGGACCGTTAGAACTAAGGTCGAACACGAAGAAGGTCAGATCACAAAGAGTACTACATGGGACGTACCTTCAATTTATTCGTCCCACTGTTATATATCGGAACTGCATGAGGAAAAGGATAAACCTTGGTCAGACAACAAGGTATAGGTCAAAATTGACAACGAAGGACCGGACGTATGTCTAAAGAGTTCTCCGTCCAGTCCACCACACCATAAGGGTAGAGAAAGTCTTAACAGGTGTCAAATAACACTAGGTGTGTCAGTTTCCGAAACCGTAGTAGTTATGTCGTCTCTACCAAAAGACCTTGAGAGAACGAAAAAGGTACTATGTCGCCTACAACCGTTAAACTAGAGACCAAGGAGACGGAAAAGATTTTGGTCGAACTTGTAGACTATCAAGTGTCAAGTGCATGACGATTTCGGACCGAACCTCTTAAAACTCGTAATGAAATGATCGTACACTCTACTCACGTTAACACGTCATCAAACTCGTAAGAAACCGTAACGGAAAGAAACCCTAACCTTACTTTTGACTGGAAAAGGTCAGGACACCGGTGACGACTCAAAAGGTTTATACGACCGTATAACTCATGTCGTGAAAGTGTCGTAGCAGAAAGTCCTAAACTTTGTCGAGTTGACCTTAAGGTAGTGGAGGTGATCGAAACAAGCATCACTACGAAGGATTCCGGGTGAAGTGAAGTGTAAGGTCCTACAGACCGAGATCTAATCACTAGTGTGGTAGTACTAATAGGCCCAGGATTTCTAGAAAAAACATGTCAAGAAGACACATAAGAACGGTGGAGAAGAACTATAGAAGACGAAGACAATCTCTGGTGGGGGGGGTTTTTTTTTCAACTTGTAAACTTAATAGTACTTCGTCTTCTTACATCTTTATATCTGTGTTTTAAAATTTCATGTTATCGACTGGAGTTGAACATATTACCTAAGGAAAAGATGGTATTATAGTGTTCCGTAGGACCGGTTCGTTGTAAATGTTAATACATTACTCCTCAAGTGGTATAGTAGATTATTCCACCTTCTAGAAGTTTCACTAAATTTACTAAAAAAAAGGATACATGTGAAAAGGTGTATTTTACGGGAATGGGCTCCGGTCGATTACTTATTTAACTCTTCAAATTTTAGTTAAGAATATTCGGTTAAAATAACTTATTTACAGACATAATCTAGGTATAACGACAACATTTTATGACGGTTTATTCAACGAATTTTATTTGGTTATATACGAAAATATCAAGTCCACGGTTTTCGAAATTTACTCAGAACAAACCGATTATAGTTTACAACCCCACCGTCATGTTCTACCGTCGTATCTTTATAGGATTTGAGTGGTGTTGGGTACCTGTGCGGTTTAGATGTCGATGTACACCTAATTAAAGGAGACTTTTGATCGACTTATAGACACGACGACACGACACGAATCAGTGAGTCAACACGGGTTGATAAACACTGGGGGTACCTGACATTGGACGGTCCGGAGAGACAGGTACCCTTACAAGGTCCGTTCTTATGACTTCAACCAACGTACAGGAGGAGGTGTCCTAGAAGAGTTGTGTCCCAGTTTGGTTCCAGAGGACGTAACCTTCGTCTAAGAAATGGTAGACTTGTGGTCCCTTCGGGTACTTATGACCTTACCCATCGGATAGGGAAAGGATCCCCTAGAAGGACTGGGACCTTAGTTTGACCACAGAGGACGTAACGACCGTCTAAGAAATGGTCGACTCGATAGTCCCTTCGGGGTCGACTTGTAGACGAAGTGTTGTTTCCTATCATCCTGGTGTAGTTGTACCGTCTTCTCCGTCTCTTCACCAGAGAAGTTTTTGGGGTGGGGTCGTATCATTGGGTGTTCACCCGACCTAAAGTGTAAATGTCCCTAGAAAAGGACCACTGAGTCTACCAGTTCTCAGACGGACGTCACGTCCTCTGGGTCCAAGTTAGGGACCTGGTCCTTCTAAGGGACCTCTTTCTTTACCGTTGGGTGAGGTCATAAGAACGGACCTTTTAGGGTACCTGTCTCCTCGGACCGTCCGATGTCAGGTACCTCAGTACTTCTCAACCTGTGCTGACTCACTGAAGTGAAAAAGGATTTTCTGCTATCTAATCACGGTATGTAAAATACACAGTTGGGAACCTTGGACGTGGTCTTTCTGTTCAGTGGTTTTATACACTGTTATCCCGAATAAAGGTCTTCTGGGGTTTCAGTTACACCTTCCCTTGTGAACCCTATTTCACGATCTTCAAACCTTGAGATCTTCCGTCTTCTCAAGCACCTCTTCCCAATCATATTTGTCCTAAGTGGACTGAAGATTGAACCAGAGAACCCTTGTCTTTTAGCAATGCTCTTTGAAGAGAGATCTGGTCAAGTGACCCTCTTTAGTGTACGAATTCCTACCTCATTGTTCTCCCTTTACAGGGATTTCTGGTTTAGATCCGTAGGTATTTATAGAGTGTACAACGTCAGGAAGACGAAGACGGTGGAGTCTCATCTCCTCTGTACGAGTAACGAAAACCTCAGGACGTAGACGCTTCCTCGAAATCAAGCAGAACGACAGAACAGACTCTTGTGTCGAAGTCTGAGGTAGTATTTGGTAGGAATTCCTTAAGTTTGAAGGTGTGTTCTAGAAGGAAAGTTTCTTGGATTGATCCACCCAGATTCCTGAGTGTCTATGAAGTCCATTCTAAGTCTCTCTTACCTTCTACTTTTTAAAATGGGTTCCAGTGTTCTCTAAGAGTCCTCTGATCAAGTCTCGGTTCTGAACCTGTACAAACACGATCGCTGACTTACTTTGTGATTGTGACGTCTCACCAAACTTAGAAAAATGAAATTGAGGAACGAAGAATGTCGACGAAATAAAAGATAGGAAACGTGTTGTTAGATGTCCCGTTCAGCGGTTCGTGATACTAAATCGCTGATATGTCACGCGTCCGTGTCCCGCTCTATTCGAAATGGAATAAATGACGTTGATTCTGAAACAAAACTCTTGAAGGAATAGTTGAATCTTAGGCAAAACAGGGACCCAGATAAGGAAAACTCCTTAGTCTCTTTATAGGAACACACGTTCTTTACAAGAAAAGGGTGCCCTTGTTTGTCTCCTAAGGACCGACTTGTAGAACAAACGTTCTTACAAGTCGGGACCAACTCTCAGAACAAACGTTCGTGAAGAGTTGGAAGGAATATGGAACAAGGGATGTACAAACAAACAACCAACTGATTAAATAAATATTCATGAAATAATCACCGAAAAGTCCACCGTGTCACCATTTCTTAGACGGACGGTCTGAAATTAATATAAAGTGAATTAAATAAAACTATGACGGTATAAATTGGATCAAAACAAAGGTGGAGTAAAAGTTAAAAAAAGGTATATACACGTGTGTAAATACTTTTGTTTTTACACTTGGTTCGTCTCCTCTAAGAACGAGTAAACCTATAATATTATCCCTTTTGTCTTGTGTTATTTTATTCACGTACTTATCGTATTTTAGGAGTCGCTATTAAGTAGACTTCTTACCTCTGTCTGTCAACACCATTTACGACATATAATGTCTCATACTCGACCCTTCTTAAAACGTGCTCCATATTCCTCGTCTTGGACCTGATCACAGGTTTTTCTTCGGATAACCTATACGGACTTTCCTTTTTTTCCTCTCTCTCTATTTTTAAATGTCGGGTTCTCTTCTTAATGTGTCTCTTTTTATTCTCTTTCCGGTTGGAGTAAGTGATAACCTGGTATACCTTTTAACCCCACCGTTTATTTATCCTTATCCATGTCCTAATTTTTAATCTAGTCCCTGGACTGTGACTACTGTACTACTTCGTTCACCTCGTTATTTCCAGGTCACCAGACACACGGGAACTTAGATTCCATGAAGTCGTGGGTTTGTCGACGGAGAAGAGAGACGTTGGACCGAGGAGACAACCCGAGAAATAAGTATAACTAAAAGGGAATATTCGTCCTTGACGGGAAAATTTTCAAACGAACGGAAATGACGTCACCTAAGGTCTCAAAAACTGATTCAGGGTTTCATTCTATACGGAAAATGTAGTACTAGGACCCAACTAACGTTTCTTAGTCTGCACTGAGGTGTTGACGTGTACGTGTGATCGTACAGACATATCTGTTTGTGTCTGTTTGTGTGTATGTGTGTGTCTGTCCAAGGATTGGTACGTATACTGCTCGTTTCTCCCAGTATTTACTAAAACACACATAGGAATGATCAATACCATGTGAGACTATGAAAAACATACAAAGTAAATAATATAAGATAAATTAAAAACGTCTGGTATCAAGTTTGGGGGTTACCCTGGATTAGACTCTTGTACTTTTGTAAGGAGAACGAACAAGAGGTACGGATAAGATCATGAGGGGACGTAGAAAAGACCACGAATAACAGAAAATGACCGTCGTTAAAAACACTCCGGTATAAGAAAGTTCAGGTACGTTATATATAACTTAATCAATGTCAAGGGGTGATTTAGACGAGTCTCACCCCATCCCTTTTCCACCACTTACACATATTGTAACGACATACACAGTTCCAAGACTGTCAGATCGTCCCTTTTTTCTGTACCTTAATTTATTTTCAATGTCTCTCTTCTTATCGGGGTGGTGTCACGACACACACACACACACACACACACACACACACACACACAACATCCGGTACTCTCAGGAGTTTCCTTCCCATATACTTGACCACATGTGGTTTTACAAGAGGACTTTTATGTCTACTGTCTTACAGTTGGTTTATACTTTTGTCTCACCTAACTAAAAACACGAGTCCTAAGGAATCTTTATTTTAATTATTGCACGTTTCTTGTTGAACACTTAATGCCTGAGGGAGATGGAATTCCATCCTCTTCCGTTACCGTGGGGTGAGGTCATGAGAACGGACCTATTAGAGTACCTACCTCCTCGGACCATCCGACGTCAGGTACCCCAGCGATTCTCAGTCTACGCTGACACTCTGAAGTGAAAGTGAAAAGTGAAAGTACGTAACCTCTTCCTTTACCGTTGGGTGAGGTCATGAGAACGGACCTCTTAAAGTCTCTACCCCCTCGGACCACCCGACGGTAGATACCCCTACGTGTCTCAGCCTGTGCTGACTTCGCTGAATCGTCGTCGTCGTCATCGTCATGGAATTCCAACTCATCGTCGTCCTTCCAGTGAAGTAAGGAATCGTAGGAGACCGGGGGAGAGAGTAGTAGGAGGGAGAACCTAGAAGGGGAACTCTTTGACCGAAGAAACCTCGGACTTTGTCCACAGAAGAAGTCCCGGAAACGTGACCGGTAAGGAAGATGGTCCGGAGAGAAGGAACTCTAGAGACAAGTTTACAATGGATGAAACGTTCGGATGGACTTGTGGACCATTTCTTATTATGGGGTCGGAGAGAGGGAATACGGGGGAAAAAGAAGAAAAATAGACAGTGGTAAATTGTACAATATACTAAAATATAAACTATTGTAATAAAGAGGTCGTAGGTTAATATCCTTGAAAAAAGAGAGTCGTGTGAGATGGGGAACGGAACTTCGACCATTCATGAGTTAAATACTCGGGGTCTCCTAACTGTCTTTAGAGTAATTTTCATACGTTATGGACTGGAGCACCCCTTTACCGACGTTTTCTGGTCCATAAACATTAGTCTCTACCTTGTCCCTTACGGGACTTCCCCTGTCTAAAGTGTGGTTTTAATATCCATAACTAAAGTACTGACGTTTTATATTTAACATAGTAAACTGATACGGTCATTACGAGTAAAAACACTTTTCACCAGTATAGTAAAACCCCCTAGATTAAAGTCCAGTAAGGGAGATGGTGTACCTTGGTCTCTTATTATGTGTATAAAGTCTTAAAGAAGAAGAACCTTATAGTTTACTTGGTCTTGAAGTCGGGGAGTATAAACCCGAAAAGGAGTGGTACATGGACTAGTGAAACAAACCTTTGGACGAGTAGTAGGACCGACAGTCGAGTCTGAGGGTGGAGGTGTGGGGGTACATGAAGAAGGAGAGGTTGGACAGGAAACATCTGTAGACAAAGTAAAGATGGTGGTAGGGTTTCTACGACACCTTGTAGGTCTAGGTCTCGTTTCCATAGTGGATACTTCCGACGTAGTTGGTCTATATGAAAAATGATGAGAAACGTCCCAACCTACTGAAGGAGGACTGGCACTACCGGATACTGGCGAAACACCGGTAGACGGTGGGGGACGTGATGTGTCAGTAGTACTTGGGGACCGAGACACCTGACGACCAAGATCACAGTACCTACTACTCACGGAACTTAAGGAACTATGTTTAGAATTACTACAACGCCGACAGGAAGACATCTCAGGGCCTCTAGGGGTTGATAAAGACACTTGAGTTAGTCCATCAGGCTTCACGGACAAGACTGTGGAAAGAATTACTACACTACCACATACAACGTCGACCCGACGACTCACCACCAGGTAAGTGACCTTATGAAATGAGAATGAGATTCTATCGAAGGAGGTATGCTCCTCAGAGTAGTCGAGTCCCCTTCATGTCTCGTAAAAGGTGGACACGTAGAGTGGAGAGTCAACAGAGGAATAAAATAACATGTTAGGATCCTCACATGGAATTGGGACGACTACGGGTGTTGAGTGTGAGTTCACGTTATCGGAGTCACTACATGTGACACCAGTGGGGCTACGACTTGGGGAAGTAGATGTCAGAAGCCTTATTTCTGTATTTCCTCCGAGACTTTTCTAAGTAACTCGTTATTTTCCCGTTTGAGAAGACCCCGATTATTCACCTAGGTCTTTAACGGTAAGAAGGTATTCTGACACTTGTATATTAAACAGGAAAGATAACGAAGGAATTAAAATGTACAAAACTGAAGTTGAAGACAAATATACATTTATTACGTCAAATAATTCGAAAGGGTAAATAAAGTAAAAGGACGAAACTGTATAAAAGAAGGTTCGAATATAGTCTTTATAAACGTTTAAGGGAAAATAAAGAACTCAGATACCCTTAAAGAATTCTTATCATAGAAAAGTTCACTGTATATAGTAAAGTTCAAAAAAGAAAATAAAATGATTTTCTTATCAATCTTTAACATAATGAGTATAACTTATTCGAGATGAACCGTGGAAGTGATACATTAAATTCATTGAGTGAAATAGTCCGGAAAAGAAGATAGAGTATGTCTTGTTACTGACTCTTGGTGACTGGATCTCGTTCTCTTGATCTTTTTAGAGTACAAGATTAGTGGTGTGTGTGGAATGAGTGAAGTATCGAAACCAAAAAACACAAAAAAAAAATAAATTAAATAAATAAAATTAACCTCCGATTAACGAAATGTCACAACATCACCAAAAAGGGTATGTAACTGTACTTAGTCGGTACCCACATGTACACAAGGGGTAGGACTTGGGGGGAGGGTGGAGGGAGGGGTAGGGTAGGGAGACCCAATAGGGTCACGTGGTCGGGACTCGTGGGACAGAGTACGTAACTTGGACCTGACCGGTAGATAAAGTGTATACCATTATATGTACAAAGTTACAATAAGAGAGTTTAGTGGGGTGGAAGCGGAAGAGGGTGTCTCCACTTATCTGACAAGATATGTAGACACAGAGAAAACGACAAAACGTATGTCGTAATAGTAATGGTAGAAAGATTTAAGGTATATATACACAATCATATGACATAACCACAAAAAGAAAGACTGAATGAAGTGAGACATATTGTCCGAGGTCAAAGTAGGTGGAGTAATCTTAACTAAGTTTATGTAAGAAAAATTACCGATTCATTATAAGGTAACACATATACATGGTGTCGAAAGAATAGGTAAGCAGACGACTACCTGTAGATCCAACAAAGGTACAGGACCGATAATATTTGTCCCGACACTACTTGTGACCCCATGTACACAGAGAAAGTTAAGACCAAAGGAACCACACATACGGGTCTTCACCCTAACGACCTAGTATACCTTCAAGATAAAGGTCAACAAATTCCTTAGAGGTGTGACAAGAGGTATCACTGACATAATCAAACGTAAGGGTGGTTGTCACATTCTCCTAAGGGAAAAGAGGTGTGGGAGAGGTCGTATATAACAAACATCTAAAAACCTAGCGTCGGTAAGACTGGCCGCACTCTAACATGGAGTAACACCAAAACTAAACGTAAAGGGACTATTAGTCAAATTAGTGGAGTGGGAAGACTTGGTATTAAAACGTTTAAATCTTACTCCGAATATTAACATGTAGGAGTATTCTACAAGACACCGTTTCATTGTTTACTCTGTTGTCTATACTCTACGATTCGAGTCAGGTACCACGTAATTTTCTAGGTACACCTAAAGAATAGTAATGGTTGAAAAAAATACTAATTTCCTAATTTGGGATCGAAAAGTGAACACAATTTTGTCTTTTGTGGATTAACTACACAGTTTTCGCAAAACTTCAGTCCCTAATAAAATCGATACCAAAGTATCGTTTCCTTGTGTCGAGATAGGGAATAACTCCTCCTTTATTATTAAAAGACCTCTATCATTGTCGTCGTAAGGGTAGTGTTCTATCACGAAAACTTTGGGTTCCCAGAATCAGGTCTGTCCAAGGAGTCTGAATCTCCTGTGAAACTGAGTCTCAACGTTTTTCACAGTCACAATCTTGAGACCCTATGTCCTCCCAAGTACCTCATCATTATTCTTAACCTATGTGAACTGAAGATTAGACCAGAGGACCCTTACTGGTTAGTCGACTTTTTTTGAGGTAAGACAGGTCTGTTCAAGGGGACTCCTTTACTACACACTCCTAACTTCATTATCACCTTTACACGACTTGTATATATTACTCGTCTATGTCGTTTATGTGTCTCGATATTTATAGAGACGACGACGTCACAGACTCGTCGAGGTGGAAATCGACTTGCCCCGTACAGAACGTAAACCTAAGAATTCATACCAAGTCTCTGGGTACGAAGTGAGAAAGGAAGAAAGAACAGACCTAAGTCTCGAAGTCAGAGGTGGTAGTTGGGAAGTTCTCCTTAAACCTGAAGACGTGTCTCTGGAAGGAGAGTCTGAAGGATAGACCCACTCAGACTTTCGGGTCGTCCTCTTTCAGTCTCTCTGACTTTGGGTTCTTGTAAATGAACTCCAGTGGACTTTCGGGTTGACGACCAGGTCTCGGTTCCAACAGAATTATTAAATATTAGTCAAACAAAGTATACATTTTTTCTGTTCACAGATGACATAAGTCGTTAAGTTCTTAACAACTATTAATACACTACCCCTGCTTTTGGATCAATCTCCTCTCAGTTCTTCTTTACCTTCCGTATCACCACAGTCATTTTCCACTTGTAAAGGTTCCTCTAAACGTCAAATTCTCTCATCCTTTTGTACGATAAACCAATTCTCACCGAACGTCACTTCACTACTGTAAAATACATAAATAAAAACTAAAAACTCTACCCCATATAAACTCGTACAAGATATAAGTATTCCTTCTGGGTCTAGTTACCTTATCGATGATGGACCTTCGAATGTCAAGAATTCTGTGTGTAAAGTATCTTAGAAAAGAGTGTAACTCATAAGTGAACTTTTTTAACTTAAATCATATACCTCAGTATAATACGATTTTCCGAATTAAAACGTAATCCAAACAATGGACCCTCCGACTTATATAAACCCCCCACTTAATAGTAAACGAAGGGATAATGTATAATAGACACGTGTAACAAAGCATATGACCGTAAACTCACAATAACAAGGAAAGAAAAAAACGAGATAATAAAGGAGACATTAAAATAATTATGGAGATACTTCCGTGGTCTCACATGTTTCGTCCATTCCAGAGACTACTAAACCTAGATTATAAAATTATCTAAATTGTAAATAAAATAAAGTCTTATTTTATTTGTGTATATAACGTTTCACAGTAATCCATGTTTAGTGCACTTCCTTCCCTATCCAAGACACCACAAATAACCTAAAACATCCCATATAATACTCCTCAAATAGTGTCCACCCTGTTCAGAGTCTTCATCTCACACTGGTTCCCCAAACGGTGGTTTTTTTTTTTTTAGTTTCGATTCCTTATTGTTTCTTTTTACGGTGAATTCTTTTTACTATCCCCCGAATGTAGGACCGAGTCATCACTTCTTAGGTAGACGGTTACATCCTCTGTACCAGGCTAGGGACTAGGTCCTTCTAGGGTGTACGACACCTCGTTGATTCGGATACGTGTTGTTAATAACTCGGACACTAGATCTCGGGTCCACCACGTTGATAAGTTCGGGTGTGTGGGATCTCGGACCTGAGACGTTACCCTTCAGTGTCGTTACTCTTTCGGTGTGGTGTTGATCTCTCATCGGGGACGAGCAAAGTAGATCTCTTTTCAGGCGTGTCGTTACATCTGGGTTGTGTTGGTTTTAATTTATTTATTTTAGATAAAGATTTTTCTTTCTTTTCGTTATTTTTCCTCTCAGTACGTGATGATCGGGTATACTTTTAACACCTGTTTATACGTCCTTATTTATACGTTATTTCTTAACTGTCTCCCGGACCACACCTGTGCCATCACTCTGTGACCTCCTTATCTTCACGTCAGTCACACGCCCGGGAACTCAGACTCCAGGGAAGTCGGGGGTGTGAGGACAGACCAGGAAGACGTTGGACGAGAACGGAACCGGAGATAAATATGACTAAGAGGAAGTCGTTCCTGACCGGAGAATATTTACAGAAGAACGTAAATAACGTCACCCATTCTTTGAAAAACTGAGACAGTACACCAGGTGTGCACGTACGTACCCGTACTCGTATGTGCTTGTGTCCGTAGACAGACTTGTTTTTCTTAGTCTTTTTAGGATGACATACACTACGTCAGACTGTAAAATTAAAAGGTAAAATAAAAAAGATGGAATAAAATAAGAATGTTTGATGTATCACACTTGGAGATTATCCACACTTAGAGTCTTATACCCTTTGCAAAGAGGTCGTACAGAAACTTTTGATACAATTACAAAGGGACCAGGAAAAATCGCTAAAGATACTCTTGCACAGAAAAAGTAAGGAAGTACGTCATACATAAATAAGTCCATGACGAGGGTCGATTTGTTTTAGATTCCCCAACTTCTCATACATACTATAACTGTATACGGAGTTCCGTGAATATCAGATTGTTTCTTATTTTCTACGTCTTAATTAATTTTGGAGTATTACTATTGGGACATAGATTTACTAACATTCACTTTAAGGGACAAAAGACATGTTTACAAAATTTTTCTCCTCTTAAGTACTTTCTTTACTAGACTTTTTCTTCTACCACAAAACCTCTATCCCTCCCCACTTTTAAGGTTTATCTCACCAACTAAGAGACTCCTCCACGTATATTCGAGACTCAGAACTCGGACACCGTAGTTCACTTCGACACTGAGTTCAAATTATAAGTACTCTAACTACACTCACTTCCGTCGTGCTCCCACTTCACCACCAAGTAAGTGTGTCTCAGTTCCGATCCTAAACTTCGACACCTTAGACCCCGAGCAAAGTGTCACCCCTCAGTGACCCTCTCTTCCTTCAGTCCCTCAACCAACAAAACTTTGTGTCGACAAGGGAGACTGATCGTGTGTGAAGATGCGTCTCTCTGAGTACAGAGGAAGTAAGAGAAAGAACTCCAGAGACTAGTTTACAAAAGGTCCGATGGACTTGTTATGTCATAACATTTCATTTTTTTATTTTAAATTTATTTATTTATTTATTTAAATTAATTTTCTTTTTATATTATTATTTTTTATTATTATGGGAGTAGTTGAGAGAAGAAATATAAACTAGATAAAAGGAAAAGACGTGAACAGTTGTATACTAGTAAACATACTCAAAAATTTAAAAAATGAATATATAAAAGAGGTGGTAACTTGATGTCCTGGATAACAGAGAGTCGTGGGAGAGGACAAAGAGGTCTTACATCATCCGGAATTTAAACATAAGGGAGTTTACGTACTGTTTTAGGGAGTAATGTTTACAGCTTATGGACTAGTGACTCCCCTTTTCGATTGACATTCTATCCGAAAGGATAAACCTCTACCGTGTCCTCTAACCGAACTTCCCCTTTAAAGATGTGTTTTAGTACTTATAAAAAACTTACGTTTTATATTTACAATCTCAAGTGGATACAAACGTTACGGTTAAAAACTTTTTGATCAGTACGATAAAAAACAAAGATCCGTCAGTAAACGTAGTGTACCCTGGACCCTTACTCTGTGGTCAAAGTCTTAAATAAGAGGACCCTAATAGTTTACTTGGTCTTGACGTCGGGGAGTATAAACCTGAAAAGGAGAGGTACATGGACTAGTGACACAAACCTTTAGACGAGTAGTAGGACCGACAGTCGAGTCTGAGGGTGGAGGTGTTGGGGTACGTGAAGGAGGAGAGGTTAGACAGGAAACATCTGTAGACGAAATAGAGGTGGTGACAGGGTTTCTACAACTCCTTGTATTCCTGTGTCTTGTTTCATTATTGGATACTTCCGACGTAGTAGGTCTACGTAAAAAAGAATAAAAAACGTTGTAACCTGCACAAGGAGGACTGACACTACCGGATACTGGCGAAACACCGGTAGACGGTGGGTGAGGTGATGTGTCAGTAGTACTTGGGGACCGAGACACCTGAGGACCAAGACGACAGGACCTAGTACTCACGAGACTTAAGGAACTGTGTTTCGTATTACCACAACACCGACCGGAAGACATGTCTGAACCTTTAGGGGGTGAAAAAGACACTTCAATTAGTTCACCAAGTCGAACGAACAAGACTGTGAAAAGAATTACTGCACAACTACATAAAACGTCGACCCCACATACCACCGTAAAGGGAGTGACCTTATGAAATGAGTATAAGATTCTATCAAAGGAGATATGATCCTTAAAGTAGACGAGTCCCCTTCATATTTCGTAAAAGGTGGACACGGAGCGTGGAGAGTCAACAGAGAAATAAGAAAACGTGTCAGGACCCTCACATAGAATCGAGACGACGATGAGTGTCGAGTGTTAGTTCACGACAAAGGAGCCACTATATGTGACACCAGTGTGGGTACGACTTGGGGAAGTAGATATCAGACTCCTTATTTCTGTATTTCTCCCGAGACTTTTCCTAGTAACCCTACCGTCGATATATTCCTGGTCAAAAGGACCCCGACTTCTTTACGGACACTAAAATCCCGAGTTTTGGAGTCTCGGGTTAAGAAACTAGTCCAACGACTTCATTTTGAACTAGGAAGATAAATAAAGGGTTTTAAAGGTAAAGAAACTTAAGTTCCGGAGATGTAAAATAATAGTTTACTTTAATATATGACCCTTAACATGGTTGAAAATAACAAGAGGGGTACTCACACATCAGTCGACATTTAGGGAGATAATACAAAGATTCACTACGACTTATTCGTACGGTACGAGAAGACAGAACTTAGCCAAATACCAATAAAGACATAGATACGACTAGAGGATAAATGTCTTTTTTTTTACTCAAATAGTGCACTTAATGAATATAAATTAAAGTCGTAAAGATATAGGTATTTGCTACAAACTGAAGGAAGGGTCAATCTTCTGTCGAGAGTGGGTACAATTCACTCTTGGTGGACGGATTCGGGATCTAAGTTGGGAATCGGTAAGTGGTAGTCTAAGAAAAGGTAAATAATTCAATAACCTTATATTAATGTGTTTATTTGACGTATTGTCAAACTCCCCGAAAGGACTACCAGGTCACTAATTTTTAGACGAAAGGTCACGTTCCCTGTGTCCAAGCTAGGAACCAGACCCTTGATTCTAGGGTGTACGATGTCCCGTTGAACTCGGGGACGTGGAGTTGATCTCTCGGGTGTACGGTGTTGATCTCTTTTCGGACGTGTGGTATTACTTCTTGGACACGTCGGATTTATTCATTGATTTATTTTTCACATGTTAAATTACCTTATTTGTTCGATAGGTTTTGTCTTGTATTACGGATAAAGAGAAACACAAATTAAACTGTCACGTGTATCGAAATGTACGAAATAATACATTAATACTTTTTTAAATTCGAGGGACTCGGACAAAGGAACAAATACTTCCACAACACTTTATGATTTGTTTTGAAGTATACCTACGATACTCTTTGTTTACTTTACACACCTGTAAAGAAAAGATTAGGTTTCTTTTGTCGATTCCCGATTCAAGTAAAGACACACATATGTAAAAAAAAGAAAGTTTATTTGTCACATCATGTGTACACACGTACGTGTGTCTGTAGAAAGTATATCTTTCTTTTACTCTCTTTGACTTTACCTTTACTTTTATTACTTGTAAACTTAATTATATTTTATTTTTATATCTTTATATCTGTGTTTTTAAATTTCACGTTTACTCATTGGAGTTAAACTACACTTAATGAAAAGGATGGAGTTACGGTGTTTTCTTAGTGTCCGTCTGTCAACCGTAAATGTAGATATTTTAATTTTTACATAACATAGTCAATTACTCCGTCTTATAGAAGTTTAACTAAATCAAAAAAAAATACATTATACCCGAAAATAAATGAATTATACCCGAAAACTGTATTGTACGGGAATGAATTCGATTCGATTACTTACCTCTCCTAATTTAAAATAAGAACGTTTGTTTAAAATAACTTATTCACAGATGTAATCTAAAGATCAGGTTAACGTTTTATGAAGGTGTGATCAACGAATTTATTTGTGTAAATAAGAGAATCTACAGTCTTCTAATTTTACTCAGAACAACCCGATTATATTTTATAAACCCACTGTCAAGTTCTACCGTCGTATCTTTTTTTGTCTTTCCCGAGTTTATTTAGTCTTTACCTTCTACTTTTTAATGTTAATTATAGTGTCTTTACGTTTCCTGGTGTTCTCTGATGATACTTATAAATATGGTTGTTTAACCTGTTGGATCTTCTTTGTCTTTGTAAGGATGTTTTGTTTGTAAAAGGGTTCTCCCTTAGTACTTCTTTGTCTTTTGTACTTATGTGGTCAACTTCACTAAATCGTCATCGTCGTCAATGATCATTCCTATAACTTAGTCATTGGTTTTTGGAGTGTTGTTTGTTTTCAGGTCCTGGTCTTCGAAGTGACTATTTAAGATTATTTGTAATTTCCAAATCATAGATCGAAGGTTTTTGAAAGTTTTTTAGTTTCTCCTTTTTACGAAGGTTTGAGTGAAATGTTCCGGTCTTAATGGAACTAAGTTTTAGTCTGTTCCTGTTATTTTCTTATTTCTTAACATGGTTATAGTAACTACTTGTGTGTACGTTTTTAGAAGTTTTTTATAATCGTTTATTTAAGTTTTTATATAGATTACCTAGTATGTAGTACTAGTTCATCCTGAGTAAAGTTCCTACGTTCTTACCAAGTCAAGTCAAGTCAAGTCAACGAGTCAGTACAGACTGAGAAACACTGAAGTACTTAGCGTCGTACGGTCCGAAGGGACAGGTAATGGTTGAAGGCCTCAAGTGAGTCTGAGTGCAGGTAGCTCAGTCACTACGGTAGGTCGGTAGAGTCGGAGACAGTAGGGGAAGAGGACGGGGGTTAGGGAGAGTCGTAGTCTCAGAAAAGGTACTCAGTTGAGAAGCGTACTCCACCGGTTTCATGACCTCGAAGTCGAAGTCGTAGTAAGGAAGGTTTCTTTAGGGTCCCGACTAGAGGAAGCCTTACCTGACCAACCTAGAGGAACGTCAGGTTCCCTGAGAGTTCTCAGAAGAGGTTGTGGTGTCAAGTTTTCGTAGTTAGGAAGCCGCGAGTCGAAAGAAGTTTTTACCAATTTGTAGGAGTTTAGTCAGTTTACTATGTGGTTTAATTGACTTCCTTCCTATTTATAGTATACTATTAAAGTCACACGACAAGATTTAGCGAAGTCAGTACAGGTAGAGAAACACTGGGGTACCTGACATCGGGCGGTCTAAGGAAACAGGTACCCTGAAAGGTCCGTTCGTGTGACCTCACCCAATAGTAAAGTAGAAGGTCCCCTAGAAGGGTTAGGTTCCTGACTTTAAAATAGAGAAAGCAGAGGGAACCGTCCGTCCAAGAAATGATGATCACGGTGGACCTTTCGGGTTAGTAAAGTTGTCTACGTCTTATTAGTAAACTGTTTTAAGTTATAAACAAATACTATTTTTGAGAGTTATCTCACCCATGTCTCCTTCGTATGGTGGTGTATTACATCCGATATATATGTTCAGACGTCTATTGTAATATGGGTTACCACTCTTCTACTTTTTGAAAGGGAGATTCTAGTCTTTTTTCTTTTCTTACGAGTGAGTCCGGGGAAAGTAAGTTGTATCATAACCTTTAGGATCGGTGTCATTAATATGTTATTTTACGTTACGTTATGTTGTGACGATTCAGTGAAGTCAGCATAGGCTGAGACACACTGGGGTATCTGCCGTCGGGTGGTCCGAGGGGGTAGGGACCCTAAGAGGTCCATTCTTGTGACCTCACCCAACGGTAAAGGAAGAGGTTACGTACTTTCACTTTTCACTTTCTCTTCAACGAGTCAGTACAGGCTGAGAAGTGCTGGGGTACCTGACGTCGGATGGTCTGAGAAGGTAGGTACCCTAAAAGGTCCGTTCTCATGACCTCACCCCACCGTAGCGGAAGAGGCTATTTTACGTTATTGTCTCAGGTTTAATCTTTTCTTTTTCATTTTGACAGTGATAAAGTGAAAAGTGAAAGTACTTAACCTCTTCCTTTACCATTGGGTAGGGTCATAAGAAGGGACCTCTTAGGGTCCCTGCCCCCTCGGAGTACCCGACGGCAGATACCCCCAGCGTGTCTCAGCCTGTACTGACTTCGCTGAATCGTCGTCGTAAATGTCTATTTTACTATGATATATATATATATATATATATATATATATAAATTTTTAAGATTGTTTCTTGAAAAACTTGTTTATTTATTGAAAGAACTTTGATACTCTATGTTTTAGTTGTATGTCTATGGAGAGCACAAAGATCTGAGATTATTGCTTAATAGTCTTTTTCTTTACATTTTTGGTTAGGGTAAATTTTGACGTATTTTTTATTTTATTGAACCGTGTTAAATACTTTCTCCCTTTTCTGGATATGTGACTTTAGATCTTCTGTACCTCCTTTCTTTAAATTCTTCAGTGTTTATTTACCTTTATCTGGAATTCAAGTACCTAACTTTAGTAATTATAAGAATTTTACTGGATCTATAAAAAGGTTTTTCCGTATGTTCACCGTCCGTCTGTGTATTTGTCTACAGAGTTGTAGTAATTAATGGTCCTTTTACGTTTAGTTTTGTCTTTCTTTAGTACAGTGTAAGAAATCTTACCGATAATATTCTTTCTACTCTCGGACTATAGAATAAGTTGGACATTGACTTTCTAAAGTGATGGAAGAGGGATAAAGGAGGTGGGGGATGTTGAAAAAATACATCAATGTGTATAAATCAGTGAGTCAGCACGGGTTGAGAAACATTGGGGGATCGTAAGACGGTTCCCGGAGACACACACACAGACATGGTCACCCTAAGAGACCTTTTCTTATAACATCACCCAACGGAAAGGGAAGAGGTCCCTTAGAAGGACTGAGACCCCAGCTTAGACTCAGAGGGTGTGACGTCCGTCTAAGAAATGGTAGACTCGGTGGTCCCTTCGGCTCTCAATGTTCATATGGTGGACCGTAAAAAAGAATAACCTCCAATTAATGAAAATGTTACAACACCACCAGAGACAGTATGTAGTTCCACTTATTCAGTATTAAAATATATATATATATGTGTGTGTATATAAATATATATGGGAAGGAGAACTGAGAGGGAAGGTGAGGGGCGAAGGTGGGTAGATCCAGTAGTGTCTCGTGGTCCGACCAGAGGGACACAATATGCCTTCCAAGCGTGATCAACGGATAAAATGTGTACTATCACAGATATACAGTCACGACGAAAAAGTTATCCAGGATAGGAGAGGAAGGGGGTGTCACAGGTGTTCAGACAATAGAGTGGATGTAGGGGTAAAGAAGAGAGATTTAACCAAGTAGTCATATAAAAAAGATCTAAGGTACATATACGTAATCATTTACAATAAACAAAAAGAGAAAGACTGAATAAAGTGAGACATATTTATTGACCGAGATACAAGTAGGTGGGGTGATGTTGACTGAGTTACGAAAGGAAAAATATCGACTCGATATAAAGTAACGTATATACTTAGTATAGAAGAAAAAGGTAAGTAGAACCGTGAGATTATAATTAGATTTAAATACATATATGTATGTGTGTGTGTGTGATATTATAGTATGTATTTTGGGTTTACTTGAAAAACCGGTTGGCTTATTTAGTACTACTGATGACAACTACTGTGACGTAACATGTTAACGTTAAACGATTCTGTCATCCCATAAACGGTAGTGAAGTACCACTTATCTACCTCTTTGTCACCTTTGTCACTGACTGAAATAAAACCCCCCGAGGTTTTAGTGACGTCTACCACTAACGTCGGTACTTTAATGTTTTACGAATGAGGAACCTTCCTTTCAATATTGGTTGGATCTGTCGTATAATTTTTCGTCTCTGTAATGAAACGGTTGTTTCCAGGTAGATCAGTTCCGATACCAAAAAGGTCATCAGTACATACCTACACTTTCAACCTGATATTCCTTTCGACTCGCGGTTTCTTAACTATGAAAACTTGTCTTTCAGAAAACCTGACGTTCCTCTAGGTTGTCAGGTAGGATTTCCTTTAGTCGGGACTTATAAGTAACCTTCCTGACTACAACTTCAACTTTGAGGTTATAAAACCGGTGGACTGCGCTTCTCAACTGAGTAAACTTTTCTGGGACTACGACCCTTTCTAACTTCCACCCTCTTCCCCTACTATCTCCTACTCTACCAACCTACCGTAGTGGCTGAATTGTCTGTACTCAAACTCATTTGAGACCCTTAATCACTACATGTCCCTTCGGACCGCACGACGTCAGGTACCCCATCGTCTCACTCTGTACTGAGTCGCTGAATTGACTTCTCTCATCTTGAATTTAAAAGAGTGTGTATGTGTTTGTTTGTTCTATTCACACATTTCATTACCTACACATTCAATTTCCTCTTAAGGAAAGCGTTTCATATGTATTTAGTCTAGTAGTACTCCATGTGAATTGATATGGAATATTTCGATTAAAAACACTTTACTTAGCGGTCAGGTCCAAGCTACGTATTATGACCTACGAACCCCGACCACGTGACTCTGCTGGGTCTCCCTACCTTGTCCCTCCCTCCATCCTCCCCCCAAGTCCTACCCCTTGTGTACATGTGGACACCACCTAAGTACAACTACATACCGTTTTGGTCATGTTATAACATTTCATTAATTGGAGGTTAATTTTATTTATTTAAAGATAAAATTTTTAATTCGATTAAAAAATTTCGAAGAATTTTTACTTTTTCCTCTTTATTGTTTACAACCGCTCCTACACCTCTTTTCCTTTGGGATCACGTGACAACCATCTTTACACTTACACATGTCGGTAATACCTCTCGTCATACCTCTAAGGAGTTTTTAATATTTATCTTGATGATATAATGGATCCATAAGTTGAAGACAAATAAAGAGACTTATTTTACTCTCGTCATTAAACTTTTCTATATACGTTGGGATATAAGTAACGTGGTAATAAATGTAACTGGTTCTGTACTTTGATGGATGTACAGGTAACTACCCACTTACCTATTACTACACTTTATGTGTGTGTGTGTGTGTGTGTGTGTGTGTGTGTGTGTGTGTTACCGTATGATGAGTCGGTATTTTTTATTTTTAGACCGGTAAACACTGTTACACCTACCTGGAAGGTCCATAATACGGTATGATTTATTCGGTCTGTCTCTTTCTATTTTAGTTCATACTAAAGTGAACGTGTACTTTAGATTTTTTGTTTTCCTTATTTCTTTACCTGGTTTTGAATGTCTACGTCTCTTGTCTAACTACAAATAGTCCCTCCTTCCCAAACCCCATCAACCCGTTTGACCCACTTCCGTCAGTTAACATTATACTATGTATAATCGGCCATATAAAACGACTAACCCGAAGGGTCCACTGAGTCGCCATTTCTTAGATAGACTGTTCGTCCTCTGTGTCCAAGGTAGGGACCCAGTCTTTCTAGGGGATCTCCTCCTTTACCCCTTTATAAGAGGTTAAAGAACGGACCCTTTTGGGTACCTGTCTCCTCGGACCACGTGACGTCAGGTACCCCAGTGTTTCTCAACTGTACTGAATCGCTGATTTGTTGTAAGACGGATGATGTGTCAGACAAAACATTCACATAGTAAAACATAGTAAGTTCTTAGGGCCCCTACCGTCTCGGACCACCCGACGGTAGATATCCCAGTGTGTCTCAGCCTGTGTTGACTTCGCCGAACCGTTCTTGGGAAGATATTCTCTTTGTCTGTCTTAATCGGTGTCGGAGACTTTACTCACTTACGTGATAAAGAAGTTTTAATTTACGTTTTTGTGTAAAACTCCTTCTTCTGGATTTTGATAGACGTTGATTAACATAGTGTCCTAGTGTCGGAACGATGAGTTTCTCACAGGTGTCTGGTCCTGGACGTCTCAGTCATAGTAGGTCGTCGAACAATCTTTACGTCAGAAACCTGGGTGGTCCAGGACGACTTAGTCTAAGACTTAAACATCATCCTAACGATAACTAAACATCGATGTTACTTCAATCTTTTCCTGACTGAATCTTATTGAAACGATGGGGAATAACAACGGTAAACTCCTTCGTATGATAAGACCCCTACGAAAGGGTGTCTAAAATCTACAAACCGTCGTAGTAAAGTCTACAACAGTTTGTAGGGTCCCTTTTTAGGAGATACTAAGTCTTGATGACCACATATCAAACCTTTGATCTGTGTGGGACTGTCCAAATGTTAGTTCCTGGTAGTTTATGAGTCTATAATTAAAGTCGGTATAGTAATTTGTGGAGGTTCGAGGTAAAGACGTCACCTCTTACCTCAAGAATTTACATGAAGGAGTGTCTACTTTGTAGACATTTATAAGTTAGTTTGTTAAGAGTAGTCCGTGATTCTAGTTCGAAATCGTGTTTTATAGATTCATATAAATGATAGTAGTTTTTTATAAAATATTACCTCTTAATGTACTTTCGAGTCTTGATCTCTATATTCATACTTCAAGGATTTACAATACCGTTTTCACAGTACTTCTGTTGTATACATCACGGGGTTCCAACTAATTGTTTTCTTGACTCAAGAAGGGGAATAACTTTTTCTCTTGTCTTTAAAGGACCTCTAAATCTCAGACATAGGGGTAGTATTTAGTTTTGAAGCCTCTATGTTCTCTGGATTAAGTCTATGAGTCAGAATCTGAATCTTTTTTGAAATTGAGTTCCAACTTTGTTCCATGATCCTCTAAAGCTCTAGACTTTCCCTCCTTTAAAATACCTCTTCTTCACTTTTTTGTTCTTTTTTTAACCTAAGAGAACTGAAGATGGACTAGGGAACACTTATCTCTTAGAGATCCCTTTTAAAGGAAGGAAGGACTTGTCCAAAGGTGCCCCCTTAATACACGAATCTCCAACTTTATTGTTCTTTACACGGATTACTAGTGCATCTCCCTGGATATTTCTGATTGTAGACGTCAGAGAGTCACACACATTAGAACTCGACCTACCTGTGAAATAAAGGAAACAAACCTCAGGATTAGGACTAACCCCAACCCCAACCGGACATCGAAGTAGGGAAAGACGACAAAACAGACCCCTGTCTCGGAAGTAGAGGTAGTAATCGGAAGGTCTCTTCTTAAGTCTGAGGGGGAGCCTCTCGAAGGAGGGTCTCGAGGGGGTAGTTCCACTCAGAGGTTAGATCTTCCACCATGTACTCTTCCAGTCTTTCTTTTCTTCGGTCAAGTTGATTCGGGTCTCCGTTTTCTAACGACACAGACAAACAAACGAACTAACTAATTAATTTCATAAACACAGTCTCCGATCCATTATAAAGTGTCATACCGATACGATGAGTGTGAAAACTACTTACCGGAAATTATGAGATAGTAATTTTACGATAAAGTAAGTACGGTGTCTTTATACAACTCTAAAAACTTGGTTGACACCAAGTTTAGTTCTTCCTAAAAAGGGTACGTCTTCTAAGACTCATTACAGGTCCTTGTAAAACTGACAGAGTGACCTCTCCTAACCCACCTCCGGTGTCCGAAAGTCGTAGAAAGTTACGTACCCTGTTTGTCTCGTTGTCTCGGACTAGACTGACCCTCACAGTCATCACAACTCTGAGTCTTTTGAACTCAATCTCTTATAGATATACTATTGTAAATATCGACAGAAGTCCAACAAATGGTTTAGACATTCTGAAATCAAAAGACCGTCGTTTTAATTGTTGTAACGAAAACGATGACCAAATTTTCAAGTTTGAGGTCCGTTACACTGTCCAGAAATGCGAATAAAGAGTCCGATTACCCATACTTTCTGTAAAAAAACAAAAGTATTTGACACCGAGTCGAAGTCGTTTGAAATGTATAAACTAGTAGTAAAACTGAATAGATAATAATGACACAGTATATAGTAAACGGGTCAAAAGAGGTCAATAATCGTAAAGTTTTTTACAATACCTAATAATAAAGAGTTAACTGAAAACCTCCAATAAAAGTACTATTTTATAAACAAAATAAAGTTTTATAGATAGAAGGCTGAAGACTCAAAAACCAAAAGTAAAACGGTGTACATATAAAACACATATCAAAAGATCTTACAAGTAGACTTTACATAACCAGTGAAATGTGATTGTAACATTATGGAGTAAAAAACATTCTACTTACTCGATCCTGTGGTTGAAGTATTAGAGAGTCTATTGATCAGTAAGTACTAGTTAGAAAAAAAAAACCATTCATAAAAAAGATTAAAAAAATTGAAAATTAATGTCCCATCAACGAAATGTCATGACGAAACCAAAGATAATTTGTATTTGTACTTAGTCGAAGTCCGGTCTAGAATAAACTGTTATTTTAGAAAACGTTGATTTACCTTTGTGCTGGAACGGTAAACGATTTACAAGTTTTGATAATATTGAATTAAGGACTGGTAAGTTTTTATTTATTACCTTGTAGGTGATACACGGTCCTTCAAGAACCATGTAATGTACAATATAAGAGAAGATAGTCCAGAAACGAAGTAATTTATAACCGTGTATAAGTACGGTAATTTAATAACGATAAAAAATAGTGTAAAGTAAATCAGACTAAGAAGTAAGTTAAAACGAGTGATTCAAAAAAGTTTGAGAAGTGAAATTGGACCAAAGTCAAGTCAAGTCAACGAGTCAGTACAGGTTGAGAAACGCTGGGGTACTCAGTGTCGTGCGGTCGGAGGGACAGGTAGTGGTTGAGGGTCTCAGGTGGGTTTGGGTACAGGTAACTCAGTCACTACGGTAGGTTGGTAGAGTAGGAGATAGTAGGGGAAGAGGAGGACGGGAGTTAGAAAGGGTCGTAATTCCAGCAAAGTTTACTCAGTTGAGAAGCGTAGTCCACCGGTTTCATAACCTTAAAATCGAAGTTGTAGTCAGGAAGGTTACTTATAAGTCCTGACTAAAGGAAATCCTACCTGACCAACCTAGAGGAACGTCAGGTTCCCTGAGAGTTCTCAGAAGAGGTTGTGGTGACAAGTTTTCGTAGTTAAGAAACCACGAGTCGAAAGAAATATCAGGTTGAGAGTGTAGGTACGTACTGATGACCTTTTTGGTATCGGAACTGATCAGCCTGGAAACAACTGTTTCATTACAGAGACGAAAACTTATACGATAGATCCAACCAGTATTGAAAGGAAGGTTCCTCATTCGCAGAAAATTAAAGTACCGACGTCAGTGGTAGACGTCACTAAAATCTCGGGGTTTTTTATTTGAGACTGTGACAAAGGTGACGAAAGGGTAGATAAACGGTACTTCACTACCCTGGTCTACGGTACTAGAAACAAAAGACTTACAACTCGAAATTCGGTTGAAAGAGTGAGAGGAGAAAGTGAAAGTAGTTCTCTGAGAAATCAAGAAGAAGTGAAAGACGGTATTCCCACCACAGTAGACGTATAGACTCAAATAACTATAAAGAGGGTCGTAAGGTCGGACACGAAGAAGGTCCGGTCGTAAAGAGTACAACATGAGACGTATCTTCAATTTATTCGTCCCACTATTATATGTCGGAACTACATGATAGGAAATAAGAAAGTAACATATCGAAAAGTGTGAGAATATACAAAAAGACCTATTCGTATATAAGTAGATGGAAAGACTTTTCATGTTTTCACTTGTTTCGTCCATTCCAGGGACGGAAAAACCCAGTGTGTCAGAGTGTTATTCCAGTCTCATGTTACTTTATTCACACAGCACTACATTACAGGAGTGTGTATTAATATACTTCCTTCAATAAGTCGTATTTTTATGTCTTAACGGTACCGTATCCTGTGGTACCTAAATGTTTCGTATCGGGTCCCTTTGGAGACGTACAACCTACTTCAAGTCTTGGTCTTAGTCTCATACGGGTAACCCAAAGAGTTTTGGGTTTGAGGTTCTTGTCGATTCCCTTCTACGATGTGCTCTTTTCACTTTTTCCTCGATTGGAGTAGGGAATAGTCTGGTATGTTCTTGATTGACCAGTTCATTAATACTTTGTCCGGGTCCTCTTTGTTCAGAAGATACCGAACTATAATTTTTACGGGTTAAAACAATGTGAAACATATAAAACAAAATACTTCACAACCAAATAGGGAGACGAGTAAAAGAGAATCCCCCTTGTTATTCACTTTACAGAAAACTATAGAAAGCTGTAGTATCACCATAGTGATGATGACAGAAAGTCTGTTCAAGTAAAACCTAGAGAATAATAAAACGACCCGTAGTTTCCTTTTATTAATTCCAACCTTACGACGGTCCTGGTTCCTTCTAATAAGAAAGAGTGTCGGAGAGTCCCTGGTTAACTAGAACAATTCTATAAAAAGAGTAGTAATGAGAGAGAGATGGAGGGAGGGAGAGAGAGAAACGAGAGAGAAATAACTTTTCTGTTAAATTACAAACAAATTTATGTGTTTTACCGGTAGAGTCACACCTTGGGGTCCAAATAAACAGGTATCCTTTGGATTCTTGACCTTAAAGTCCCTTAGTGAAGATATCATATATCCCATTTCAAGTAACTAGACGGGTTGAACCCAACATGTGTAAGGATCACATGAGTCATTACGAAGTCGACTTTTTATGTACTTTTATTGTGTCACTTCTTTCTGTGTGACACAAGACACAGACAAACGATGACCACCCCACAGTCTTTAGAAGTCTTGTTCCCATGGTCAAGAGTATATAAGGTTCTACTGAGAATGCCATCACCCCGGTTTTAAGTTAGTTCCCTCCATGATTTCTCCGTTCGACAAAGTTAAGTATCCTAGGGAAACGTTGTTCTAATTATTTCCCGTTCTATATCATGTCTTGTCCTTCAGGGAACGGGACCCTAAAGTCGTCATCGACTCTCTGGTGCTGGGAGGAGTTGTCCACCCTGTGGTAGAGAGTAGTGAGAAACAGTAGAAGTAAGTGAACGTTGTGACCGAAATGAAAGAAACTGAACTCGTGACCTTTGTTCGTGAAAGGAGTTCCGGAAAGTGATCTATAAAGGAGACGGTCCATGTATGAAGTAATGTATTGGAACGTAGAGGGAGGGAGAAAACGAACTCCAGTGACAAGTTTACAGTGGAACAACCGTCCAGAATGGATTTGTGGGTACGTTTTATATTTCGGATTAAGTGAGAGAGGAAATGTACTCGAATGGAAAAGATATATCGTAGACAGTGGTGGACTTTACATTACTAGAGATAAACGAATCTAAAAGATAGAGGTAGTAACTTACACACATATACGAGTCAGCACAGATAGAAAGACACTGGGGTACCTGATATCGGGTGGTCCGAGGAGACAGGTACCCTAATAGCTCCGTTCTTATAACCTCACCCGACGGTAAAGAAAGAGGTCCCCTAGAAGGACTGGGTCCCTAGTTTGGGATCAGAGAACGTAGAGGACGTACCCTTCCGCCTAAGAAATGGTGACGTGGTATACCCCTCGTGGGGGGTAGTAAATTATCATACATCAACACTTTTTAATCAGTACAATGAAAGGAGAAAGTCACTTCAGTGAAGGTAGTATACCTTGCTCCGTTACTATGTGTTTAAAGTCTTAAAGAAGAAGACCCTAAAAGTCTCCTAGGTGTTGATGTCGGGTAGTATAAACCCGAAAAGGAGAGATACATGGACTAGTGACAAAAACCTTTGGACGAGTAGTAGAACCGGTAGTGAAGTCTGAGAGTGGACGTGTGGGGGTACATGAAGAAGGAGAGGTTGGACAGGAAACATCTGTAGACAAAGTGAAGGTGGTGGTAAGGTTTCTACGATACCTTGTAGGTTTGTGTCTCCTTTCAATAGTGGATACTTCCGACGTAGTGTGTCTAAATAAAAGAGTAGGAGAAACGTCACAACCTGTAAAAAGAGGACTGACACTACCGGATACTGGCGAAACACCGGTAGACGGTAGGGGACGTAATGTGACAGTAGTACTTGGGTTCTGAAACACCTGACGACCACAACTACAGGACCTAGTATTTATAAGAATTAAGGAGTAATGTTTCGAATTACTACGACGTTGACAGGAAGACGTGTTTGTAACTTTAAGGGGTGAAAAAGACACTTGAGTTAGTATACCAGGTTGAACGGACAAGACTGTGTAAAGAATTATTGTATCACTACATAAAACGTCGACAGGACGACCCACCACCAGGGAAACGACCATAGGAAATGAGAATAAGATTCTATCAGAGGAGATATACGTCTTAGAGTAGACGAGTCCCCTTTATATTTCGTAAAAGGTGGACACGTAGAGTGGAGTGGTAACAGAGGAATAAAATAACATGCTACGAACCTCACATGGAATCGAGACGTCGATGGGTGTTACGTGTGAGTTCACGTTGTCGGAGCCATTACATGTGTCAGTAGTGCGGGTACGACTTGGGGAAGTAGATGTCGGACTCCTTATTTCTGTACTTCTCCCGAGACTTTCATAAGAAACACTCTCCATGACATATTCTCGATCAACAGTATTTTGACTTTTTCGTGAACTCTAACGTCTCCGGTTTCGGAGTCTCAGTCTTTAACACTGATAAACTAGTCTGATACTTTAATGTTGAACGAGAAAAATTTATTTATGTAAGGACCTTAAACGTAAATAAACTGAGATTGAAAAGATAAACTGTCTCTTCCGTTACCATGAGGTGAGGTCATGAGAACGGTCCGTTTTGGGTACCCGCCTCCTCGGACCATCCGACGTCAGGTGCCCCAGCGATTCTCAGCCTGTGCTGACTCTCTGAAGGGAAAGTGAAAAGTGGAAGTACGTAACCTCTTCCTTTACCGTTGGGTGAGGTCACAAGAACGGACCTCTTAGGGTCCCTGCCCTCTCGGACCACTCGACGGCAGATACCCCAGCGTGTCTCATCCTGTGCTGACTTCGCTGAATCGTTGTCGTCGTCAAAGATAAGTTAAGTACGTTTAGTGAAATAATTCGAAGGAAAAGAGAGACTGTAGGTAGACGAAAGAGAAACAAGATAAAGGTGAAAGTGTTTAAATGAAGTTGTCACATAGTCCTTACAAACCTTTAAGGGTGACTGATTTACTCTGAGTAACCTTTTCTGAGACTACGACCCTCCCTAACCCCCGTCCTCCTCTTCCCCTACTGTCTCCTACTCTACCGACCTATCGCAGTGACTGAGCTACCTGCACTCAGACTCACTTGAGGCCCTCAACCACTACGTGTCCCGCCGGACCGCACGACACTAAGTACCCCAGTGTTTCTCAGTCTATACTGACTCGCTGACTTTTCTTGACTTGACTTGACTTTACTCTGTTGTAGCTAAACCCCCCAAAAAAAAATCCTTATTGAAAAGTGTATACTGTATGGACGAGTCAGCGAGTTAGTACAGACTGAGATACGTTGGGATACCTGACATCAGGTGGTCCGAAGAGATAGGTACCTTAAAAAGACTGTTCCTATGACCACACCCAACGGTAAAGGAGAAGGTTCCTAGTTTGAACACAGAGAAAGTAGACGTAACCGTCCGTGTAAGAAATGGGGATCACGTTGGACCCTTCCGGGGTTTTACTGAAAACAGAATGGTCTATAAAAATAAGACAAAGAGATTTTCTTCACAGTACTCAACATCAGAAGGATGGGTTTTTGTAGACAAACTAGTACTTCTGTTAAATATATTAAAATGTTGTCTCCTTTTGGACTCTGTAATAAAAGTGGAAATATAGGTTATAAGAGTACATGTAGTGATAGAATTGACGGAAAAGAGCGGTAACTCTGACATTGTATGGTGATACTAAACACTGTTCAGTAACTAAAAATAAGAGGAGTAAACCTAGGACAAGAATCGTAGACATAACGGGCGTTACCGGTGACAGTTGTACTAATAGTCTATGTACAGACGTTTTCCTCAAGGGTGACTTTCTGTATAAAATTATTTGTCTAACTGGATTATACTGAAATTTTAGTGTCTACTTGTAGTTATAAAGT
Organism: Capra ibex; assembly: GCA_006410555.1. NCBI lineage: Eukaryota > Metazoa > Chordata > Mammalia > Artiodactyla > Bovidae > Capra > Capra ibex. The sequence continues at coordinate 88,929,175 of SJYO01006231.1, forward strand.
CAAGTCAACGAGTCAACACAGGTTGAGAAACGTTAGGGTACCTGACGTCGTACGGTCCGAAGGGACAGGTAGTAGTTGAGGGCCTCGAACGAGCTTGAGTACAGGTAGGTTTGTAGAAGAGGAGGACGGAAGTTAGAAAGGGTCGTAGTCCCAGAAAAAGCTACTCAGTCGAGAAGTGTAGTCCACCGGTTTCATAACCTCAACGTCGAAGTCGTAGTCAGGAAGGTTACTTATAAGTCCTGATTGAACAAAATCCTAATTGACTAAACTAGAGGAACGTCAGGTTCCCTGGAAGTTGTACTACTTCGTTTTAACATTAAGTATGTAACATAAAGAAACTTTTTATAAGTAAAAGGTACGACATATAGATGAGTGACCTCTTACCTCCTAACCACAGGTACACAATTCCCCTCCAAATATGTATAATTACTTTCTAACTAATTGTAAAAAGAAAAAAATAAGTTAACAGAAGGATAAAGACGAAATTTTGAAAGTCACGATGGACATTATACTGAGTACAGTAACTAAATTACCTTGACATAGAGGTGACGTAAACAGTATTGGGTTCTTCCTACCACTTACTGGTGACAGTAATAGGAGGTATTGAGACAATATGAGTACTAAGATAAGTGTAAAATACTAGTTTCTCACCGAGTTGTCTGTAGAACTTAACGACAGGTCAGTACACTTAGTCCCATGGTCAAAAAAAGGATGTATCTGTACGTACAGGAAAGTTGGAGAAGACCAATGACTCTTTACTTGGGGTCACTCTCTAAAGTTAATGTCAATAGACTTTACTTGACTTTACTGTCTCATTGGTATTTTCGATAGGACTTTATGTTCTTGTTTACTGTTCTTATTAGTCCTCGTTGATATTGAAAGGAGTAAGACAAGTGAAACTAATAACATAGTCAATCTATAACGACGTATTGTTCGGTAAGATTTCGATTACGATATTATATGACGGAAACAATGGTCTACTCTAATATTCCATCTCTCAACAAGACTCGAGACGACTAGAAGATTACTCACATTTGAGTCGACACTCAGAGATGTAACGAAAAGAATCCAAATAGGTACTATGTTACACACTCTACTATGGAAAAAGTGAACTGGGTTACACTAGTCAAATAAAGAGACCAAAATAGAAGTTAAAATGGTTCTCTCATGGTTCTCACTTAACGAAATTAAATGAAGATAAAGATATGGGTATATACTGTGAAAAGAAAAGTGGACCCATTCCTCTATAGAGGGTAGTGACGAGTAACACTTAGTCGATAGACACGAGATCTAGAATGAGACTAGGTACATGGAAATCTGAAGTTTCACTACATAACCTTTTATTAACGTATGGTATTTGACGTATAAGACTTTACTATTTATTTTACTAGACATGGTTTAAATATTACGTATGACATATAAAGGTAAACGTGTATTAAGTACTGTCACGTGTTATTGAAATTTCCGAAAATTTTCATAAATTTATACAATTAGAGGGACTCAGATTTAGTAATAGATACATCCATTGCACCCTATTATTTGTATTGAAGTCTCCTTCTAAAGTTCTTTAATTAATACATTCACCTACATAAAAACACCTTAGGATTCTTTTACAAGTTTATATTTGTACACACATAAATAAATATATTTAAATAGAAAGTTTACTCGTATTCGTATGGATAGATACATGTGTGTCTTTACGTAAACACCAAGATACAAAATATATCTTTCTTTCGAACTCTCTTTTAACCTCTCCTATGTGATACCTCGTATATATGACTCTTTTGGTATTAAGTTTCTCTATTAAGTTCGTGTACATGGGGTTACAAGTGACGTCGTGATAAATGTTATAGTTACTATACTATACCTTCGTTGGATCTACAGGTAGTTGTCTACTCACCTATTTCTTCTACATGTATATATGTTACCTTATAATGAGTTGGTATTTTTACTTACTTTAACTTAGTCAACATCACTATAGCTACTTGGATCTCGAATGGTATGTCTCACTTCATTCAGTCTTTTTGTTTATAGTATATAATTACGTATGTATGTCTTAGATCTTTTTACCACGACTACTTGGTAAACACCCCCTTCTTATCTCTAAATTTACATCTCTTATCTGAACACTTGTGTTTCCTCTTTTTTCTCCCCCTTGTTTGACTCTCTCACCGCAACTGTATATATATGGTGGTACTGATTTTGTCTATCGACCGTCCTTTGACGACATATTGTGTCCCTCGAGTCGAGTCCCACGAGACACTACTGGACTCTATCCCCTACCCCACCCTTCCTCTGAGTTCTCCCATCCTTATATACATATGTATATCGACTAAGTGAAACAACATGTCGTTTTTAACTGTATTGCAACATTTCGTTAATATAAGGTTATTTTTAATTTTTTTTTTTCTGTCATCTTTCAATTCGTATCTAAATTTCACTTGGTATCTCCCTGACCAGGTCCTACCACTATATCCTTCTATGACTTAAGTGAGGAGCGTACCTATGCGACTTAGATGTCGATGTGCACCTAGTTCATGGAGACTATTTCTGGACTTTTGATCGACTTTACAAGGAAAGATAGTTTACTCTTTTCTGGTGTAACTCCGTCCATCCTTTCTGACTCTACTAGAGAACGGTTTTGGGGGGTGGGACTACGTCGTTGGGTCTAAGTCTTCCCTAAAATGTTTAGACCTCGGAGAAAAACTCCTAATTTTACAAGTATCGGATATAACTCTGGACGAGAATTATAATTCTGGGGTTGAGAATTCTGGACGTACACCCTCTACTCGGAGGTTTTATGGATAGAAACTTTTGGTAGTCCTAAATACAGATACTCTACGTTTCACTGTATCCTTTACCTCTGTGACGAAAATTTTCCGAGTGTGTATCTGAGTTAGTGGTGTATTTGAGTTACGAGTGACGACTTCGTTTTCAAACTTTTCACTCCCTGATATACACTCCCTGACAACGACAAATAAATCAGTAACACAAGTTGAGAAGCGTTAGGTTACCTGACATCGGGTGATCAAGGAAACAGGTACCCTAAAGGGTTCGTTCTTATGACCTCACCCAACGGTAAAGGACGAGGTTCCCTAGAAGGGGTGGGTCCATAGTTTGAGCACAGATCACGTAACCGTCTGTCTAAGAAATGGTGACTCGGTGGACCCCCTGTAACTCAACGATTAGATTTATGTAGGTGGTTCTCCCGTCTTCGGACAACTTTAAGAGAGAACCGTACCTCCGTAACCTCCCTTAGTGGAGTGTGAACAGTAAGACGTAGTGATTTCAGTCGTTTATATTAAGGAACGGAGTAGGAAATAGTTAGAGGTGTGATGTTAATAGAGGATCTCCCCTCTAAAACGTGTACAGACTAGGAGACACTAAAAAAAAAGAAATACACGTCGTAGGGTCAAAGAGACCGTCGTGAGGTCTCCTGTAAGAAACACAGGGACCGGAGAACGTAAGGTTCCAGACTGACCTAACGTTTTAGTTTTTCTGTCAAGAACTGTCGGATGGTGGAGGTCCTGTAACGTGTCCATCGTCTGACTTAGTGTGAGGTCGGAAAGACCTTATCTCCGGAGGGGAACGAACAGGTCCTCGAAACCGGACTCCCTGTCCGAAGACAAGACCACACGAGGATCTCCAGACACCGATACTAGAGTCCTTTGTGTCTACTCGGACATCTATTCAGAAACACGAGACGGAGACGAGACAAAGTTGAACTCTCACTCGAATATGAGAACAGACCGGAGGACTAAAAAAAGTCGACGAAGGACCCTGTTGGAATGTAGGGTCCTTCTGTCACCTCGAATATGAGAGTTCTTGACGTTCTGATATTGGTTCCCTCCTTCTCAAGAATTTGTCGATGGTGAAAGTCCTGTGTCCTCTATTGTCTGGGTCTATGAGTTAGAAAGACACTTTATTCGAATGTTGTAATAGTAGTTAACATCGACGTCGGAATCTCTGTCCGAAGAGTAAATTGTGTATGGATGTCCGAAGGGACCACCAAGTCACCATTTCTTAAGTGGACGGTTGCATTGTACCCAAGTTAGGGATCAGGCCCTTCTATGGGACCTCTTCCTTTACCGTCGGGTGAGGTCATAAGAACGGACCCTTTAGGGTACCTGTCTTCTCGGACCGTCCAATATCAGGTCCCCTAACGTTCTCAGTCTGTGTTAAATTGCTGAAATATTATGTTCTTGTATCCGACTGATATTTGCAAAAGTCAATGGAACTCTCCACCCATAATAGAAGTACGAGAGAGAGATGGTGCAGGGTCTGGGGGTCATACGGAACCTCACCTTAAGAGTGTACACAGACCACGGGGTCAAAAATGTAGGTTACCGGACCTAAAACATCGGTGACTTATTCCTTGGTAGGAGTTAACGGACCGAGACCTCTGACCTTCACCCCTCCGAACATACATCACGGGTTCCAAGTGATTGTTTTCTTGAGTCAAGGAGGGGGACAACTTTTTTTTGTCTTTAAAAGACCTCCAAGTCTCAGACGCAGGGGTAGTATTTAGTTTCAAAACTTCTGTGTTCTCTGGGTTAGGCCTGTCCAAGGAGTCAGAAACTGAACCCTTTTGTAAGATTAACTCTCAACTCTATTCTATGATTCTCTAAATCTCTATAATTTCCCCCCGTTAAATTACCTCTTCCTCATTTTCCTTCTTTTGTTTTAACCTAAGTTAACTGAAGATGTGACCGGAGAACACTGGTCTTTTAGTAATTCTTTTTAAAGGAAAGAAGGTCTTCTCGAAAGGTGTCCCCTTAATACATGAATCTCCAACTTTATTGTACTGTCTTCATACGAATTACTCGTATATGTCCTTGGATATTTATAGAGGTGCAGACTTCAGAGAGTCACAAACGTTTGGAGTGGATCTTCCCGGAAATAAAACAAAACAAACTAAACTCAGTATTAGGACCGACCTCCCGACATCGAAGTGAGATAGGACGACGATCAGACCCCTGTCTTGGAATTAGAGGTAGTAATTGGTAGGTCCCTCCCCAAGTCTGAGGAGGAGACTTTGGAAGGAGAGTCTCAAGGGTAGGTCCACTCAGGTTGTTGGGTCTACTACCACGTACTCTACCAGTCTCTCTTACCCTCGGTTAAGTTGAGTCGGGTCTTCGTTCTCTGACGACAGGAACAAGGAAACAAACTAATTACACAAATATAGACACTAATGTATAAAGTGTTATGTTCTCACGATAAATGTGGAAACTGGTAGAAAGTGTAAGAAATAGTAATTTAACGACAATACAGTCACGATCTTTTTATACAACTCTAACAATTAAATTTTGACACGAAGATCAGTCCCCTAATCTAAAAAGGGACCCCCTGTGTAACTTGTTACAGGTTCCTGTAAAAATCGACAGTGTGACCTCTCCCCACTCACCTCTGGCACCTACGACATTTGTAGAAAGTTACGTGTCCTGTCTCGTGTGTCATCTCTTACTAAACCGGGTCTTATAAGTGTCGTGAACCCCAACTCTTTCGGACTCAATTTTTTGTTGTAAATAACGTTATAAGAATCAACGGAACTCTCAGGGAACCTGACGTTCCACTAGGTTGGTCAGGTAGGACTTCCTCTAGTCAGGACCCACAAGTAACCTTCGTGACTACAACTTCGACTTTGAGGTTATGAAACCGGTGGACTACGCTTCTCGACTGAGTAAACTTTTCTGGTAATACGACCCTTTCTAACTGCCGTCCTCCTCTTCCGCTACTGTCTCCTACTCTGCCAACCTACGGTAGTGACTGAGCTACCTGTACCCAAACCCATCTGAGGCCCTCAACCACTACCTGAACCTCCGGACCACACGACGCCAAGTACCCCAGTGTTTCTCAGCCTGTGCTGACTCACTGACTTGACTTGGATATCAACAGAAGTCCAAAGAAAGGTTAGAACATTGTAAAATACAAAGATTGTCGTTTTAACCTCTTGAAGAAAACGACGGTCAAATTTTCTAGATTAGTGTTAGTTGCATTGTCAAGAAATTCCCAAGGGAGGGGGGCGGGGGTGGCTGCACTCCGACTACCCACACTTTCTGTGAAGAAACAAAGAATTCGATATCGAGTCTAAGTAGTGTGAAATGTATAAACTAGTGGTAAAACTAGACGGATAATAATACAACAATAACAAAGTACCGATTCAGTACAGGTTGAGAAAACACTAGGGTACCTGACATCGGGATGTCCGAGGAGACAGGTATTCTAAAGGGTCCGTTCTTGTGATCTCACCCAAAGGTAAAGGACGAGGTTCTCTAGAAGGGTTGGGTTCTTAGTTTGAGGGTTGAGGACGTTACCGGATATATTATTAATGGATAAAAAGATGTCAAAAACCGTAAAGTTTTTTACAGATACCCAGTATCTAAAAGTTAACAGAAAACCTCCTGTAAAAACCGGTATTTTCCAAAATGAAATAACTTTATATAGATATAAGAATCAAAACTTAAAGAACAAAATAACCTACCAAAACGGGGGGACGTTTAACTTATACAGTGAAAGATCTACAAGTAGATTTTACATAACCGATGGGGTGTGTCTCGCACCTACGTTACAAAGAAAGCATATTTCATACTCCCTCGTCTTGACAGTATCACCCCTGTCCTGAGTATCTTGTACGGGGTCCCGTCGGAGACGTACAACCTACTTCAGGTCTTAGTAATAATCTTACACGGGTGACTCTAAGAGTTTTTTCCCTACTTTATAATGTCTTGCCCTCACCATTTTCTTTCTATGGTGTACTCTTTTAACTCTTTCCCCGATGAGAGTAGGCAATAACCCGGTATTTTTTTGACATACCAGTCCCTGAAGGGACCACCAGGTCACTAATTCTTAAGTGGAAGGTTACGTCCCCCACATCCAAGCTAGGGACCATGGTCACGATACTGAGGTGTACGGACTACCGGTTTTTTTGATTTTATATAAAAAATTTTTTTCTTCGTTATAACCATTGTTTAAGTCGTTTCTGAAATTTTTACCAAGTGTAGTTTTTTAGAATTTTTTTTTTGGGATTAACCAACTTATTAATACTTTATCCGTGTCCTTTCCATTTAGATGACGTAGTATGATTGTTACAGGTTGAAAACAATATGACATACGTAAAAGAGACCCCTTTACAACCTATTGGGAAACAAGTAAAAAAACCACCTACATGGCATACATTCCACGAACTGTGGTAATTTCTTTTAGTGATGAAGACAGAAAATCTGTTCAAAAACAACAACAACAACAACAAGAGAATAATAAAAGAAACCCGTAGTTCCCTTACATTAGTCCCAACTTTACGACGGTCTTGGTTCCCTGTAATAAGAAGGAGTGTTAGAGAGACCCTGGTCGACTCGAATAATCAAGAAAAGGAGGACTGGGTGAAATAAAAAAGAGAAAGACAATTAACTTGTCTAATAAAAAACGAATTTTTTTAGTTGGTTTTTACCGAGATAGTCATACCTCAGGGTCCAAATATACAGGTACCCTTCACCTTCTTAACCTTATAGACTCCTGGTAAAGACGTAAGATGTCCCCTTTCTAGTGACTAACCCGGTCAAACCCAAAATACGTAAGGATCACGTTTCGAGTTGTAAGTCTTTTGATTATAGTACCGTAGACCAGGGTAGTGAAGTACCCTTTATCTGCCCCTTTGTCACCTTTGTCGCAGTCTGAAATAAAATCTCCCGAGGTTTTAGTGACGTCTACCACTAACGTCGGTACTTTAATTTTCTGCGAATGAGGAACCTTCCTTTCAATACTGGTTGGATCTATCGTATAAGTTTTCGTCTCCGTAATGAAACGGTCGTTTCCATACGGATCAGTTCCGATACCAAAAAGGTCACCAGTATATACCTACACTCTCAACCTGACACTTCTTTCGACTGGCGACTTCTTAACTACGAAAACTTGACACCACAACCTCTTTCTGAGAACTCTCAGGGAACCTGACGTTCCTCTAAGTTGGTCAGGTAGGATTTCCTCTAGTCAGGACCCAAAAGTAATCTTCCTCACTACGACTTCGACTTTGAGGTTATGAAACCGGTGGAGTACGTTTCTGAACTGAGTAACCTTTTCTGACACTACGACCCTCCCTAACTCCCTTCCTCCTCTTCCCCTACTGTCTCCTATTCTACCGACCTACCGTAGTGGCTGAGTTACCTGTACTCAAACTCACTTGAGGTCCTCAACCACTACCTGTTCTTCCGGATCGTACGACTCTAAGTACCCCAGTGTTTCTCAGCCTGTACTGACTCGTTAACTTGACTTGACTCACGTTAATCCTTTCCTTTAGTTGTGACGTATATGTGACCTTCCAGATAACGACTTCGACTTCGAGGTTATGAAATCGATGAACTTCTGAACTTCTGGGTTAATAACCTTTTCTGGGACTACGGTCCTTTTAAACTTCCGTTTTACTCTTCTCCCGTGGTCTCTTACTCTACCGATCTATTGTAGTGGTTGAGTTACCTATACTTAAACTCGTTTGAGATCCTCTATCGCTTCCTGTCCCTCGGACCGTACTACGTCAGGTACCCCAACGTTTCTCAGTCTGTCCTGAATCGTTGACTTTTAGTTGTTGTTTCACATTAGTCTTTCCGACACCGACTCTTTCTGTACCTTTATGAGGCCACGACCTCCGGTAACACACACACTCTCTCTCTCTGTGAACACCTCACACTGGTCAGAAGTCTTGTTCTCATGTTCCTGAGTATGTAAGGTTCTACTAAGAGTGTCAGGACCCTGGTCTTAAGTTTGTCTCCTCTATGATTCCTCCCCTCGACAAAGAAAAAATTTTATAACTGACTAACTAACTAACTGAACCGACACGTCTTAGAAGTAACGTCGGATACTCTAGAAATTAACACCTTACACTTGAGAATCAGCAGAGTACACCCTAGATCAAGGGATTTGTCCCTAGTTTGGGACCGGGGGACGTAACATTCGTTCTCAGAATCGGTGACCTAGTGGTCTCCTCAGGGGGCCCCTGGGAAATCGTTGTTCTACTTATTTTACGTTCAACATCATACCTTGTCCTTTACGGACATGGAACCCCATAGTCGTCACCGTCTCTCTGGTGGAGGAGTTGTACACCCTGTGGTTGAGAGGAGTCGGAAAGTCCAAGTAAGTGAACATTGTGACGAAGAGAAAAAAAGTCAACTCGTGTCCTTTGTTCGTGGAAGAAATTCCGGAAACGGGACCGGCAGGGAAGACGACCCGTGTGTACAGGGGTGTATCTGGGTTAGAGAGGAAACACGGACAACAATCAAAGTAGTGTCTTAGACAGTGGTATCCTACTATATATTAAAATGTCAGATAAATCAGTAAGAGAAAAAAATACAGGACTAAGTAAAAAAGTTAAATAAAAATCAACCTCCTATTATTAATGAAATACTACAACACGACCAAAGACGATATGTTATTACACTTAGTCGGTCATCATATGTATATAGTGGAGGAAGAACTTGGAGGGAGAGTGGGGTGGGGTAGGGTGGGGAGATCCAGTAGTGGCTCGTGTTCCGTCCTGAGGGATACAATACATCGTCGAAGAGTGATCGATAGCTAAGATGTGTACTATCACATATCTACAGTTACAATAAAAGAGTTAAGCAGGGGGACGAAGGGGACTACACAAGTGTTCAGGTAAGAGATGTAGACGTAGAGATAAAGATGTGGAGTCTATCCAAGCAGACATAGTAAAAAGATCTAAGGTGTATATACGTAATTACACGTTATAAATAAAAAGAGGAAGACTGAATGAAGTGAGATATATTGTCCGAGATCTAAACAGGTGGTGGGAAGTCAACTGTTTTTAATCAACTAAAACTACCGACTTACTATAAGGTAACACATTTATATGGTGTTGAAGAAATAGATAAGTAGACAGGTACCTGTAGATCCAACGAAGGTACAGAACCGATGACATTTATTACAACATTATTTGTAAACCCATGTACACAACAAAACTAAATATCGAAAGAGTCCAATATATGTGTCAACACCCTAACACCTCAGTATACCATCAAAATAAAGGTCAAAAAAAATTCCGTAGAGATGTGATAAAAGGTATCACCGATATAGTTGAATGTAAGGGTGGTATATAAGTAAAAGATATTAACTTTACTCTGAAGCCCCTGAAAACGAAAAATCGTGGAAAATGAGTAACGGATCTGTCACGAATTTTTGCTATCTGAAACATAATGTAAGAACTTAATGTAATACTTTAAGAGTAATTTTCACGTTTTGAGTACTGGGAATACCATTTTCGATCAACCCTTTTTTTAAGGTGTAATACACCCCGTGTTTCTATGGAAGGTACCCCAATATGTTTTATGTGTTTTATAGTTTAATTATAAACTGTTGTTTTATATTTAAACTTTGTGGTAAAACTTATACACTGATTATGTTCAAACACACTTTTAATCGGTACAATATCGGAAAGAAAAGGTCTTCAGTGGAAGGACGTACCTTGGTCTGTTACTATGTGTTGAAGATCTTAAAGAGGAAGACCCTGAAAGTCTCTTTCATTTTCATGTCGGGGAGTATAAACCCGAAAAGGAGAGGTGCATGAACTAGTGACACAAACCTTTGGACGAGTAGTAGAACCGGTAGTGAAGTTTACGGGTGGACGTGTGTGGGTACATGAAGAAGGAGAGGTTGGACAGGAAACACCTGTAGACAAAGTGGAGGTGGTGGTAGGGTTTCTACGATACCTTATAGACCTGTGTTTCGTTTCAATAGTCGATATTTCTTACGTAGTGTGTCTAAATAAAAGAGTAGGAGAAACGTCACAACCTGTAGGAGGAGGACTGGCACTACCGGATACTGGCGAAACACCGGTAAACAGTTGGAGAGGTGATGTGTCAGTAGTACTTGGGGGTCGAGACACCTGATGACCACGACTATAGGACCTAGTATTCACAGGACTTAAGGAATAACGTTTCGAATTACCACAACGCTGACAGGAAGACATGTTTGTAACTTTAAGGGGTGAAAAAGACACTTGAGTTAGTATACCAGGTTGAACGGACAAGACTGTGTAAAGAATTATTGTATCACTACATAAAACGTCGACAGGACGACACACCACCAGGGAAGAAACCATAGGAAACAAGTATAAGATTTTATCAAAGGAGATATACGTCTTAGAGTAGACGAGTCCCCTTTATATTTCGTAAAAGGTGGACACACAGAGTGGAGTGGTAACAGAGGAATAAAATAACATGTTACGAACCTCACATGGAATCGAGACGTCGATGGGTGTTACGTGTGAGTTCACGTTGTCGGAGCCACTACATGTGTCAGTAGTGTGGGTACGACTTGGGGAAGTAGATGTCGGACTCCTTATTTCTGTACTTCTTCCGAGACTTTCGTAACAAACACTTCCCTTTATATATTTCCGGTTGACAACATTTTGACTTCTTCATGGGTTCTAACTTCTCCAGTTTCGGAGCCTCAGTCTATAACACTGGCAAACTAGTCTGATACTTTCGTCTTGAACGATGAAAATAAAAGAACTTAAAGGTAAAGAAACTAAAGTTGGAAAGACAGAATTGAACATCGAGTCAAATTATTCGAAAGAAGAAGGAAACTATAGGTCGTTTAAAAGGGAACAAAATATAAAAATTGAAAAAAAAATAACTTCCTATTAACGAAATCTCTTAAAATAACATTAGAGTTGTACTTAGTCGGTATCCATATGTATATAGGGGAGGGAAAACTTGGAGAGAGGGTAAAGGGTCGGGTAAGGTGGCGATATCCAACTATGTCTTGGGGACTCCGTATGTCGTTTAAGGGTGACCGATAGATAAAATGTATACCATTTCATTCAAAGGTACAATGAGAAAGGTACGTAGAGTGGGAGAGGAGGGGAGAGGGGTACAGGTATTCAGATAAGATTATTATTTCAGATAAGTTTATTATTTACAAAAAGAACTCAGTGACGACAGTCTTAGGAAAGGGAGCCTTCAGTGTCAGGTGGAGTGGAGGGATCCTACGGGAGGTTGTGACACGACTAGAGACCTGGACGATACCCCCGTCGTGTCTAAGATTAGTCCAGGATAAGAAGACACAAGAACTAAGGTTACAGGTGTCGATAGTCTTGACCACGTAAAAGAAAACACCCCCGAGAGTTACTGGAAAACATATAAGGCATCTGTGTCTCAGACGGATCAACTAATACACCTAAATTAGACGTCGAACATTTCGACTACCCTCACAAAACCTAGAAGAAAGAATCGTCGTGACGGGGACCCAAAGTTAACGCCCAAATAAAGGTGGAGACGTACACCAAGCAGGTGACCCCAAACGAGGACTCCGACGGGACCTCCTGAACCCAAACGGGGACACTCCCGGTTCACACCTCGACCACGTCGACGAATCCAACGACTCCAAGACCGTAGTGTTCCATAAGTCCCCTCAACCGAAGATCCTATCGTCTATCACGAGATCTTACCATACCGGTCTCTTCCGTTACCGTGGGGTGAGGTCATGAGAACGAACCTTTTAGGGTACCTACCTCCTCGGACCATCCGACGTCAGGTACCCTAGCGCTTCTCAGTCTGTACTGACTCACTGAAGTGAAAGTGAAAGTACGTAACCTCTTCCTTTACCGTTGGGTGAGGTCACAAGAACGGACCTCTTAGGGTCCCTGCCCCCTCGGATCACCCGATGACAGATACTCCAGCGTGTCTCAGCCTGTACTGACTTCGCTGAATCGTCGTCGTCATCGTCTTACCATACCGTTGGTCATAACCGGTTATCCGTGGTCATAAGAACGGACCTCTTAGGCGGAGGGACTGTCTTTTCGGACGGTTCGGTATCAGGTGCTCCAGCGTTTCTTAACCTGTGATAGTTTCGTTGGACGTGTGGGTCTGCGTTTTAAAAACAGACACCGTCGAGATGGGGTCATTCTCAACTCGTACTTCCACCGCGTCGACGAACCGAACGTCCCCGGGACCGACGCGGTTCACACGTCCCTGTACCTGACGGAGGTGGTGTCCTCAATACCGGGATAGACTCAGAAAGAAGTTCGGAAAACATCGACCGCTAGTCTTCGGGAGAAACCGGTCGAAAGAGGTATCAAAGTGGATAAGTCCGTGAATCTCCCGAGGGAACGGACCCCAGGAAGAGACAACAAACCGTGTAGTCCGTATATTTCCCCGTGGGACCCACCCCAGGATGAGACATCAAATTGCGTAGCCCCGGAACTATCCGGTCGGAGAGATAGCAAGTCGACGGTTACATAACACACACCAAGATATATAAGAAAGGGAGACCAGTCTATGAGGACAGGTGAGAGTCGACTACAAGCCGTACATGAAGACTCAGACCTCCACATAAGGAATACATCGGTACCTCTCTATACATAAGGTACAGGTCGATGAGGAGACGTCAGAACAAGAGGGGAGTCCGTTAATGAAAAGTCGTGTCTCGTTCGTCGAATTTTACTTTGTGTTTTGTAGGAACGGAAACTTGTAGGAGACCGGTAACCACTGTGTGTTGGAAGGGCGTCTGGCAGTCGGAGGTGTAAAAAAAAAAAATTATACTGTCTCCTCGGACCACCCGATTTCAGTTACCCCAGCGTTTCTCAGCCTGTACTGACTCGCTGAAGTAACTAACTAACTACATAAATAAATACACCGACACGGTCCAAAAGTAACTCCGTACACTTGAGAATCAACACCGTACACCCTAGATCGAGGGACTGGTCCCTAGTTTGATCCGGGGGATTTGACCGTCGTATTTCAGAATCGGTGGTTTGGTGGTCCCTTCAAGGAGGAAAAAAAAAAAAAAAGATGAAAAAGTTTAAATAAAGTTGTTATATAGTTTTTATAAACCTTTAAGGGTAAACGGATTACTTTGTTATCTCTAGAAAACTTCTCCTTCTCCGTCATTTAAATAAGTATACGGATAAACTGTTGTATCGTCGTATTAAAGAGGTAGTCACTTTTACCGTTCGTTTATCCCATTAAAGGTAAAATTTTTTTATGGAAAAGTGTTTACCGGATATTGTGTGGTTTATAAAAAGAAAACAAAATAATTTTCTTAACAGTAATCAACATAATTGGGATAGTTTTTTCATGTGATCTACTGGTTCCTTTAAATATTATCTCTTTTTAGATTCTGTGTTATAAGTGAAAGTATGGATTATAAGGCACGTGTAGTGATAGAACTGACAAGAAAGAGTGGTAAATCTGACATTGTATCGTGACACTCAATATCGTCCGGTAACTAAAAGTATAACCCGAAGGGACCACCGAGTCTACCATTTCGCAGTCGGACATTGTGTCCTCTAGACCCAAGGTAGGGACCCAGACCTTTTAGGGGATCTTTTCCTTTACCGTTGGGTGATATCATGAGAACGGACCTTCTTATGGTACCTACCTTCTCGGACCGCCCGATGTCAGGTTTCCCAACGTTTCTCAGTCTGTACTGACTCGTTGAAGTAACTAAAAATATGAGAAGAAATCCTAGGTCAAGAGAGAATCTACCCACTGGTGGTACGAATGGTATCGGTGACCGTTTTGCTAATAGTTTATGTACAGACTTTCTCTTCAGAAGTAACTATCTGTCCAAAATAAATTGTCCAACTGGATTCTACCGGAATCTTAATATCGGAAGTTATACTACTTCGTCTTAACGTTAAGTATGTAACATAGTGGTACGTTTTATAAGTAATACGACACACTGATGAGTAACCGTATACTTCCTAACCACAAATACACAGTCCCTTCCAAAAATGTGTCATCACTTCCTAACAAACCGGAAAAAGCTAAACATGAATTAATAGAAGAATAAAGACGAACTGTCGAAAGTGACGATGGACATTATACTAAGGAGAGTAACGATATCACCTCTATTTGGGGTAAGGAAGTAAAAGAGTATTGGTACTTACCCAATACTATAGACAACATCTGTACACAAAGTGGAGGTGACGGTAGGGGTTTTACGATCACTTATGTGTCTGGGTCTCGATTTAATATTGTAAACTTGAGACGTAGTGAGTCTACATGACAAAGTATATGAAATATCTTAACCTTTAGAAGGAGCACTTGCACTACCGGACACTGATCAAACATCGTTAGACAGTGGGAAAGTGATATACCGGTGGTACCTTGGGGTCGAGGGACTTGACTACCAAGACCACAGGACCTTGTAGTCCCAGGACTTAAGGAACAATCTTTAGAATTACCACAATACTGACGGTAAGACATCTCAACCTGTAAGGGTGAAAGAGACATTTCAATTAGGTCACTAGGTTGAACGAATAAGATCGTTGAAAGAATTACTGTAGAACTCTATAAAACGTCGAGTTGGAGACTCACCTCCAGAAGACCGACCACAGACTGAAGATGAGATTCTTTCAGAGAAGATAAACACTTTAGAGTGGTCGATCGACCACCGAACCTACTATTTCCTAGACGGTCGTTACTCTCTCTGAGTCCAAGGTAGGGACCCAACCCTTCTAAGGGGACGTCTTCCCTTACCGATGGTGAGGTCAGAAGAACGGATCTATTAAGGTGTCTACCTCTACAGACCACCCGATGTCAGGTACTCTAGTGTCTCAGCCTGTACTGACTCGTTGATTGTGTGTGTGTGGTCGATGGATTTCGACGTATTGTTCGAAAGTATTTACCGTACCAAATGTATTACTGAATTAATGGTCTACTCTAAAATACACAGTCTCAGTAAAACTAGATACGAAATTATAAGTGTCAGACATCAGTCGACACTCGGTGATATTAGTAGAAAAATATCAAGTATATATTATAAAACACTCTGACAACATATATGGTGACACGATTCAGTGAAGTCAGCACAAGTTGAGAAACACTGGAGTACCTGATATCGGACGGTCCGAGGAGACAGGTACTCTAAGAGGTCCGTTTTTGGGACCTCACCCAACGGTGAAGGAGGAGGTCCTATATAGACCGAACTCGGTTTAATACAGTCACATGAGGTACATATCCCTGAAGGACCCACCGTGATCACCATTTCTTGGACGTTCGGTCACGTCCTCTACATTTTCTGTGCCAGGTAGGGGCCCGGTCCTTCTAGGGGACCTCCTCCCGTACCGTTGGGTAAAATCATAAGAACGGACCTCTTAGGGTACCTGTCTCTTCGGACCAACCGATGTCAAGTACCCCAGCGTTTCTTGACCTGTACTGACTTCAGTGAATCGTGTCGTGTCGTCTCGTGAGATACATATCCAATTAGATCAAATGTTTTTCTATTCAAATGGTTTAAACTAAATGGAATTCACAGTGAACGTAGGTGCATACTGTAAAACGAAAGATGGACCACTACAGAGGAATTGAGACAATAATTTTACACTGAGTCGATGCACCAAGGTCCAGGATGGAACTCGGTACGTAGTAATCTAAAAAAAAGGAAAATTAAATTAACTAACTTCATATTACGTTTGTATATGTCGTGTGTATATTCCACATGTTAAACGACTTAATTTCCTTGGTATACTTTTGACTCATGTGTGACGGATAAATTTATTTGACGTATGACAAATAAATACATAATTATATTAATCTCCTCCACATGTTTTCGAAATTAAAGTTACAATGTATAATATTTTTATTTTCAACTTATAGGGAATCGGAGCCCAAGAAATAAAGACTACAAGTACACCTTGTTATTCGGATCAAATCTTCTCACACTTATCCTTATTTAATTTACACACTTTTGAAAAAACTCATATTCTCGATAAAGTACTTAATCATCACAAATACACATACACACTCTCTTCCGTTACCGTGGGGTGAGGTCATCAGAACGGACCTTTTAGGGTACCTGTCTCGTCGGACCATTCGACGTCAGGTACCCCAACGATTCTCAGTCCGTGCTGACTCACTGAAGTGAAAGTGAAAAGTGAAAGTACGTAACCTCTTCCTTTACCGTTGGGTGAGGTCATAAGAACGGACCTCTTAGGGTCCCTGTCTCCTCGGATCACCTGACGACAGATACCCCAGCGTGTCTCAACCTGTGTTGACTTCGCTGAATCGTCGTCGTACACAGACACATAAATGTACTCTAAAAAAATATTTATTTGTGTATATATACATGTACCCGACGTTCACCCGATTCAGGGAAGTCAGCACAGGTTGAAAAACGTTGGGATACCTGACATCGGGAGGTCCGAGGAAACAGGTAACCTAAGAGGTCCGTTCTTATGACCTCACCCAACAGTACGGGAGGAGGTCCCCTAGAAGGGTTGGGTCCCTAGCTTGGGTGTAGAGAATACAAAGGACGTAACCGTCCCAAGAAATGGTGATTGCGGTGGAACCTTCGGTATATACATGTGTCTCTCTAAAGTATTAGAGTAGTAAATACAACTTTTAAAAAATAGTTCTTAACTTCTTCTATCTTTATTTTTAACAATATCCACTTAATTGTACTTCAATGAGTTCACATCTTTCAATCTGTTTTTCAAAACTTCATCTTATCAAAAGGATTTAAAATTATTGTTTAATAAAAAGGATGGAATTACAAGTTTGAGTTTCAGTCCTGGTGTAAAAGTAAATATTTTACTCTTTAGGAGTCATAGTGTAAACGTCTTACAGGTTTAATTGAAATTTAAAAAAAAAGAAGGTGTATGTGACCCAAAAGTCGTGTTTTACAAGAATAAGTCCCCTTTGTTTTCCTTACTTTGACTTTTCAAATTTAAATCAATGGAGGTCTTTGTAAAATAACCTATTTACAGACACATTATAACAATAACTACGATATTGATTAATGATGTGATCCCGAAATTTTCTTTGTTTATATAGACGGAACTTAAGACCTTCAGTCTTCGGGTTAATCTCACGATTGCAGTTCTAAGACATCCTGACCTAAGGAAGACCCAAAAGGTCCTGTCGGAGTCAAAGGAAGGTATAAGGTCAAAGAACTCGTGTTCGTAAGGAACCAAGTACCGGGTAGGAGGTAGAAGTTCCAGTCGTCGTATAAGTTTAGAGAGAGACTAAAGTTGTCAAAACGAAAAAGGTGTAAGTTTCCTAGTACGACCGATGTGGTCAAAAATGGACTTATTGGCACCGGTTAGAAAATAGAAACCCGGTCGACTAATCGTTTGTGTAGTCAAGTCAAGTCAGCGAGTCAGCACAGACTGAGAAACGCTGGGGTACTTAGCGTCGTGCGGTCCGTAGGGACAGGTAGTGGTTAAGGGCCTCAAGTGGGTTCGAGTACACGTAGTTCAGTCACTACGGTAGGTCGGTAGAGTAGGAGACAGTAGGAGAAGAGGAGGACGGGGGTTAGGGAGCGTCGTAGTCCCAGAAAAGGTTATTCAGTTGAGAAACGTATTCTACCGGTTTCATAACCTCAAAGTCGAAGTCGTCGTCAGGATGGTTACTTGTGGGTCCTGACTAGAGGAAGTCTTACCTGACCAACCTAGAGGAACGTCAGGTTCCCTAAGAGTTCTCAGAAGAGGTTGTGGTGTCAAGTTTTCGTAGTTAAGAAGCCGTGAGTCTATAGACGATGGAATTAGGAGGAAACGAGACTTTTGTGTTATAACGTTCAAAGACTCCTAGTTCTACACCCAATACAAATCTCCGAGAATGACTCTGATGATATTTTAGAAAAACTCTCTATACAATGAACCACTGTAAGATCTCGGAAATACTATCCTTATGGTTTAGTGGAATAGACGGAGGACTCTTTAGACATACGTTCGGTTTTTCGTTGTCAATCTTGTCCTGTACCTTGTTGTCTGGCTAAGGTTTGACCCTTTCCTCATGAAATTCCGACATATAACAGGGGAACGAATAAATTGAATATACGTCCCATGTAGTACTCTTTACGACCCGACCTACTTCGTGTTACTTCGATCTTAGTTCTAACGACCCTCTTTATAGTTATTGGAGTCTATACGTCTACTGTGGTGGGAATACCGTCTTTATCTTCTTCATTTCTCGGAGAACTACTTTCACTTTCTCCCCTCAAATTTTCGACCGAATTTTGAGTTGTAAGTTCTGTAGACCAGGGTGGTGAAATACCGTTTGTCTACCCCTTTGTCACTGTCTGAAATAAAAGAACCCCGAGGTTTTAGTGACGTCTACCACTGACGTCGGTACTTTAATTTTCTACAAGCGAGGAACTTTCTTTTCGATACCGGTTAGATCTGTCGTATAATTTTTCGTATCTGTAATGAAACGGTTGTTTCTGGGTAGTTCAGTTTCGATACAAAAAAAGGTCATCAGTACATACCTACGCTCTTGACCTGATATTTCTTTCAACTCGCCCCTTCTTAACTACAAAAACTTGACACCACAACTTCTTCTGAGATCTCTCAGGGAACCTGACGTTCCTCTAGGTCGGTAGGTCAGGTAGGATTTCCTTTAGTCAGGACTTATAAGTAACCTTCCTGACTACTACTTCGACTTTGAGGTTATGAAACCGGTGGAATACGCTTCTCGACTGAGTAACCTTTTCTGGGACTACGACCCTTTCTAACTTCCGCCCTCCTCTTCCCCTGTTGTCTCCTATTCTACCAACCTACCGTAGTGGTTGAGCTACCTGTACTCAAACTCATTTGAGGCCCTCGACCGCTACCTGTCCCTTTGGACCGGATGACGTCAGGTACTCCAGCGTTTCTCAACCTGTGCTGATTCGCTGACTTGACTTAACCTCCTATTAACAAAATGTCACAAGACAACCAAAGATGATATGTTGTCACACTTAGTCGGTATTAATGTGTATACAGGGGAGGTAGAACTTGAAGGAGGGTGGGGGTTGGGGAGATCTAACAATGTTTCTTGGTCCAACTCGAGGGCCGTAATGTGTCGTTGAAGAGCGATCGATAGATAAAATGTACTGACTTACATACACCCGATGAGAGAGTTAAGTGGGGTTGAAGAGGAAGGGTATGACACAGGTGTTTAGACAAGAGATCCAGTTGTAGAGGTAAGGACGGGACGTTTATCCAAGTAGTCTTGGTAAAAATATCTAAGGTATATATACGTAACTATATGCTATAAACAAAAAGAGAAAGACTGACTGAAGTAAGACATTTTGTCCGAGATCCAAGTAGATGGAGTAATATTAACTGAGTTAAAGTAAGGAAAAACACCGACTCATAAGCAGACAGTTATCTGTAGGGCCAACGAAGGTACAGAACCGATAGGATTTATCACGACGTTACCCGTATTTTTATGTACACAGGAAAAAAAAAAAAAAAAAAAATGCAATAAAATGAAATGTTATGACATGACCAAAACCGTATGTAACTGTACTTAGGTGGTGCCCACATGTACTCGAGGGTTTGTATTTCGGGGAGGGTGGAGGGAGGGGTGTTGTAGGGAGGTCTAGTAGGGGCACGTGGTCGGGGTTTGTAGGACGTAGGACGTAGCTTGTATCTGACCACTAAGCAAAGAATGTACTATCATATGTACAAAGTTACGGTAAGAGGGTTTAGTAGGGTGGGAGAGGGAGAGGGAGAGGGAGACTCAGGTTTTCACGGGAGATGTGTAGACACAGAGAAAACGACAGAACGCATGTCGCAGTAGTAATGTTAGAAAGATCTAAGGTATATATACACAATTATATGACATAACCACAAAAAGAAGGACTGAATGAAGTGAGACATATTAGTCGAGGTCACAGTAGGTAGAGTAATCTTGACTAATTTTACATAAGAAAAATTATCGACTCATCATGAGGTAACACATATACATGGTGTCGAAAGAATAGGTAAGTAGACGACTACCTGTAGATCCAACGAAGGTACAGGACCGATAATATTTGTCACGACACTACTTGTAACCCCATGTACACAGAGAAAGATAAGACCAAAGGAACCACACATACGGGCAGTCACCCTAACGACCCAGTATTCCGTCAAGATGAAGGTCAAAAAATTCCTTAGAGGTGTGACAAGAGGTATCACCGACATGATCACACGTAAGAGTGGTTGTCCCATTCTCCCAAGGGAAAAGAGGTGTGGGAGAGGTCGTAAATAACGAACGTCTGAAGACCTAACGTCGGTAAGACTGACCATACTTCACCATGGAGTAATACCAGAACTAAACGTAAAGAGATTATTACTCACTACAACTCGTAGAAAAGTACACAAACAATCGGTAGGTATACAGAAGAAACCTCTTTACAGATACATCAAGAAACCGGGTAAAAAAATAACCCATCAAATAAAAGGACCTTAACTCGATGTATTTAACGAGCATATAAAAACTCTAATCAACAAACAGTCAACGAAGTAAACGATAATAAAAGAGGGTAAGTCTTCCGACAGAAAAGTGAAACGAATCTCAAAGGAAACAACACGTCTTCGAAAATTAAAATTAATCTAGGGTAAACAAATAAAAACGAAAATAAAGGTCTTAAGACCCTCCACCTAGTATCTCCTAGGACGACACTAAATACAGACTCTCACAAAACGGATACAAGAGGAGATCCTCAAAATATCAAAGACCAGAATGTAAATCTAGAAATTAGGTAAAACTCAAATAAAAACACACGCCACAATCTTTCACTAGATCAAAGTAAGAAAATGTTCACCAACTGGTCAAAAGGGTCGTGGTGAACAATTTCTCTAACAGAAATGAGGTAACATATAAGAACGGAGGAAACAGTTTCTATTCCACAGGTATACACACACCTAAATAGAGACCCGAAAGATAAAACAAGGTAACTAGATATACAGACAGAAACACGGTCATGGTATGACAGAACTACTGACACCGAAACATCATCTCGGACTTCAGTCCGTTCAACTAAGGAGGTCAAGGTAAGAAGAAAGAGTTCTAACGAAACCGATAAGCTCCAAAAAACATAAAGGTATGTTTAGAACTTTAATAAACAAGATCAAGACACTTTTTACACCGACCATCGAACTATCCCTAACGTAACTTAAACATTTAACGAAACCCATCATATGAGTAAAAGTGATATAACTAAGAAGACTAGGTACTTGTACCATATAAAGAGGTAGATAATCACAGGAGAAACTAAAGAAAGTAGTCACAAAATATCAAAAGATATATATCCAGAAATCAAAGAAATCCATCTATATAAGGATTCATAAAATAAGAAAAGCAACGTTACCACTTACCTTAACAAAGGAATTAAAGAAAAAGATGAAAGAGTAATAAGCACATATCCTTACGTTCCCTAAAGACACACAACTAAAATATAGGACGTTGAAATGATATAAGTAACTAATCGAGATCATTAAAAGACCACCTCAGAAATCCCAAAAGGTACATCTCCTAGTACAGTAGACGTTTGTCACTCTCAAAATGAAGAAGAAAAGGTTAAACCTAAGGAAAATAAAGAAAAAGACGAGACTAACGACACCGGTTTTGAAGGTCTTGATACAACTTATCATCGCCACTTTCACCTGTGGGAACAGAACAAGGACTGAAATCCCCTTTACGAAAGTTAAAAAGTGGTAACTCCTATTACAAACGACACCCAAACAGTATATATCGAAAATAATACAACTCCATACAAGGAAGATAAGGACGAAAGACCTCTCAAAAATAGTATTTACCTACAACTTAAAACAGTTTCCGGAAGAGACGTAGATAACTCTATTAGTATACCAAAAATAAAAAGTTAAACAATTACACCACTTAATGTAACTAACTAAACGCCTATAACTTCTTAGGAACGTAGGGACCCTATTTCGGGTGAACCAGTACCACATACTAGAAAAATTACACAACAACCTAAGACTAACGATCTTAAAACAACTCCTAAAAACGTAGATACAAGTAGTCACTATAACCGGACATCAAAAGAAAAAAACACTGTAGAAACAGTCCAAAACCATAATCCCACTACCACCGGAGTATCTTACTCAAACCTTCAAATGGAAGGAGACGTTAAAAGACCTTCTCAAACTCCTCCTATCCACAATCGAGGAGAGCTTTAAAAACCATCTTAAGTCGACACTTCGGCAGACCTGGACCCGAAAACAAACGACCTTCTAAAGACTAATGTCAAAGTTAAAGGCACGAACACTACCCAGACAATTCTAAAAGATAAAGAAGGACCAAGTCAAAACCTTTTAACATGAAAAGATTCTTAAACAGGTAAAGAAGGTGCAACAGGTAAAATAACCGTATGTTGACGACTATCATCAGAGAATACTAGGAAACATAAAGACACAACAGACAACACTAGAGAGGTAAAAGTAAAGATTAAAATAACTAAACTAAAAAGAGAGAAACGAAGAACTACTCAGACCGATTACCAAACAGTTAAAATAAATAGGAAAGTTTCTTGGTCGAAAACCGAAACAACTAAAAACGATACCAGAGAAAACAAAGAAAACGTAAATAAAGACGGGATTAAAAATTCTAAAGAAAGTAAGATGATTGAGACCCCAAGAGGTAAAGAAGGAAAAGATCAACGAAATCCACATCTCAATCCAATAAATGAACTGAAAAAAGAACAAAGGACTCCATACGGACATAACGATACTTAAAGGAGAATCGTGACGAAAATATCACAGGGTGTCCAAAACCCAACAACACAAAAATAAAAGTAAGTAAAGATACGTATAAAACTAAAGAAAAAACTAAAGAAGACACTAAACAAACAATAAGTCTTCGTACAACAAGTCGGAGGTATACAACCTTAAAAATTATCAAAAAGAGGACATTAACTCTAGATTAGAATTACGTAATAACAGTCTTTTCTACGAACCTTAGACAAAACTAAAAAAAATTAAATAGTTCCAATCTAAATACCGGGTCCTACACTAGATAGGACCTCTTCCAAGGCACGTGTGAACTCTTTTTCCACTTTAAGCAACAAAACCCCACTTTACAGGATATCTATAGTTAATCCAGATTGACCAGATAACATAGTAAATTTCAAACGCAAAGAAACAATTAAAAGACAAATCAACTAGACAGGTATCCACACTCACCCCATAATTTCAGAGGGTGATAATAACACAATTAAAGGGCAAAGTATGAACAATCGCAAACAGAATGTATAACACCACGAGGATACAACCCACGTATATATAAATATTAACAATATAGAAGAAGAACCTAACTAGGAAACTAGTAATACATCACCGGAAGAAACAGAGAAAAGTGTCGGAAACAAAATTTCAGATAAAATAGCCTATACTCATAACGGTGAGGACGAAAGAAAACCAGATATAAACGAACCATATAGAAAAAGGTCGGGAAGTGAAAGTCAGACATACACAGGGAACAAAACTCCACCCAAAGAACATCCGTCGCATATGTCCCCAGAACAAAAACATAGGTAAGTCGGTCAGAAACGGAAAACCAACCCCGTAAGTTGGGTAAATGCAAATTCCATTAATAACTATTCATACTAGGGCAACGGTAAATGAAATAACAAAACCCAAGCCCAAATATGTAGGAAAAACACAAAGGACAGATCTCTTATAGGAAATCGTAAACTACCTCTCGACCAAACCACCACGACTTAAGAGAGTCGAAAAGGAACAGACATTTCGAAAAATAAAGAGGAAGTATAAACTTACTCTAGGAACGACCCATGTCATTAGACCCGACATCCAAGAAAGTAGTGAAATTCATACCAAACGGTAAGGGAGGACCGGACTTCTCAAAGATAACTTTCTAGTCGACAATAGGAATACCCTTAGGGGAACACACAATAAACAACAAAAAGGGATCGACGAAAATTATAAACAAGAAACACAAACTAGAAACAATCAAACTAATTATACACAGAACCCCACAAAGTGGAACCAAAATAGGATAAACCTTGAGAGACATAAAGAACCTGAACCCACTAATAAAGGAAGGGGTAAAATCCCTTCAAAAGTTGATAATAGAGGAGTTCCTAAAAGAGTACCAGAAAGAAAAACAGAAGAAGAGGAACCTGAGGATATTAAGCTTACAACCTCGTAACGTATAATAGGACAACCAGAGAATCTAACAGGAATAAAGAAAATTAAGCAAAAAGAAAAAAGGAGAGACTAAGTAAATAAAGATGGTAAGATAGAAGATAAAGTGATTAGGATAGAAGACGAAGGTAATAAGATGATAAACAACGGAGGTCTCACAAAGACTAGAGTAAATAACACAATAAGTAATATATAACTGAGAAAAGATAAAGAAGATCCAGGAACAATTTGGAAAGAACGTAGAAGAGTCAGGAACAGAGGTCCAATAAATAGACACTAAGGTAAAAATAAAGTTCTCAAACCTAGTAAAAGTGATAGTTATAAGCCTTAAGGAAGAGTCCATCTAAGGGATAGAGAAGGAGAAAACAAACAAAACCACCCGCAAAGAGGACAAGGAAATGGACGACTCGTAAGGAGACAGAGAAGTAGAACCAATATAACGACGCAAACCCCACCGGAAAGATATAAGACCCTTAAACACCTCAAGAGAAATAATACCTCAAAGGAGTGACACCCACCCCAACATAGTCACCGAACAGTTCCAAAGAACCAATCCCTCCGAACACAACCTCAAGACCACCCACCTAGACTTAAAGAAGAGAGACCTCACGTTACCTCACTGGTCATTACCCAATACTCTACGGCTACCAAAACCTCATTGAAACTCGACGGACATATAACTTCGAGTCCCCATACAAGGATACAACGACCTCTTAAACACACCATACAGAACGAAACCTTGAACAACCGGGAACCCACCACGAACCAAAGTCACATACATACCTCCGTAAACTACTCGAGGATAACTAATTACAAGGGACTAAGTCCTCAAGAGACTACAAGAGTCCTAAACCTGAATACGGAGGACAAAGACCAAAAGTCAAAATAAAAATGTCATCGGAGTTCTGAAGAGGTAGATATATCGTGGTTACTATTTTGTAGATCCAATTTCTACTTTTCAAAGAGGTGTAACTCCCTGTGGGTCTCTCCAAGTGACTCAATGTACCTCTTTTCTCTCTCCCCTATCTCCACTGACCTTACTCTACTCCACCCTAGTCTTCTCCTCTCTCGTTCGATCGGTCATTAGTGCAGGAATACACGTGAGGTGTCAGACCTGGCGAGTTTCCATAAGTGGCTCGATATGTCCCTTCTCTTCTCCCTCCTTCATCTATCTCCACCGGTCCTCCTATTTTCTCCCTTTACTTTTCCTCTCTCTGTCTAGGTCGATCATTGGTCAGGGAATTCACAAGAGGGTGCAGACCTTTTGTGTCTGTAAGTGTCTCAACCCATCTCTTCTCTTCCCCCTCTCTTCTCTGTCTCCGGTGGACCACCTCTTTTTCCTCTCAGGTTTTCTCCTCTCTCACCAGTTCGGTCATTAGAGTGAGAGTCCATTTTAACCCATCACTTCAAACCCCAAAATTCACATGTTTTAACTGTTGTTTTTTGTTTTTCGTTTCTAATTTTTAGATCTCATCTCCAACCTAAAAGTTCTTATGTTATAATTTCTTTTCTTCTTCTTTCTTTTTTTTTCGGTGTTCTTAATAATTTTTTTTTGTTGTTGTTGGTGTGTTTCTGATACATACCGTAAACGAAATTTTTTATCCCAGAAAAAGAAAACTTTTTATTATCATCCAATATATTTATTTTTAATTTCCTCTTTATCTCCTGAATTGTTAAAATTTTTCAATCTTTTTTATTTCTTCTTTTTCTTTTCTCTTTTGTTGGTGTGTTGTAGTTTTTTTTTTTTTTTTGCTTGTTTGTTTTTGTTTTTTGTTTGGTTTTTTCTCCTTTGTGTGTGTGTTTTTCTTACTAACATTTTTATCATTTCCATATAGACTGGGAAAGAGACCACAACACCCGTCACACCCCAGTCAAGGTTCCACCAAGGGAAACAAATTGAAGACAAACGACCAGAGAAGTCACAGACTAAAGGCAGGACTGTGTCCTTCCCACCACCACCTGTGAAAAAAAAAAGAAAAAGAAAATGCGAGTGAACAAGTCAGCGCGACACCCCTCCCTTCCTATGACGTTTGTTTATTGTGACAGTCCACGAGCGTGACAGAGTCGGGACGACCCGGATGGGGACGAGCGCCACGCGTGACGAGTCCGAGATGCAACGAGGTGGCCCTTGGCAGACTCCGGTCGGGATCCGACGTACGTGGAGGGGCCAGATTCGACGAGTCCAAGCCGCGAGTCCATCGGGAGTCTCCGTGTCTAAGCCATCCCAGACGCAAAACACGGGAAGGGTCCAGACTCATCGAGTCCACAAACCGTCCGCACCATCGACGATGAACAGTGGAAAGGGTAGAGACGACGAGTCAAAAAACCCACATGGTGACCGTGGAGAACACTCCGTCTACCACTGACAGGTCTTGGGGGTCTTCAGAATCGTTTCTTCAGACGGACGTCAAACCATCCATTTCAGAGAGGTCCCGACACTAACAGGGAAAGGTCGGGAATACCGAGACCGACGGACAAGAGCCGCCCCCTACCAGACGTCGACCGATCAAGACAAGACGGGAAACAAGACACGCGCCAGAACCGCCACAGAATACAAGCTCGAAAAGCGCACCATCGATAGGGTGTCAGACCAAACGATCGGGTTCAATCAAGCAAGACCAATGCACACCCCGCAAGGACGGACTAAGAATTTTCGTGACGTCGGGCGCGGAGGGTACGGAGGGACGGGACGGGGGTGAACGATCACCACCTACGTCCGTAAACGCGACGAAAAGGAGACCCCCTCAATGACAACCCGAACATTAGACAAAGTTAATAAATAAATAAAAAGGAAGGACAATACAACGGGAGACACAAAGGTTCCGAGCGGTGTCTGAGTCGTCCCTCTCACAAAGGACCACAAACCTTTGGAGAGAAGAATTCGAAGGGAAGGGCCCTACCCTAAGGGAAGGGCCCTACTTCGAGGAAGGGGTGGAGGAAACAGAGAAAAAAGTAGAAAATATAAAAAAGGATGGACAAAAACTTCTGTTACTAGACGAAAAGACCCACGGATTACAGGAGACGGTCGTAAGTCTTCAACAAAACACCTCAAACGAGTCGCAACTTTACAAGAAAACTACTTAAACACTCCCTCTTTCACCAGAGGGGCAGGATAAGGAGGTGATAGAATCCTGACGGAGTTTTTATGTACACAGAAAAACTTAATACCAAAAGAGCCCCAAACACGGGTCTTCACTCTAACGACTATGTATACTATTGAAATAAGAATCAAAGAATTCCTTAGAGGTATGACAAGAGGTGTCACTGAAACAGTTAAATGTAGGGATGGTTGTCTCGGTCTCCCAAAGAAAAAGAGGTATGGGGGAGGACGTAAATAGCAAACGTCTAAAAAACTACTACCGGTAAGACCGTTCACATTTCACTATGGAATAATACAAAAACTAAAGGTAAAGAGATTATTTCTCGTTACAACTCGTAGAAAAGTACACAAATAACCAGTAGACACACAGAAGAAACCTCTTTATTGACAATCCAGAAGACGAGTAAAAAACTAACTCATCAAACAAAAAGACTATAACTCGACGTACACGACGAATATATAAAACCTTTAATTAGGAAACAGTTAACGAAGTAAACGTTAATAAAAGAGGGTAAGACTCCTAACAGAAAAGTAGAACAAACATCAAAACAAAAAACAAAAAACAAAAAACAAAAAAAAAAAACGACGTGTTTTCGAAAATTCAAATTAACACACACACTATTCAGTGAAGTCAACACAGGTAGAGAAACACTGGGATACCTGACGTCGGACGGTCCGAGAAAACAGGTGTCCTAAGAGGTCCGGTCCTATGACCTCATCCAACGGTACGGGAGGAGGTTCCCTAGAAGAGCTGGGTCCCTAATTTGGGTTCAAAGAGTGTAAGAGACGTAACCGTCCGTCCAAGAAACGGTGATCGCGGTGGACCGAGTAAATAAATAAAAACAAAAATAAAGGTAATAAACTCCTCCACTCAGTATCTCCTATAACGACGTTAAATACAGTTTCCAGTAACACGGACAAAAGGAGATTTTCAAAATGTCAAAGTCTAGAATTTAGGTAAAACTCAAATAAAAACACATACCACAATATTAGCTATCTAACAACCGTATGTTCTAACAATCAAAGTCCACATTATATATCACTCGACTGTAAATGTATGTAATACTTTACTAGATGACCAAGTCAACTTATTGGTAGACAGGGGTTTCAATACTGTTATAATAACTGGTGTAACGGATACGACAAATAATGTAGGGACACCGAATTAATAAAATATTGACCTATAAACATAGAGAATTAGAGGTAGTGGATAAAACGAGGTGGTAGTGAGAGGGGGGCAGTTTGTAAGTAAACAACAGACATAGATACTCAGACGAAAAAAAAGAAAAAAACGAGTACACAAAACACAAAAAATAAGGTTTACTTTCACTATAAGGTGTATATTCACTTAGAAAGAGGTATACTGAAAAAAGTGAATCGTTTCATGATAGACCTAGGTAGTATAACAGAGTTTATCGTTCTAAGCTAAAACGAGAGTAGTCCTTGTATTTTTGGCTAAAGAGTTCCAATTGTCATTTGAGTCTCAAGCCGATTTCATGACCCTGGAATTCCAAATAACAAGACCTCCTGTCCTCTATAGTACCTTCCACATTATTAGTGACTTAATTAGACCGAAAATTGTCACGGAGGATCTGTGTCTCTTACTCGTCGTTTTAAGAGAATGAACAGGTCTGGTCACAGGGTCTTCCTTTAGTCAATAATCTCTAACCGTATTGTTCTCCCGTTACACGATTACTCGTCTGTATCCCTCGATAATTATAGAGGAGACGACGTAGGGAGCCGGACACGTTGGAAACCTACTTGTCCTGTACCAACAACGAATATCTGAGTATTGAGACCGACCCCCTGGTCACGAACTGAAGGTAGGACGACAGAACAGACCTTTGTCTCAAAGATAGAGGTGGTAGTTGGTAGGTTCTCCTTAAACCTGGAGATACTATTCTGAAAGAAGAGTTTCTGAGGTGGGTCCACTCACGTTCTCAGGTCATTTATGACGTCTTCCAGTCTCCCTTACCGTCCGTTATTGAAATGGACTCAAGTGGACTATCCGTTGAGTCTGATTAGATCCCGGTTCTGGTGACATCAGTAAACGAACTAATTAATTAATTACGGAATAAAATACTACGGTGTTTATTTTTCCTTATATTTTAAGTTGTCATATTCTTCATTACGACTGACATTTTACTGACTGTACCTTCGGGTTAATCTTCTCCTTTACCCTTCACATTTCACGAAGGTCATTTTGGAACTTGGATTCAGGTTCGTGAAGATGTTAAGTGAACTCATCTCTGTTTTCCATAATCGACACCTCCAAATATGTCTCTACGTCCCATCAAAAGAATTCTTCCTCGTATAAACTGATACTATTCATTCTAGGTCTGGTTGTCGTCAAGGACTTTGTATGTGAAGTATCATAGAAGGGAGAGGATCATCAGTTTACTTTTATTAATAAGTAATACACGTTTATCCACACACTCAATCGAAAGAAATGTTACTTGTTTATGGGACATTTAGACTTATATAAACAATCCAATCAATCGGTTAATGA
Organism: Capra ibex; assembly: GCA_006410555.1. Lineage (NCBI taxonomy): Eukaryota > Metazoa > Chordata > Mammalia > Artiodactyla > Bovidae > Capra > Capra ibex. The sequence goes on from SJYO01006231.1 coordinate 88,959,667, forward strand.
AGAAAATAAATTTTAACGGACTGGTCGAGGAAAGAAAAGTTTATCACTTAAATCGTGTAAAAATAAGGACAAAAAGTGACATAAGAAAGTTTGATTTTTAACTGGAAAAAAAGTATTTCAAACGACAAACGGTGAATCTATAACATACATGCATATGTTAATACAAGCGTCCTACAGATTCCCAAATATTAAAAATATGTCATTTCAGACACAGTCAGTAAAATACAAGAGAGATAAAAAATTCCCTTCCTTAACTTAGAAACGGAATTTGCTTTCGTTTTTAATGTCTTGCAAACAAAAAATCGTGAGATGTGAGGGACGTATCTGTTATGTACCTTGCAACAGTGTAAAGTTAAATATAAAATGTCTACGTACTTTCTTACACAACAATTTTGACACGTTAAGTGTTGTACAACTCCCCTTTAGTGATAATCTCTACTATGTCTCCTAAGAGATTTCTCCTGGTTTAGGTATTTGTTTTATAGTTTTAGAACCCTTAGAAACGGAATTCGTTTTCACTTTCACTTACCAGAAGAATGAAGTAGAATGAGAGAAAGGGTCGTAGTCCCAGAAAAGATTACTCAACAGAGAACCGTGGTCCATCGGTTTCAGAACCTCGAAGTTGAAGTCGTAGTTAGGAAGGTTACTTTAAAGTCCTAACTAAAGGACTTGTCATACTTTTCTGTTTCTCTATACGGGTGGGAATCTAAAATATATAAATCTATAGTTCCGTAATAAGAATACGAATTCAACATTAGAGAAATTAAAAAACATTTTACAATCTTCCTCCTTCTCTCCGTTTGTCAAAAAACGTTTGTCAAGAAGTTTATTTATACTATATCCGTGTCCTTTTGGTACAAGAAGATAGACTAAAAATTTTACTGGTTAAAGTAAAATATAAGTAACATACAAAATTTGTAGGAGAAAACTTCGAAACCAAAAAAGGGTAAGAAATAAAAAGAGAACCCGATGTATAAAGTATGTAGATAGTTTGGTATTTCTATTATAATAAAATAAGAAAGAAACCTAATTAAATAAAAAAGAAAAATTAGGAAAAACACCGTAATTCGTTTATATTCTCTCGTACTTTAAAGTGGTATTGGTTTCTTCAAAAAGAAATGGTGTCAGAGAGTCCCTAGTAAACTCGAATAATCTAGAAATATGGGAGACTGTAGGTAAAAGAGATATACACACACAGATATAAAGAGACGGAGAGGAAGAGACAGAGAGAGAAAGAGGGAGACACAGATAGAGACGAAGAGAGAGAAAGTGAGAGGTATATATATATATATATGTATACACACACATACACACACACACACACACACACACACGCGCGCGCACGCGAATCAGTGAAGTCAGTACAAGTTGAGAAACGTTGAGGTACCTGTCATCGACTGGTTTGAGGAGACAGGTACCCTAAAAGGTCCGTTCTTATGTCCTCACCCAACGGTAAAGGAGGAGGTCCCTTAGAAGGACTGGGTCCCGTGTTGGGGTACAGAGAACTCAGAGGACGTAACAGTCCGTCTAAGAAATGATAATGTGACCCTTCGGGTTTATATATATGTATGTATAAAGAATTTTAGGTCCAAAACTCTTTCTTATATCTAATTATATGTCTGTGTATAAGTGAATTGTTGAGAAATACATACAAATTATGTACCGTATTTTTTTCGTTACGGTTAAAGTTTCGTGTTCAAATAACTTGGAACCTTCAACCTTTGACCTGTAAAACCCACGGAAAACATATATTGGATTAGACTAATTAAACTCGATAAAACTGGAGATTGAATTAGTCCTATCAATCCCCACTTTTCCTATACAATCATTGTCGGATACTTCGGTCCTACATGAGACACACACACACACACACACACACAAAGACAGGGACTGAGCACCTCACACTCTACAGGAGTTTCGTTTCTATGACTCGAGTGTATAAGGTTTCACTGAGAATGTGTTTCTCTGGTCTTAAGTCAGTTTTCTTCCGTAAGTAAATTTCTACGTCCAGTGGAAACGTTGTTAAAGTATTTCACGATCTCCTTTTATCACACCTACTCCCCTTAGAAACACGGAACTTTTCAATCGTAGTCGATCCGGTGGAACAAAAAAATTGTAGGAGACTGAAGTAAAGAGGAGTGAGAGGGAGGACAGGTAATTAGAGGGGTTTAACCGAAGGAAAAAATTTTTTGTATTTACAATACTTGTTTATGTGATCTCCGAAGACGTTACTTTCATATAGGACAGATGTCATGTCAAGGTGACTATATCAGTATCAAAGAAAAAAAGAAGGAAATCCAGAGATTGGTTTACATTGACATAAAAGTTCAAAAAGAACTTCGGTGTTTTTTATCGTGTGAGAGAAACGAAACAGGGAATTTGGATGACGTCGGTTGACTGTACGATGTATATCACGTATATAAAAATTAATCGAATAAAATAAAAAAATATTGACCTTAAATTCTCGAAAAACAAAGAGTCTTGGGACATGAACAACGGAACTGTCGTGGACCTTGTAACGAGTTCAGTCAAATATAAGGGGTTTTCTTACTTTCTTAAATAGTAATTTTGATACCTTACCATTTTGTTGACATGATGTTATTTTTAATTAAATTTTATTTTTTAGTTAAATATTTTTAATTGACCTTTTCAATTCATGTATTTTGTCTTTTTTTTTTTGATACCTTATGTACTGTAGAACTCATTTTTCCATTTTTATGATCAAACGATGAATCTCTTCCGTGTCTGTTAAGGGATTTCTCCTAGTTTAGGTACTTGTTTTATAACCGTTATATAACACTACCTCTTAATATAACACGAATCAGTACAGGTTGAAAAAAACTGAGGAACCTGTCATCGACGGTCCGAGGAGACAGGTACCCTAAGGGTCCGTTCTTATGATCTCACCCAACGGTACGGGAGGAGGTCCTCTTGAAGGATTGGGTTCAGAGGGTGTAACGTCCGTCTAAGAAACGGTAGACTCGGTAGTCCCTTCAGGTGTCTTTTAATATTTACCATCGTAAAGTTGACATACCAATTACAGTAAACCACGTTTTTTTTTTTTAGTGTTATAATTACAAAAGGAACATCAGTGGAGATAGTGTACCGTGGTTCTTTGTATTGTTCTCTAAGTCTTAAAAACGAAGACCCTGAAAGCCTCTTTAGTCTTGACGTCGTAGAGTATAAACCTGAAAAGGAGAGGTACATGGACTGGTGGCACAAACCTTTGTACGAGTATTAGGATTGTCAATCGAGTCTGAGGGTGGAGGTGTGGGGGTACATGAAGAAGGAGAGGTTGGACAGGAAACATCTGTAGACAAAGTGGAGGTGGTGGTAGGGTTTCTACGACACCTTGTAGGTCTGTGTCTCGGTTCAATATCGAATACTTCTGACGTAGTGGGTCTAAAAAAAAAAGTACGATAAACGTCCCAACCTGTAGAAGGAGGACTGTCACTACCGGATACTGGCAAAGCACCGGTAGACAATGGGGGACGTAATGTGTCAGTAGTACTTGAGGTTTTATACACCTTAAAACCAAGACCAATCGACCTAGTAGTCACAGGACCTAAGGAACAATGTTTGGAATTACCAGAATTCCGACAGGAAAACGTTTCTCCACTTTTAGGGAGTGATAATGACACTTCAGTTCAACAACTAGGTTGAACGGACAAGACTGTTGAAAGAATTACTGTACCACTACATGAAACGTCGACCTGACGATCCTCAACCAGGGAAACGACCGTAGGAAATGAGTATGAGATTCTATCGAAGAAGGTATGTATCTTAGAGTAGTCGAGTCCCCTTCATATTTCGTAAAAGGTGGACACGTAGAGTGGAGAGTCAACAGAGGAATAAAATAACGTGTCCGAATCCTCACATGGAATCGAGACGACGATGGGTGTCGAGTGTAAGTTGACGTTGCTACAGTCACTACATGTAACACCAGTGTGGGTACGACTTGGGGAAGTAGATGTCAGACTCCTTGTTTCTGTATTTCTCCCGAGACTTGTGAAAGAAATCTTTTCCCAATGAACAGAAGGTGACTCCTTCCCGTGTACTAACTTCCGAAGTTTCGGAGTCTCGGTCTTTAACGTCTAGAAATTACTCGAAGAAACTAGTCTAACACCTTAAGTTTGAACGAGGAAGATAAATAAAGGACTTTAAAGGTGAATAAACTGAAGTTGAGGAGGGATGTTAAAGACATTGATCGAAGTAATTCGAACACTCGAGGGAGTAGAGACTTTCTAAAAGGGGAAATAAAAAAAAGGTTGAGAGTTTAGATAGGAGTGGGAACCTAGACTTTTTAACCCCTTAAGTGTAAATAGTATCTTAAATAGTGTAAATAGTATCTTCCCAAAGAAAAAAATTAACTTCTTTTCATCAAATGTTACAACAATCAAAGTCTACATGTTGTTTCACTGAGTCAATATGTATATGTATTTTAAAAGTCCAATAAAAGGGAAGATGAAATAATGTTTTTCAACTCATATTAAGGGACACCATATATCACGTAGAGATAAACAATAGATAAAATGTATATCATCACACCTCTACCTTAGCCTGTGTTGACTCGTTGAAGTGAAAAGTGAAAGTACGTAACCTCTTCTTTTACCGTTGGGTGAGGTCACAAGAACGGACCTCTTAGGGTCCCTACCCCCTCGGACCACCCGACGGTAGATACCCCAGCGTGTCTCAGTCTGTGTTGACTTCGTTGAATCGTCGTCGTCGTCGTCGTCACACCTATACAATTAGGGATTGAGGATTTAATAAGGTGGGGGATGGTAAAAAGAAACCATTAGTATTAAAACAAAAGATAGACACCATATAAAGACAAACCATGTATCCAAGTGAACATAGTAAAAAAATCTAAGATGTATATTTACTATGGTACACTATAAAAAGAAACAGAATCACGTTATTAGAGATCCACTTAGGTACGACGACAATTACAGTAATAGAATAAGAAAATACCTACTCATTATAAGGAGATATAGACATGGTGTATGTATACAAGTTACTCAAAATAAGAGGAGTGATTCTAAGGTGACACAAGAAGTCGAGACACAGGTATTACGGATGGTGTCGTCGTCGGTGACCGTTTTTATATAATAACTTATATGGACAGAAGTACATCTAAGGTTTTCAATTTCACTTCAGCGAGTCAGCACAGGCTGAGAAACGGTGGGGCACTTGACATCGGATGGTCCGAGGAGGTAGGTACCCTAAGAGGTCCGTTCTCATGACCTCACCAACGGCGAAGGAAGAGGTCCCCTAGAAGGGTTGGGTCTCTGACTTGGACCCAGAGGGAGTAATTTCCGTCTGCGAAATTGGAGACTCGGTGGTCCTTGCGGGGGCATCTAAGACTCCCATTGAGTTTAAACTTATCAAACAGTTATTTATGCACTTTGTATTACTTCTTAAAATTTTATATGAAATGTGATAACACGTTTTATAAAGAAAAAGTTCGACATGTAGATGAGAAGTATAATACCTTTAGTCGTAAGTAACTTTACCTAAAATATACAACCTTACTTTGTCAGCTACCGAATAGATACCCAAACATAACCTAATAGAAGAACAAAGACGAACTTTTGAAGATCATGAACGGATATGTACTTAGAAAGTAATGAGATGTACATTAGAGAGACAGAAAAACACACACACACGAACAACAACAATTAAAAAATCAACCTCATATTAGTGAAATTTTACAACAGAATCAAAGACGACATGTTGTTACACTTAGTTGATATGTATATAGGGGAGGGAGAACTTGAGAGGAGGTAGGAAGGGTAGAGTTGGGGAGATCCAGTAGTGTCCCGTGGTTCGACTCGAGGGACACAATATTGCGTCGAAGGGTGATCGATAAAATGTGTACTATCGTATATATACAGTTACGATGAGAGAGTCAAGAAGGGTGGAAAAGAAGAGGGAGTCACAAGTGTTCAGACAATAGATGTAGACGTAGAGAAAGAATGGGACGTTCATCCAAGTGACATTGTAAAAGATCTAATGTGTATGTACACAACGACAAATCAACGATTCAACACAGGTTGAGAAAACACTGGGGTACCTGACATCCGGCGGTTCCTAAAGGGTTCGTTGTTATGACCTCACCCAACGGTAAAGGAAGAAGTCCCCTAGAAGGGTTGGGTCCCTAGTTTGGGTAGAGAGGACGTAACTGTCCACCTAAGAAATGGTGACTCGGTGGTCCCTTCGTGGGTATATTCACAATTATATATAAACAGAAATATAAAACTAATGAAGTGAGACATACTGTTAAGTAGGTGTAGTGAATGTTAACTAAGTCGAGGTAAGAGAAAATAGGGTAACATAAGTACACGGTGTAGAAGAAATAGGTAAGTAAACAGTTACCTGTAGATCCAACGAAGGGACAGGACTGATAACTTTATCATGACGTTATTTGTAACGCGACGTACACAAAAAACCTAATACCGAAAGAGCCCTATATACAGGTCATCGCCCTAACAACATAGTATACGATCAAGAGAAAAATCAAAAAATTCCTTGAAGGTATGACAAGAGATGTCACCGACATAGTTAAATGTAAGGGTGGTTGTCACATTCTCCCAAGGGAAAAGAGGTATGGGAGAAGTCATAAATAACAAACATCTATAAAACTTCTACCAGTAACACTGACCACACTCCACTGTGACGTAACATCGAAACTAAACGTAAAGAGTTTATTAATCACTATAACTACTAGAAAAGTACACGGAGAACCGGTGGACATACAGAAGAAACCTCTCTTTAGATAGAACCAGAAGGTGGGTAAAAAACGAACTCAAAAAAAAGAAAAAACTATGACTCAAAGTATTCGACAGAGATATCAAACTTCTAATTAGTAAAAAGGTATGAAACAAATGTTTGTAGAAAAGGGTAACTCTCTTTCAACCTCCAATATAAAAGTAGAACAAATACTAAAGAAAATCACACGTTTTTGAAAATTTAAATCAATCCAGGGTAAACGAATAAAAACAAAAATTAAAGTAATGAGGTCCTCCATTTAGTTTTCTAAACGACACAAAATACAGTTTCTCGAAAGACAGATAAAAAAGGAGATTCTCAAAATATCACAGACCAGAAATTCAGAAATTAGGTAAACCTCAAATAAAGGTACCTACAACAATCTTTCACAAGATTAAAATAAGAAAATGTACATTGACATGTCTAAAGGGTCGTAGTGAATAACTCCTCCGACAGAAAAGAGGTGACATATAAGGACTGGGGAAACAGTATCTAATTCACTGGATACCCAAATAGAAACATGTACCCAATAGAAACCTGAAAGGTAGGATATAGTAACCAGATATGAAGAAAAAAACAAGTTGACGGTATGGTAGAACTAATGACAGAAACATATCGAACTTCAGTCCCTCTTACTAAAGAGGTCAAAGTAAAAAGAAAGAGTTCTAACGAAACCGAGAAACCCCAGAAGACACAAAGGTATGTTTAACCTTTTAAAAAAACAAGATTAAGACACTTCTTACGGTAACCGTTAAACTATCCTCAACGACGTGACTTAGACATCTACCGAAACCTACTATATACGGAAAAGTGTTATAACTAAGAAGGTTAGGTTCTTGTACCATATAAAGAGGTCTACAAACATAGTAGAAACCAAAGAAAGTAGTCATAAAATATCAAAAAACTAATGTCCAGAAACGAAGGAATCCATCCTAAAAAAGATCCATAAAATAAGGAAAACAAAGTTACCATTTACTATAACAAAGGAAATAAAGAGAAATACGAGAAAACGACAATCACGTATCCTTACGTTCTTTAAAGACACGTAATTAAAACATAGGGCATTGAAACGGTCTAAGTGACTACTCGAAGTCATCAAAAGACCACCGTAGAGATCCTAAAAGATACATACCATTGTGTAGTAGATGTTTATCAGAGTCAAAATAAAGAAGAAAAGGTTAAACATGAAAAATTAAAGGAAAAGAAGAGACTAACGGTACCGGTCCTGAAGGTCTGATACAACTTTCGCCACTTTCACATGTAAGAACAGAACATGGGTTATAATCCCCATTATCAAAAAGTGGTAACTCTTACCAACGACACCCATATACATATACATGTACATATACTGGAAATAATACAACTCCAATTAAGGGAGATACGGGTGAAAGACCTCTCAAAAATAGTGTTTACTCACAACTTAAAGTAGTTTTCTAAAAAGATGTAATAACTCGAAATGGAAACAAAAGAAACAAAGATAATGTAAATAAAGATGAGACTAGAAATGACAAATCAGGGAAAATTACTGAAACCCAAAAGAAAAAAAGATGAAAACGATCAACGAAATCCATATTTCAATCTATCAAATGACCTCTCAGAAGAACAAAGAACTTCACTCTAACCTGACGATATTTGAAGGGAAAATCTTGACGGAAACCATATAGGGTAACAAAACCCGAAAGTAACAGTAAACGAAGACTCATAAAAACTTACAGGAGAAATCAAAGAAGTCACTAAAGAACCAATAAATCGTCACATCAAATCGGAGACACCCAAAGACAAAAATGTCAAAAAAGGATATTAACTAAAGATTAGAGTCGCAACACTAGTCTTTTCTGAGAACTATTCTAAAATTAAAAGAATTTTAAAGATTCCGAACTAAACACTGGATTCTATATAAATACGACCTCTTACAAGGTACACGTGAACTCTTCTTTCACATAAGACGGAGAACGTCCACCTTACAGAATATTTATGTTTAATTTGGACCAGATAACATAGTAAATTTTAAACACAAAGGAATAAATAAAAGACAGATCTACCAGACAGAAAACCGTATTCAGTCTACAATTTCAGGGGGTGATAATAGTACCATGACAGGTAAAGGGGAAAATACTAACAATTGTAAACGGAATACAAAACTCCACGAGGATATAACCCATGTATTTAAGACAGAAAAGATTTAAAACAGTGTTATTATTTTCCTCGTTACATAACTTCTCAATAACAACTCGGCACTTTCTACGGTCCTAAGAACCGGAGACCTCCTCTTCTTAAGTTAGACCCCGGTCACTGCTCCGAACTAATGAGTCTCGAAAACACACTGTTTCAAAATAATTTCATATTTTCTCTGTCTGTTTCGAAGACTGTATCTAGTCTTCCCCCGTCTTTCTCACGGGGGGGAAAGATCAAAATCGTTCGACAAAATACAGACAATTTTCCGATAATAAGTTTATTCTCTCTGCGGAGTTCCGACTCCCTCAAAGAGGTCCCGGGAGAGGGTGTCATACGTAAAAACTCTATCCTACCGTACTCTACACAGTAGGGGTCGGTATTTTGTTAACTATACTTATGACCAAACAACTCCATAATAGTCGGGTTCTAAACTCTTTTCTTTTTTCAATCAGACTCCACCTTGGTAAAAACTTCTTTCCGTTTAAGGTTTCGTTTATGTATCAAAGTAATTGTGTTGAATTCTTTTTATAAAGGTATTCTTTTTGCGTAACAATCGAGTTTCAGACTCTTTTCAACTCAAGTAACCTTGGTCCACAACAGTACCGTTGTGTCTTAAAATTCTCTTTGGAGGAAAATTAAAACATATCTCCTCCTTTTTCAGACTGTAAACGTCAAACAAAGGAGAACGGTGAATACCCTCTCTATTTTTTTACAGACTGTGAACGTCGGATAAAGGAGGTAAACCTCTGGGGACCGGAAGGACGGACAATGGGAGAGTCATACATATAAAATTTATAATAGGTAATACACAGGAGAAATGCTAACCCCTAGAGAAGTTAGTAAATTCTCACTAAGTGTTCTCGTCAATTAAAGAGGGGTTATACACTAAGTTACAGTGGTTGAAAAGAAGAGTTTGTCTGAAAAAGAATATTTCTGGAAACCAATAGTCGTCCCTTTGTATTATCTGAAAGTGAAATTATTATATCCAAATACTTTATTTGAACTTATTGTCTTACCAGTACTACTAACAGAGTTTATAGTCTCGTCTACGGTTTTTATTTGTCGTCTAATATTATAAACGGAAGTGTAAACAAGTAAATCTAACAACATAGTCATTCGATAACGACAGATTATTCGTTAGGATTTTCGTTTAGTAAATCGTAATACTGAAATAATTTTTGACCTTAACATGTAACAACTTACCAAGACTAGAGAGGACCCTAAGAGGACACAGAAATAAGTGGACATCCAGTCGACCCTTCCGAGACAAATAGAACCGACTCAAAAGATTATATGATCCCGGAGTCAATCGACATCCGATTATATCGTACCGGAATCTACCCTGACAGTCTGAGACGAGGTGTATAGGAGAACAGGAGACTCACCGGGTGGACCTTGACGAGTGTCAAAACCTCGTCTGAAGGACCTCGAAACTCGTCTTTCCGTGGTTCAGGAGAATTCCGTGTAGGAGTAAACGTTCTACGAGGTGACCTCTTACGTAAAGTAGATGATAATGTCTGACATTTCCTGTGAACGTAAGAAAATGAGTCCTGAGGAGGTAAAGGTTCGTTGGTCGTGTTATAAAAGTTCAGAGAGAGAGTGCGGTTAAAGGAAGAACAGAGTGGGAGTAAATACATCGTCGTTTTTGATTGACTATGTTAGTAGTTTAACCTGTCCACACTACTGTCAACATTATTAGACTTATATGAACAAGATCGTAAACAAGACTATAAACTTCCATTGTAAGTACTAATGAGACGATAAGGTCAAATAAAATATATTGACATAACTATTCACTAAGGTGACTTCATAGAAACTCCAGGGTACCTGTCCGACCTTCCTGTACCTACAAACATGTTGTGGACACTGGGACTTAGTATAGAGACTTGTCCTTAGGTTTGAAAAGTTACTCAGTAGGAAACGAATAATCCCACGGTATATTATCTATAACTATGACAAGTAAGAGATGTAAAAATCTCCAACACTGTTTTGAAAGTTATCCTTCTCTACAAAGTAAGTCTCTTTAAATTCCTTAGTATGAAAGACCTTCGTGACCTTTAAAAGTTTGTCTTTGTTTTTATTAAATTATTTTTAGTTTTGTACGAACAAAGGAAAGTCGAGTCACTGTGTGGAGTCTTAACCTTTGACTATCAGATATGAAGTCACTCATCTACTTGACAGGTTTTCTCTGAATAAAACGATTATTAATTACATACTGTTATAAAATAATTATTATAAATTCTGGTTGAGATTGTGGTAGAATATTGTTGGATAAAAACTTATAAACAGAAAGACACACCTAAGGTGAACCTTTGTTATTGAATTAATAATCAGAAAACCGGTCACTACCCGAAAGGTCCACTGAGTCACCATTTCTTAGGCTGACATTACGTCCTCTGTGTCCTCTGTAGCCAATCTAGGGACCTACCCCTTCTAGGGGACTTCCTCCATTACCGTTGGGTGAGGTCTTAAGAACGGACCCTTTAGGGTACCCGTCTCCTCGCACCATCTGATGTACCTCAGTGTCTCAGTCTGTTTTGACTCGGTGTGCGTGACAAACGGTCACTGACACCATCTGTACCATCTGTGTCCGATGAATTGTCTTGTTTTGTTATCCGTCATTTATTTTATTATTATTATGGGGTATTAGTCATCATTGTGGGTCATACAATTATAAACCTACTAGTTCTTTCTGTTAATTCCATTACTATACGTTCCTTACATACACGGGCTTTCACTTTTTGACACCAGTGTCCAAAAGGTGACGATATTTGAATAATTATAGAGACCTATGATTCTGCTCAAAAAAAAAAGGTATTCTCATCATGTTAGTGTTAACTAAAAATCAGTTTGTTTCACATTATCCGTTCTTCTTTAGACTGAGATGTAGCCTGGACAAAGAAAGTAAAATTTGAAACATAAGATAAGGAAACCGATGTTCAATTAATGATTTACCTACAACGGATATCGAGATTCATACGTATCACCGGGTAGAGGACCTCCGGACGGAGGAGACGGACTCAAGTTCGATTTTATGGAAACATATCGAGTGTCTTTGTAGGACTGTTCCAAGTGGACATTTACTGACGTTCTTTTTTCTTTAATGGTGTAAGGGAGGTTCTCCTCCCCGTTGTGTCACCGAAATCATCACGACCCGAAGGAACAACTGAGTCTATTATTTCTTAGACGGACGTTATGTTCTCTGGTCTCAAACTGTGAACTCCGTCCTTCTCGGGGACCTCTTCCCTTACCGATGTACAAGGACCTCTTAAGGTACCTGTCTTGTCGGACCGCCCGATATCAGGTACTCCAGGGTTTCTCCACCTGTGTTGACTTACTGTCAAAGTCAAAAGTCAAAAAAAGGAGGAAATGGATGGTGGACGGGGATAAACGAGATATTTTCTTTAATTGTATGTTTGGTCCGTTCTACTAAGCGATCTGTGTCCAGGTGGTATAAAAGTCACACGTCAGAAAGGTTTATTTCAGTGACAAGGAACGGGGTTGTCAAGTAGAGAGCTAAGAACCTGACAGTAGGTCACTCGTTATTTCTGAACCTAAGTCGTTGATTTTCTCTTTTATCATTCTATGAAAGTAAATTCTTCTTTAATAAGTATTTTATAGGTAAGTCATGGAACTCTATACACCATTAAAAGTTTATAAAATTTATTTTTTAACCCTTATATTAATACTCTCATCTTTTATTTTTTCACCGTTTTAGAAACTTTAGGCTCTGTAATGGTTTGTATTTTCATTCAATATATTCAGTATATTTCAACTTCAACTTTATGCTTAAGGTTCTTTTTACCTTCCCCGTGTAAGATGAAGACGTTAGGCTAGTTTGTAACTATTATAAACCCACCGTCAGGATTCTACCGTCTCCTTATCCTACTCCTCTGGTGAAAGAGGGGGTGTTTAAGTGACTTTCTAGTAAACTTGCGACTCGTTTAAGGTGTTTTGTTAAAGACTTACTACTGTCTCCTGTGGTCCCTGGATCTTTCCGTCGGGCAACAGAAGTTTTCATCCATCCTGTTTTCTATTTTTCTCTGTTTTCTCAATCCCAACATCTGAACAGGTCCTTCCCTCAACACTTTCTCCTCTGCAAAGGTTTGTGGTCCTTTGGGAGAGTGGGCGCCCAGACACCCCTCAAAACCTTAGAGTCTCCCGTTGTATTGGTCCTCCTTTTTTATTTATTTATTTGGGGTGTCTAATACGTGGATTGGGGTTGAGGGTCGCCTCTTCATCGGGTCTGAGAGTACGGGTGGTGGTCGTTCACCCCCGACTTGTCCCTCCGTGACCGACGTAACGAATCCCATTCCTGACCCGGACTTACGTGACTCCTGTTAGACTCCCTCGATAGTACTCTATCGTTGGGTTTTATACCCTATCGGTCTCTCTCTTTTTTTTTCTCTCTCTCTCTCTCTTGAAAGGGTACTTTTCGAGATTGGATTCCGTGTCGACCCGGGAGAGTGTCTTTTTCATGACCCGCTTATGGTCTCCTCTCGATCAGTCGAAACCTGACCGGGTAGGGGGTGGTCTCCGTCTCTCCGTCCGCCCGTTGTCGGTCTCGTCCTTCCGCTCCCCGTTAGAGCCGGGGTCTCTACCGTAGGAGATGGTTTGACACTCGTCCGAGAGTAAACGATTGGTTCAGAAGGACCCTACGACCTACCAACTGTAGGTGGTCCTCCCAGCGTCGGTCTCTAATCGAGGGGTCTCCTCTGTGTGTCGTGTAGACTCTGTCGCGAGGGGGACACGTGGGTCCTTTGGTTCATCGACCTTGTCCCCTCCACTATTCTACGCCACGAGTGGACCCCTTTCACGCAAGTAGTTCGTGGACCAGCGGACTCGACGAACCTGGACCCTTCCCGTGTTTTGCGTCCGGGTTGATTCAGACACGGAAACACCTGATGGGTTCTTGGGTTCACCGAATCTGGACCCTTCACGTGTGTTGGGTCCCGAACGAAATCTGTCAAGGGGACGTCTGGTTGGACCTCGGACTCTTCACATCTGGCCCTTACGTGTTTGTGGTACTCACCCCCGTTTGGGTCACACTGGGTCTGTGAGGTTCGTGAGGGGTGTGTACGGTCACTATAAACGAACGTCACAAGGAGGGAGGGGTGTTGTATTGACTTGTTCACTCGGATTTATTCACTGGTGGAAGTGTGGGAACACATTACCGTCTTTAATCTGTAACTTGTCTGAACGTTTGTCTTCTTCGGTTTTATTTGATTCCCTTTACGAAACCTTCACTGTCTACGTTGTCTAATTTTGGGACATCAATCGTAACTGATGTGACCTTCCCCGAATCTTTGGAACTCTTGTTCACATTCGACCTTGTTCCTTGATAGACTTTGACTTGACTGAGGTGTGACGGACGTTATCGAGGTCTCTTTAAGGATCTATATAAACTGATAATGGTAAAAAAATTAAAAAATTAATAATTCAGGAAATAACGAGGAAATTAAAAGTAAAAATATTGGATGATAATGGAACGGGTTTTTTCCGGGATAAAAATTTCGTTTAAAGTATATATAAAAAATATTAAAAACACTAAAACAAAACAAAAAAAATTATGACATAAAAACTCTCAGATTAGATATAAGATCTAAAAATTAGAAACGAAAAACCATAAACAATAGTCAAAACATGGAAATTCTTAGGTTAGAAGTCATGGGTAAAAATGAATCCTCATACTAATGACCGGACTATCGGGAGAGGGAGAAACTTGAGAGGAGAAAGAGGGGGTCCAGTGGAGATAGAGGAGGGAAGGGGAACAGAAGAGATGGGTTGAGACACTTAGAGAAACCCATAAGACCCGACACCTCTTGTTAATCCGATCTAGACAGAGAGAGGAAAACTGTGGGGGAGAAGAGGAGGACCAGTGGAGATATAGGAAGGAAGGAGAAGAGAAGAGACACATGGAGACACTTTGACAGACCCACAAGGTCCGAAACCTGTCGTGTACCCCTTAACTAATGACGGATCTGACGAGAGAGTCGAAAACTGAGGGGGAGAAGAGGAGGACAAGTGGAGATAGAGGGAGGAGGGAGAAGAGAAGAGGTACATTGAGACGTTTGGAGAGGTCCACAGGGAGTGACACCTCTTAGAAAAGAGGTAATTGGATCTACAAAATAGTAACCACGTCATACCTACCTTTTCAGAACTCCGATGACATTCTTATTCTGACTTTTGGTCTCTGTCCTCCGAATTTAGGTTTTGAACTCTTGTGGTCTTTTGAGGACTCAGGTCCCTTGTTTTTAACTGTTCTCGAATAGGTTTTCGGAAGTATGGATGCAACTTTGGTTCGAGGTGGGTTCTCAGTTGCTCAAGGTCTCGTTCTGTATGGTGCGATTAAGAGGTCGTTGTGTCCTTGCATTTGGATGGATTCGTAATTATATGTCCAATGGGTTTCAGTGTGGTTTGAGTATCTGTAGAGTTTTGAGTAATAACCTGTGAAGTATCGTGAGATCTCTCTTCTCTAGGTCGAGGTGTGTGGTCTTGTGACTGTGTTCGAAGGGATTTGTCCTTTGGGATTATTCGGTGAATAGGTCGGGGTGGGTGTCGTTCCTTGGAGGTGTTATTTCTCCTTGGTGTTTCAAGATCGTATGTCTTTTCGGTGGGGTTTGTGTCGTTAGATTTGTTCTACTTTTCCGTCTCTTTATAAGTAGTCCATTTCTTTGTACTATTTTCGGGTGATTTGGTTTGTTTTCTCCTCCTCTATCCCTCAGATGGACTTTTTCTTAAGTCTTATTACTAGCATTTTTACTAGGTTTTAGAACTTTTGTTTTACTTCAATGTCTATTTAACAGACCTCTGTTCCTAACTCTTCTACGTTCTTTACTAATTGTTTCTGGATCTTTTTTTTTTATTTTTTCTCAGTTAGTCATTAATTGTTACGTTATTGAATCTGTTTTTGTGAGACCTCCATTAGTTGTCATCTTGTTGACTCCGTCTTCTATCCTATTCACTCCACCTTCTATCTTACCACCTTTTTTACTTCGTCTCTCCTTTTTTCTTTTTTTCTTAATTTTCTTTACTCCTGTTAGAGTCTCTGGAGACCCTGTTATAGTTTGTGGGGTTATAAGTTTAGTATCCTCAGGGTCTTCTTCTGTTTTTCTTTCTGGTACTCTTTTATGAACTCCTCTATTATCAACCTTTGAAGGGATTTTACCCCTTCCTTTATCGGTGGGTTTAGGTTCTTTGGGTCTCTCAGGGTTTGTCCTATTGGGGTTCCGTTTTACGGGGTTCTGTGTATAATTAGTTTAATTGTTTTTAGTTTGTGTTTCTTGTTTATAATTTTCGTCGTTCCCCTTTCGTTGTTTATTGTGTGTCCCCCTAAGGGTATTCCTATTGTCGACTAGAAAGTTATCTTTGAGAAGTTCGGTCTTCCCTTACCGTCCTGTATGAAATTCACTACTTTCTCTTTTTGGATGTTGGGTCTAATGACATGGGTCGTTCCTATAGTAAGTTTATACTTCCTCTTTAGTTTTCAAAATGTCTGTTCGTTATCGACTCTCTTGAGTCGTGATGGTTTGGTCGAGAAGTTGTTTACGATTCCCTAGCAGAGATCTGTTCTTTGTATCTTTTCAACCTATTTGAGTTTGGGTTTTGTTGTTTCACTTACCGTTGTCCTACTATGAATAGTTATTAATGGAATTTACATTTACCCAACTTACGGGGTTGGTTTTGTGTTTCTGACCGACTTACGTATGTTTTTGTTCTGGGGATATATAGGAAAGATGTTCTCTGGATGGAGTTTTATTCCCTGTGTATGTCTGACTTTCACTTCCCGACCTTTTACTATAAAGTGTATTTACCTCTGGTTTTCTTTCGTCCTCATCGTTATGAGTATAGTCTCTTTTATCTGAAAGTTTATTTTCGGTACTTTTCTCTATTTCTTCCAGTGATGTATTACTAGTTTTCTAGTTAGGTTCTTCTTCTACATTGTTAATATTTATATATACGTGGGTTGTATCCTCGTGGCGTTATATATTCCGTTTACGATTGTTCATACTTTCCCCTTTAATTGTCATTGTGTTATTATCACCCTCTGAAATTATGAGGTGACTGTGGATACCTATCTATTGGATTTGTCTTTTAATCGTTCCTTTGTGTTTGAAATGTACTATGTTACCTGGTCAATCTGGATTTACTATAGATGTCCTGTAAAGTTGCGTTTTGTCACTTAAAGTTGAAAAAGAGTTCACGTTTACCTTGAAAGAGGTCCTATCTAGTGTAGGAANTACTATGAATAGTTATTAATGGAATTTACATTTATCCAACTTACGGGGTTGGTTTTGTGTTTATGACCGACTTACGTATGTTTTTGTTCTGGGGATATATAGGAAAGATGTTCTCTGGATGGAGTTTTATTCCCTGTGTATGTCTGACTTTCACTTCCCGACCTTTTACTATAAAGTGTATTTACCTCTGGTTTTCTTTCGTCCTCATCGTTATGAGTATAGTCTCTTTTATCTGAAAGTTTATTTTCGGTACTTTTCTCTATTTCTTCCAGTGATGTATTACTAGTTTTCTAGTTAGGTTCTTCTTCTACATTGTTAATATTTATATATACGTGGGTTGTATCCTCGTGGCGTTATATATTCCGTTTACGATTGTTCATACTTTCCCCTTTAATTGTCATTGTGTTATTATCACCCTCTGAAATTATAAGGTGACTGTGGATACCTATCTATTGGATTTGTCTTTTAATCGTTCCTTTGTGTTTGAAATTTACTATGTTACCTGGTCAATCTGGATTAACTATAGATGTCCTGTAAAGTTGGGTTTTGTCACTTAAAGTTGAAAAAGAGTTCACGTGTGCCTTGAAAGAGGTCCTATCTAGTGTAGGAGCCGGTATTTAGACGACGACGACGACGACGACGATTCAGCGAAGTCAGCACAGACTGAGACCCGTTGGAATCTCTGCCGTTGGGTGGTCCTAGGGGGTAGGGACCCTAATAGGTCCGTTCTTATGACTTCACCCAACGGTAAAGGAAGAGGTTACGTACTTTTACTTTTCACTTTCACTTCAACGAGTCAGCACAGACTGAGAATCGCTGGGGTACCTGATATCAGATGGTCCGAGGAGGCAGGTACCCTAAAAGGTCCGTTCTCATGACCTCACCCCACGGTAACGGAAGAGATCCCGGTATTTAGATCGGAACCATTTAACGTTTTTTAACTTTATAAAAGTTCGTGTAAAAGACTAGTACTCCACCATTCTAATTTACAGTTGATGTCCTTTTTTATGATAATTTTTGTATTCGTATACCCTCGATTTGTTGTGCGAAGACTTATTCGTTGTTTAGTGTCTTCTTTATTTTTTTATTTAGTTGTATACGTATATTTACTTACTTTTACTTTTACGTTGTTGGGTTCTGGATACCCTGAGTCATTTTCGTCACGATTCCCCTTCCAAGTATCGTTATGTTCAAATGGAGTTCTTTGTTTTCTTTTCAGTTTATTTATTGGATTGAGATATGAGTTTCGTTGATCTTTTCCTTCTTCACTTCTTGGGGTTCCAATCATCTTTCTTTCTTTAGTATTTTTAATCCCGTCTTTATTTACTTTTTCTTTGTTTCTTCTAGTATCGTTATTAGTTGTTTCGATTTTCGACTAAGAACCTCTTCTATTTATTTTATCTGTTTTGTTCTGAGTAGTTCTTTTTTTCCCTCTTCTTAGTTTAGTTGTTTTAATCTTTACTTTTACCTCTTTAGTGTTGTTTGTGTCTTTGTCTTTCCTAGTATTCTCTGATGACAGTCGTTGATATACGGTTATCTTACCTGTTGAACCTTCTTTACCTGTTTAAGAATCTTTTCATGATGAAAGGTTTTGACTTGGTCCTTCTTTATCTTTTAGAATCGTCTGGGTAGTGTTCGTGTTTTTAGTTTTGAAATTAGTCTTTAGAAGGTCGTTTCTTTTTCGGGTCTTGGTTTACCGAAGTGTCGACTTAAGATGGTTTTTGAATCTCTTCTCGATTGTGGATAGGATGAGTTTCATAAAGTCTTTTAACGTCTCCTTCCATTTGAAGGTTTGAGTAAGATACTCCGGTGGTAGTGGGATTATAGTTTTGGACTGCTTCTATGGTGTTTTTTTCTTTTGAAGTCCGGTTATAGTGACTACTTATATCTACGTTTTTAAGAAGTGTTTTAGGATCGTTTGTCTTAGGTTGTTGTATAAATTTTCTAGTATATAGTACTGGTTCGTCCGAAATAGGGTCAGTATGTTCCTAACAAATTATAGGTGTTTAGTTAGTTACATTATGTGGTGTAATTATATAACTTTGTATTTTTGGTATACTAATAGAGTTACATACGTCCCTTTAGGAAACTGTTTCCGATATATATTATTTGGGTGTCTTTTGTAATAGGAGTCACCACTTGTAAACTTTCACAAAGGGGATTTCAGTCCTTGTTCTGTTCCGACGAGTGAGAGTGGTGATGATATGTTGTATCAAAACCTTCAAAATCCGTGTCGTTAGTCTCTTCTTTTTCTTTATTTTCCTTAGATTTAAGGTTCTCTTTTACATTTTGAGAGTGACAAACGTTTACCGTACTAGGAGATGTATCTTTTGCGATTGCTGAGGTGGTCTTTTAATGATCTCTATTATTTAATTATATCATTTCAACGTCCTATATCTTAATTGTGTGTCTTTAGGGAAAGTAAGGATATGTGATTGTTACTGTTTGGTCTTTCTCTTTAGTTCCTTTGTTAAAGTAAGTGGTAACGTTACTTTTCTTATTTTATGTATCCTTAGTCGAGTGAGGTCAGTGAGTCAGCACAGGCTGAGCAACGTTGGGGTACTTAGTGTCGTGTGGTCCGGAGGGACAGGTAGTGGTAGAGGGCCTCAAGTGAGTTTGAGTACATGTCACTCAGGTACTACGGTAGGTCGGTAGAGTAGGAGACAGTAGGGGAAGAGGAGGACGGGGGTAGGGAGGGTCGTAGTCTCAGAAAAGGTTACTCAGTTGAGAAGTGTACTCCACCGGTTTCATAACCTTAAAGTCGAAATCGTAGTCAAGAGGGTTACTTGTGGGTCCTGACTAGAGGAATTCTTACCTGAACAACCTAGAGGAACGTCAGGTTCCCTGAGAGGTCTCAGAAGAGGTTGTGGTGTCAAGTTGTCGTAGTTATGAAGTCGTGAGTCGAAAGAAGGGTCAGGTTGAGAGTGTAGGTATGTACTGGTGTCCTTTTTGGTATCGGAACTGATCTGTCTGGAAACAACCGTTTCATTACAGAGACGAAAACTTATACGATAGATCCAACCGGTATTGCAGGGAAGGTTCCTCATTCGCAGAAAATTAAAGCACCGACGTAAGTGGTAGACGTCACAAAAACCTCGGGTTTTTTTACTTCAGACTGTGACAAAGGTTACAAAACGGTAGATAAAGGGTACTTCAATACCCTGGTCTACGGGACTAGAATCAAACGACTTACAACTCGAAATTCGGTTGAAAAAGTGAGAAGAGGAAGTGAAAGTACTTCTCCGAAAAATCAAGGAGAAGTGAAAGACAGTATTCCCACCACAGTAGACGTATAGACTCCATAACTATAAAGAGGGCCGTTAGAACTAAGGTCGGACACGAAGAAGGTCGGGTCACAAAGAGTACTACATGAGACGTATCTTCAATTTATTCGTCCCACTGTTATATGTCGGAACTGAATGAGGAAAGGGCTAAACCTTGGACAGACAACAAGGTACAGATCAATATTGACAACGAAGGACTGGATTTATATAGATGGATTTCTTTTTTTTTTGGATATATATCTTTTGATATTTTGTGACTACTTTCTTTAGTTTCTACTGTGTTTATTTACCTCTTTATATGGTACAAGTACCTAGTCTTCTTAGTTATATCACTTTTACTAATGTGATGTGTTTCGTTAGATATCTAAGTTACGTTAGGGATAGTTCGACGGTTACCATAAAAGTCTCTAGATCTTGTTTTTTATGTTTATGTTTATGTTTTTTGGAGCTTATCGATTTCGTTAGAACTCTTTCTTCTTACCTTAACCTCCTTTGTTGGAAGGACTGAAGTCCGAGATGATGTTTCGGTCAGTAGTCCTGTCATACCATGACCACGTTTCTGTCTTTGTATCTAGTTGCCTTGTTTTATCTTTTGGGTCTCTATTTAGGTGCGTGGATACTTGTGGAATAGAGACTGACCCTCCGTTCTTATATGTTACCTCATTTCTGTTAGAGAAATTGTTCAACACGACCCTTTGGACCAGTTGTTGAACAGTTCTTACTTTGATCTTGTGAAATATTGTGGTATGTGTTTTTATTTGAGTTTTACCTAATTTCTAGATTTACATTCCGGTCGTTGATATTTTGAGGATCTCCTTTTGTATCCGTTTTGTGAGAAACTGCATTTAGTGTCCTCCTGGGCAGTCCTGGGTAGAGGGTCTCATTACCTTTATTTTCGTTTTTATTCGTTTACCCTGGATTAATTTTAATTTTCTAAAAACGTGTCACTTCCTTTGATATTCGTTCCACTTTTCTGTCGGAAATCGTACCCTCTTTTATTATCGTTTGCTTCGTTGACTGTTTCTTAATTAGAGTTTTTATATGTTCCTTGTGGACGTCGAGTTAAGGTCTTCTTACTTACTGGGTTAGTTTTTTACCCGGTTTCTTGATTTGTCTGTAAAGAGGTTTCTGTATGTGTACCGATTGTTTGCGTACTTTTCTACGAGTTGTAGTGAGTAATAGTATCTTTACGTTTAGTTTTGGTGTCACTTCATGGTAGAGTTCGACCAGTCTGACCGACGATGGGTTTTCAGATGTTTGTTATTTACGACCTCTCCCACACCTCTTTTCCCTTGGAAGAATGTGACAACCACCCTTACGTTTGATCATGTCGGTGATACCTCTTGTCACACCTCTAAGGGATTTTTTGACCTTTGTCTTGACGGTATACTGGGTCTTTAGGGTGACGACCCCTATGTCTGGTTCCTTTGGTCTTAACATTCTCTGTGTACATGGGGTTACAAGTAGTGTCGTGACAAATATTATCGGTCCTGTACCTTCGTTGGATCTACAGGTAGTCGTCTGCTTACCTATTCTTTATTCACCATGTATATGTGTTACTTCATAATGAGTCGGTAATTTTTCTTATGTAAACTTAGTCAAGATTACTTCACAAACTTTGACCTCGGATAATATGTCTCACTTCATTCAGTCTTTCTTTTTATGGTCACTTCATATAATTGTGTATATATATACCTTAAATCTTACTATCATTACTATTGGGATATACATTCTGTCGTTTTCTCTGTGTCTACATATCTTGTCAGAAAACCTGAGACACCCTTTTCGGCTCCCACCCTACTAAACTCTCTTATCGTAACTTTGTACATATAATAGTGTACACTTTGTCTAGTGGTCAGGACCAGGTTACGTACTTTGTCCCACGAGTCCCGACCATGTGACCCTACTTGGACTCCCTACCCTACCCCTCCCTCGACCCTACCCCCAAGTCCTATCCCTTGTGTACATGTGGGTACCGACTATGTACAATTACATACCGTTTTTTTTTTGTGATATTAAATATTTCATTAATCGGAAGTTAATTTTAAAATTTTATTTTTATTGATAATTTTGTTTTTTATTAGGTTAATTATTTCGTCCTTTCCTGAGTGTATCTAGTAAACTCTCTCTCTTTCGACTACTGATTGTATAGGTGTATGTATCAATCGGAGAACCCTTTTCTTTATTATCGTTACATTCTAGTAATCCTGAGGACAAAAGAGTAGGATTTTAAAAAAGTAAATAAAGTGTTTCTTAGACACTTTATCTATAGAGTCTATGACATTTTATACACACGATAACAACGTGTCCATATAAACGTTCGTAGGAAACCACACCTAGAAAGAGGAGAGTTATAATTTTGTACTAGTTTATTCTGGGTAGTTTTTTAAATTTTATAGAAGTGAAATTCAATATAGGGAGACGTCGATTATGTCATAAAGACATGGGGTAAATTAATTGTTTTATAAACCCGTGTTCAAGATGAAAATGTCCTTCGTAAAATACGAAAAGTAGGGAGAAGATTAACCCGAAGGTAAGGATAGTAACTGAGAACTCTCAGGGAACCTGACGTTTCCCTAGTTTGGTCAGTTAGGATTTCCTTTAGTCAGGACTTATAAGTAACTTTCCTGGTTACGACTTCGACTTTGAGGTTAGAAACCCAGTGGACTACCCTTCTTGACTGAGTGACCTTTTCTGGGACTACGACCCTTTTTAACTTCCGTCCTCCTCTTTCCCTACTGTCTCCTGTTTTACCAACCTACCGTAGTGGCTGATCTATCTACCTGTACTCAAACTCATTCGATACCCTCAACAACTTTTTGTCTCTTTGGACTTACTGACTTGACTAAAGACAGTAAATCAACCGTAGTGTCTTGTGACGGAAAGACTCAAGTTATAAGTGACGAGGAAAAGTATAGTATTGTTATAATTATGTAACTATAAATTAATTCGTTTGTTTGGTTGGTGTTACCCGAGACCCGAGACCCGAGACCCGAGACCCGAGACCCGAGACCCGAGACCCGAGACCCGACCCGACTCGACCATGAGTTTACTGGAGTCCATTTATAGACCCTATAGGAAGAGAGATTAGAAATGGACGTCACAGAAAACCCGAAAGCCTGAGAGAACGTACCCTTGAGGCTTTTCTTCCAGAAGGACACTGTCCGACTTAGGAAAATACTTACGAACTACAGCCTCTGACTCCGAAACAGGGGTCTGTTCTGTCGTCCTCCCTCTGTTCGTGACCAGGGAGTCAGCCTGAAACCTGAGTTTTGCGTTGTTGGCACAGAGTAGGTACGGGTTCACTATGTTTGAGTTCCTACGTCGTCTTCTCTATAAATGTCGAGAGAGACAAACAAGTAATCCAAATAAAGGGATTACAACATTACTTGTGCTTAAGGGTGTCCCTTAAGACTTGTCTTAAGAGTTGTCTTTCCTAAAAGAAAAAGGACCACGAAGAGATACGGGTCGTATGGTAATTGTTCGGTCCAATTAAGTTTACGAACAATTAGGAACATATAAATGAGAACAAAAGGTTTCCAGATTTGACGGTCGTGGAATTGAGTTGGGACTTAAATTTAAAGGAGGTCACTTTGACTCCGTTGATAGAACTTATCTAGGTAACTGAGTAATTTATTAACTGAACACTACCGATATATGGGGCAATTTGGATATCTTCTAACATAAGGGGATAAATATTCCTCCGAAGGGTCCACCGTGTCACCACTTTCTTAACGAACGGTCGAGTCCTCTGTGTTCTCTCCGTCCAAACTAGGGACCCAACCCTTCTAAGTCACCTCATCCTTTACCGTTAGGTGAGGTCGTAGGAACGGACTTTTTTAGGTACCTGTCTCCTTGGACTATCCGATATCGGGTACCCCAGTGTTTCTCAGTCTGGGTGATTCGCTGACCCGTGTACCTGTCTCAGAAATATACTCCCTGTTAAAACAAAGAAATTACATTTTATAACCTATCACGTGAGAAGGTCAAGGACTGTGAAAACGATTTTAGTAATCCGTAAAGTGTAAATATAGACTTCAACTCTCGACTGGAAAACGAAGAGTAATATTTTACAAACATGTAAACCCCTATATAAATCTAAAAAAAATTCATGGGATTAGACGGAATCATGTCACATACATACATACATACACAATCAGTGAGTCAACATAGACTGAGACGTTAGGGTACTAACATCGGGCACTCAGAGGAGACTGGTACTCTAAAGGGTCCGTTCTTATGACCTCACCCAACAGTAAAGGAAGAGATCCTCTAGAAGGGTTCGGTCCCTATTTTGGACACAGTGGACGTGACGTCCGCCTAAGAAATGATAGACATGGCGGTTCCTTTGGACGGAATCATGCAATATCCTTCAATTAAAAATCTCTTGGAGGAAAACACTCTATCACGACAATATTGAGGGAGGAGGTAAAGTCCTTACCCAGACCCTACATAAATTGTAAGACGACTTTTAACGTTTGACTAAAACCCTACCTCAGAACTAACCTTAATAAAGTCCTACGAAGGTCAAGAGTCCGAAACCAATCACCGAGAGTTAGTCTCTACCAAAAAGAGGACCCCAACAAACTGTTACTTTTCAGTTTACGACGTTTTGTGGTGTTATAAGTCCTATCGTCCCTTGTGTTCGTAGGACAGGGCTTCAATTGTGACTTCTACACTTTTCGGTATATGTGGTCGTGAAGAGGTTGAGGTGACACGTATGTTCAGTGGTCCTTGACATTAAGTCCCGTTTAAGAGTAAATCGTCCAGAGGTCACCCGGACTCCTGAGACGTAAAGATTGTTATAGTACCGTCATACTTTAACGTCCAGGATTATAGACCCATTATAAAACTCATTGTTCCAAGACCCGGACACAATCTCAGTCCATATCCTTATAAATACGCAAGACATTGTTTTGATTAAAAAATTGTGTTAAAACTTTCTTTTCACAAAGAAAGTGGGTGACGTGTCCGACATTATTTGAGACCAACTAAGAAAATATATTTACGAAAACTTACTATCACTTATTATATACAGTCCTTTTCTGAAACATCAACCGTCTTATGTCCGGAGTTTTATTACACATGTAGGATTAGGGTCCGTTAAAATTATACAGTCGAATATATTTCCCCCTGTTTCGATCATCTATTTTATCTAAACGATTAGTAACTGGAATGTTACCCGAAGGGACCACCGAGTCTACCATTTCTTAGACGGACGTTCCGTCCTCTTGGTCCAAAATAAGGACCCAGACCTTCTAGGGGACTTCTTCCCTTACCGATGGGTGAGGTCATAAGAAGGAACCTCTTAAGGTAGTTGTCTCCCCTCACCGTCCGATATATCAGGTACCCCAGTGTTCTCAGTTCGTACTAACTTACTGATTGTGTCTGTCTGTTCTGGGTCGTTAGGGTGATGACCCGTATATGGTACTCTTTTGGTGTTAAGTATTTCTGTGTATTTGGGGTTACAAGTAACGTTGTGATTAATGTTATGGGTTCTGTACCTTCGTTGGATCTTTAGGTAGTTATCTACTTACCCATTTCTTCAACACCGTACATATATATTACCTTATAATGAAGTAGTATTTTTCCTTGTTTAAACTCAGTCAAACTTCACCTACTTGGATCTCGGACAACATGTCTGGTCTCAGACTTTCTCTTTTTGTTTATAGTATATAAGTAAAGTTAAGTCAGTGAATCAGTACAGACTTAAACACACTGGGGTACCTGACGTCGTACGGTCCGAAGGGACAGGTAGTGGTTGAGGGTCTCGAACGACTTTGAGTACAGGTAACTCAGTCACTACGGTAGGTTGGTAGAGTAGGAGACAACAGGGGAAGAGGAGGACGGAAGTTAGAAAGGGTCGTAGTCCCAGAAAAGGTTACTGAGTCAAGAAACGTAGTTCATCGGTTCATAACCTCAAAGTCGAAGTCGTAGTCAGGAAGGTTACTTATAAGTCTTGAATAAAGGAAATCCAAACTGACCAACCTAGGGGAACGTCAGGTTCCCTGTGAGTTCTCAGAAGAGGGTGTGGTGTCAAGTTTTCGTAGTCAATAAACCACGAGTCGAAAGAAATATCAAGTTGAGAGTGTAGGTATCTACTGATGACCTTTTTGGTATCGAAACTGATGTCCCTGGAAACAACCGTTTCATTACAGAGACGAAAATTATACGACAGATCCAACGAATATCGAAAGGAAGGTTCCTCGTTTACAGAAAATTAAAGTACCGACGTTAGTGGTAGACGTCACTAAAACGTAGGGTTCTTTTATTTCAGAGAGTGACGAAGGTAGCAAAGGGGAAGATAAACGGTATTTCACTACCCTGGTCTACGGTACTAGAAGCAAAAGACTTACAACTCAAAATTCGGTTGAAAGAGTGAGAAAAGGAAGTGAAAGTAGTTTTCCGAATCAAGAAAAAGTGAAAGACGGTATTTCCACCACAGTAGACGTATAGACTCCAATAATTATAGAGAAGGTCGATAGAACTAAGGTCGAACACGAAGTAGGTCGGGTCGTAAAGTGTACTACATGAGACGTATATTCAATTTATACGTCGGAACTATATGAGGGAAGGGTTAAACCTTGGTCATACAAAAAGGTACAGGTCAAGATTGACAACGAAGAACTGGACGTATTTTTAGAGAGTCCTCTGTCCATTCCACCAGACAATAAGGGTAGAGAAATTCTTAAAAGGTGTCAAACACCACTAGGTGTGTCAGTTTCCAAAACCATATCAGTTATTTCATCTTTATCTACAAAAAGATCTTGAGAGAACATAAGAGTTACTAGGTTGTCTACAACTGTTAAACTAGAGACTAAGAAGGAGACGGAAAAGATTTAGGTCGAACTTGTAGACCTTCAAGTACCAAGTACATGACAACTTCGGACCGAACCTCTTAAAACTCGTAATTAAACGATCACACACTCTACTCATGTTAACACACCATCAAACTTGTAAGAAATCGTAACGGAAGGAAACATTGACTTTACTTTTGACTGGAAAAGGTCAGGACACCGGTGACGACTCAAAAGGTTTAAAAGACCGTATAACGTAACTTCGTAAAAGTGTCGTGGTAGAAAGTCCTAAACTTTGTCGATTTGACCTTAAGGTGGTGGAGGTGATCGAAACAAACATCACTACGAAGGATTCCGGGTGAACTAAAACGTAAGGTCCTACAGACCGAGATCCACTCCCTAATGTGGTAGCACCAATAGAACCAGTACTTACGGCCCCAGGTCGGGGCCACCTAGGTCCCACTAAGCTTCCACCCCCCTGTCTCAGCCGCAGAAACCTTTTTATGTATAAATTAGTGTCTATATCTCTCTAATCTTTACCTATCATATCATCCTTCTAATCACCTCTTTTTCTCCGACTTATTGAACCTAATGCACCTTATCGTAGGTACGAGGTCTACCCTTAAGTCGGTCTTTTTGGCCCTCGTTCTTTCTTCGCTGTACCCCCTTAGTCAGAAAGGCCTTTGACTAGGCTAAAGAAATAAAACCCCAAACGAATATATGGAAAACAATGTGTATCCCTACTTATGTCTCAGTGCGCCCCCAGTCGTCAGGACTGGAAATAGTTTTAGTCCACGAAGTGTATTTACATAATTTTTTTTTTTTTCCAGAATCCCTATAATGTAGTAGAAGACCGGTACTCACTCTGGACGACTGTAAAATACTAGGAAAGAAAGACTATTGGTTTNATCTTTATCTACAAAAAGATCTTGAGAGAACATAAGAGTTACTAGGTTGTCTACAACTGTTAAACTAGAGACTAAGAAGGAGACGGAAAAGATTTAGGTCGAACTTGTAGACCTTCAAGTACCAAGTACATGACAACTTCGGACCGAACCTCTTAAAACTCGTAATTAAACGATCACACACTCTACTCATGTTAACACACCATCAAACTTGTAAGAAATCGTAACGGAAAGAAACATTGATTTTACTTTTGACTGGAAAAGGTCAGGACACCGGTGACGACTCAAAAGGTTTAAAAGACCGTATAACTCACGTCGTAAAAGTGTCGTAGTAGAAAGTCCTAAACTTTGTCGATTTGATCTTAAGGTGGTGGAGGTGATCGAAACAAACATCACTACGAAGGATTCCGGGTGAACTAAAACGTAAGGTCCTACAGACCGAGATCCACTCCCTAATGTGGTAGCACCAATAGAACCAGTACTTCTAGAAAAAACATATCAAGAAGACACAAAACAACGGTTGAGAAGAATTATAGGAGACGAAGACAATCCAGGTATAGTAAAGACAGGTAATAACACGGGTAGAAACGAGAACCATAGAGATTAAAAGAACTTCTCTAGAGATCAGAAAAGGGTAAGGTAACAATAAGAGATGATTTATAACATATAATTGTGTATATATACCTTAATCTTTTTACCATGACTACTTGGATAAACGTTCCGTCCTTATCTCTGTGTCTATATCTTCTACCTGAACACCTGTGTCGATCTCTCCCACCCTGTTTGACTCTCCTATCGTTACTGTATAGTAACTGTGATGGTACACATTTTATCGATCGATCACCCTTCGACGAAATATTGTGTCCCTCGGGTCGGGTTACGAGACGTTACTGGATTTCCCCACCCTATCCCACTCCCACCCTCCCTCCGATTTCTCCCTCGTCTATATACATATTTTTTTATTTTTGTTCTTTAATACATGTTTTTTACTAAACCCCATGTCTACATTTGTAAGGATATGGACTGAGCCCGTCTCCGGCTCTCTGAACAATGAGTTTCGCACTGGGAGTTCTCGTCTTAGACGTCGAAGTATTGGGATGTGTCGGTAATCTTTACGTCTCAGGAATCTGAGTGACCTCTGGACGAGTTACTCTTAAACGGGACTTAATGTTAAGGACCACTGAACATAGGTGTCACCTTAACCCCTTCACAACTACATTCACCCAAAGGAGAGGACATCTGTAATTGTAAACGACGTCCTATTAATAACCACAACTCACAATAGGATAATTAACATTCACAAAATGTCGTAGGGTGGAATGTAACGGTTTATTGGGGTCCTCGTTATGGTAGAGATGTACTCTTGGTGTTTACTTCCGGACTCTTGATCTTTGTAGAACTAGCCTAAGGTTAGTTCTAAGGTGGGTTTTTAGTTAAACATTAAAAGACGTCTTATAATTTAAGAAGACTCGGGGTAAGGACTTTGTCTCATACTTCAATATGATCACGATGGAGTGTCTTCCTTGAAGAGATGTTTAATTTAGTTTAGTAGGGATATTACACGATTCTATCCAGTACCACGAACTTTTCTAGATTTATATAGAGTATTGAATCTATATGAAATATTACTCCCCGTTTTACTGTCGAGAGTTTAAGTCCATATTATACTTCAAAGATTACCAAAATCGTTCACAGTCCTTCGGTTTCTAAAGGGTCCATCACGTCACCATTTCTTAGGAGGACGTTACGTCCTCTACACCCAAGTCAGGGACCCAACCCTTGTGAGAGACCTCCTCCTTTGCCGTTGGGTG
This sequence comes from Capra ibex, assembly GCA_006410555.1. Taxonomy (NCBI): domain Eukaryota; kingdom Metazoa; phylum Chordata; class Mammalia; order Artiodactyla; family Bovidae; genus Capra; species Capra ibex. Next base: position 88,989,647 of record SJYO01006231.1, read on the forward strand.
AGGTCATAAGAACGTTCGTTTTAGAGTGTCTGTCTCCTCGGACCGTCCGACGACAGGTATCCCAGTGTTTCTCACCCTGTCTGACTCTTACGGACTTTTTTTTTTCTTTCAGTCCTTCTGTTTTCCACGTGACGGCTTACAAAAGGTAATCTCTTTGTCTTGACAGGGAGAATATTACTTCCCTTATTGATAAAAGATTCCCAAAGTACCCGACAATCGGTAGTGTTCAGTTACGAAATTACTAAGTTCCCTTGTTCAGTTCTGTCAACAGAATCTGAGTCTACAACCTCTTTTGAATTTAAGTCCTAACTCTATGTCATGACACTTAAATCTGGAGACCTTTCCTTCTCTCAATTACTTCTTACTAATTATTTGTAACTTTAGAGGACTGAATATCGATCATAGGACCCTTATCTCTTAGTCTTCTGTTTTTAAGAAAAACAGGTCTGGCCACAGGTGTCCCTTTAGTGCATCATTGTTCCCACCCAATGATGATGTTCCGAATCATTGTTCTCCCTTTACTTGGATGAATCGTCTGTCTCCTTCGTCATTTATAGAGGAGACGACGTAGAGACTCAAACATGTTGGAACTGTACCTGATCTGGACCAACAAGGAAAACCTCAGGATTCAGACTGATTTCCTGGTTATGAACTTAGGATATACGAGAGAGTAGACCCCTGTCTCGAGGTAGTAGTTGGTAGTAGTTGGTAGTAGTTGGTAGGTTCTTCCCTAAGTCTAAAGGTGCCCCTCTGGAAGGAGAGTCTCAAGGGTACGTTCTCTAAAGTTCTTGGGTTTTCTGTGACGTCCTTTTCCAGTCTCTCTTACAAGTGATCGACAGTGGACTCTTGGTAAAGTCGGATTGGGTCTCGGGTCTCTAGTGATACCAACCAACGAACGAACTAAATTATAGTTAAGTAAAAATACTACGATCTTTCTCTTCACTTGAAAGTTGAGTCATACCGTTATAAGTCACTACGATTAATTTACTATATTTATATTCGGGTTTATCTTCTCCCCACTCTTCGTATTTCACGAAGGTCATTTTCATTTTGTTTACAGGTTGTAGAATAAGTAAATGACCTCATCTTTTTAACCCATAATCGTTACCTACCTATATTCTGTATCACTCCCGTAAAGAAGAATTAGACAAAAATTAACCTCCTATTAACGGAATGTTATAACATAACCAAAGTCGGTATGCAGTTTTACTTAACTAGTCTCCATATGTATACAGAGGAGGGAGAACTTGGACGGAGGGTGGAGGGGGTAGGGTGTGGAGATCCAACAGTGTCTTATGACCAAACTCGAAGGACGTAGTATGTCGTTTAAGGGTGACCGATAGAAAGAGATAGAATAAAATGTGCACCGTAAAGAAAGATTAAAAATACTGTCCTGTATAAACTAGTACAAAATTCACAACTATGATTCATCCAGGTATGATTCCTCACTGACGTTTATGTAGGAACTTTGTCGTCAACGGTTTTTGTATTTGAAACGTCAAAAGAAGACACTTTCTTTACTTTTTTTTAAATACTACACGTTTCCCCACACGATTACTTGAGTCAAAGGTTAATAAGGTAATGGTGACTCCTACTTATATATACACCTAAACAATCGGGAAATAGAGAATAATCGCACTCAGAAGGTTGGAACACATTATCCTAGACACTCGAAAATAAGAATACAAAATCACGTCAGAGAGTTTGTTTCTTAACCTCAAAAAGTGTTTAACCGACAAAATCAAAGAAATACATTCATATTAACATAAACTCTCCCTGACACTCACATACATTTAAAACACATCAGTGTAGATGGTAGTCAGTATAACACAAGAGAGGTAACGAGAAGTTAAAATTAAAAAAGGGATTTCTTAACCCGGTCGTATAATGATGAAAAGTGGACGTTTAGTAACAAAATTTGTTTTACTCATCACTTTTAAGATGATCAAATCACGATTATTTAGTGGGAAATATTCAAGGGTCGTTCAAAATGTATATTAATAGGGAATTACGACAAAGACTGTAAAACAGTAATAACACAAAACACACACAATCAACGAGTCAGTACAGGTTGAGAAACACTGGAGTACCGCGGAGACAGGTACCTTAAGAGATCCGTTCCTATGACCTCACCAACGGTAAGGGAATAGGTCCCCGAGAAGGGTTGGGTCCCTAACTTGGGTCCAGAGGACATAAACACTAATCTAGATATAGATTTACAATGGAGTGTAAGTCGGTAGTACTCCTTTTGTAGGAAAAAATGGTAAACTGGTTTCTAGTGAATATGGAAGGAATTCGCGTGACTTTCGGTGTTTAGAGGTATTTGTACTTTAACGTTGACCCTATGACGAAAGAGGGAAGTAAAATAAAAAATTAATTAAAATTAACCTCATATCAACGAAATGTTACAACAAGATAACATGTCGTTTTACTTAGTCGGTGTGTATGTGTATATATGAGAGGGAAACCATTAAGAAAAGTGAGTTCAGGGGTGTCCCGTACTTCATCTCAAGGGATACGATATGTTATCCAAAAGTAATCAATAGATAAAATATGTATCATAGTTTTCACATGTACACAGTTAGAGTTGGAGGGTTAAGGAGAGTGGAGGAGAATAAGGGAACCATAGAAACCCGAGGTTTTAGTGACGTCTACCACTAACGTCGGTACTTTAATTTTCTACGAATAAGGAACCTTCCTTTCAATACTGGTTGGATCTATCGTATAGTTTTTCGTCTCTGTAATGAAACGACTGATTCCAGGCAGATCAGTTCCGATACCAAAAAGGTCATCAGTACATACCTACACTCTCAACCTGACACTTCTTTCGACTCGCGGTTTCTTAACTACGAAAACTTGACACCACAACCTCTTCTGAGAACTCTCAGGGAACCTGACGTTCCTCTAGGTTGGTTAGGTAAGATTTCCTCTATTCAGGACCCACAAGAAACCTTCCTGACTGTGATTTCGACTTTAAGGTTATGAATCCGGTGAAGTACACTTCTCAACTGAGTGACCTTTTCTGAGACTACGACCCTCCCTAACTCCCGTCCTCCTCCCCTACTGTCTCCTACTTTACCGACCTACCGTAGTGACTGAACTACCTGTACCCAAACCCACTTGAGGTCCTCAACCACTACTTGTCCCTCCGGACCCCACGACGTTAAGTACCCCAGCGTTTCTCAGTCTGTACTGACTCGTTGACTTGACTTGACTTGACTTGACTTGACTAGGTATCTAAACAAGAGATACAGACGTAGAGATAAAGACGAAAGGTACACTGGGTCCTTAGAGTGAGGACCCGTATATGGGTCTCTTTTGGTATTAAGTTTTTGTATGTACGTGGGGTTACAAGTAACGTCGTGATAAATGTTATCGGTCCTGTACTTTCTTACAGGTTGTTGTCCCTTTACCTATTTCTTCTTTTCTGACCTTAAGAAAGGTACAGACTTCCAACACACACACACACACCTGACGTCTCCAGTGACTACCAACCCGTTTCTAGTCTTGATCCTGATCTCATACGGGTATCCTGAATAGTCTTTCCGTTAGTTTTGGGTTCTTCTTGTTTCTCTTCTACGGTGTACACTTTTACCTCTATCTCCAAACGGTTATCCTCTTTTCGTGTATTTTGGTCATCGAGTTTATTTATAATCAGAGTCCTTTTTGTTATAAACAACGCTCTGATTTTTACCGGTTATAAGTTAAGTATAAGTAACATGGAATATATGTAGAAAAATATTTTACACCCTTTTATTTATTTATTTATTATTTTACACCCCAAAAAGGGAAACAAGTAAAAAGACAAGATGACATGTTAAACACAAAACCTAATCTCCTCCTAATATCTATATATCTATATATATGTCCGTAGAAACGAGTGACTTTTCTCGTTTATTACATACGAATTATGTTCCTTCTTTTACTGGTATGGTTTTATTTTGAGTTCAAATAACCATAGACACTAATAACGATCTACGGTCAATATTTATTAAACTCGACTAACTGAACTCAACATAGTTATTCAGTTAGTCCCAACAATCTCCACTTTTTATGTACCTTCATTATATCGAATCCTTCGGTCCCAGATGACACACATACGCTCTCTCTGAACCACGGAACACCTCACACTCTTCAGAACTCTAGTCCCCACGACTTGACTATGTAAGGTTCCACTGAGCATGTCTCCGGTATTGAATCAGTTGTCTTCCTAAATAAATTTGTATGTCCCGTCAGAACGTTGTTAAAGTCTTTCACGATCTCCTTGTATCATACCTACTTTCCAAGGGTTATGAATATTAAAGTCGTCGTAGTCCTCCGGCGGAACCAGGAGTTGTAGGAGACTGTGGTGGTCAGGAGTGAGATGGAGAACAGGTAATGGGAGGGGTGTGACCGAAGGAAAGAAATTTGATCTTGTAGAATTTGTTCGTGGTCGGTCCCGGAAACGTGACCGACAAGAGGGATGGTTCGTGTGTGAACTATATAAGTTCCGAGGACGAGAGAGAAGTAACTCGAGAGACAAGTTTCAGTGGGACAGACGTGTGGAACGGACTTGTGGATATTTTTCATCGTGGGGGGAAATGAGAAAGGGGAATGTGAACGAAAGTAAAAAAAGTATCAGAGACAGTGGTAGACTGTACGACATGAAAAAATAAAGGATATAAGAAAGAGGTACTGACCTAAAATCCTCTTAACCAAAAGGTCCTGACATATGAGACGGTTTAGGTTCTTGTTTTATGACTTTAATTAAAAATTGGTGTTTTATATTTACCATCGGAAAGTCACTACACTCCTACGTTCGATTTGTACAGTAAAACGGGAAATAAACATCAGTGGAGGTTTTGTACCGGGTTTCCTTGAATTGTTCTGGAAGTCTTAAAGAAGAGGACCCTAAGAGTCTCCTTGGTCTTGATGTTGGGGAGTATAAACCCGAAAAAGAGAGGTACATGGACTAGTGACACAAACCTTTGGACGAGTAGTAGAACCAGTAGTCGAGTCTGAGGGTGGAGGTGTGGGGGTACATGAAGAAGGAGAGGTTGGAAAGAAAACATCTATAGACGAAGTGGAGGTGGTGGTAGGGGTTTTACGATACCTTGTAGATGTATGTTTCGGTTCAATATTGGATACTTCGGACGTAGTAAGTCCACATAAAAAATTACGACAAACGTCCTAATCTACTGAAGGAGGACTACTATTACCGGATACTGGCGAAACACCGGTAGACGGTGGGGGACATGATGTACCAGTAGTACTTAGGTTTTCAGACATCTTAAAACCAAGATCAATCGACCCGGTAGTCACAGGACGTAAGTAATAATGTTTGGAATTACCACAACTCTGACAGGAAGACACTTCTCAACCTTTAGGGAGTGATAAAGACACTTGAGTTAGTCTACCAGGTTGAACGGACAAGACTGTCGAAAGGGTTACTGAACCACTATATGTAGTGTCGACACGACGATCGACCACCAGGGGAGTGACCTTATAAAATGAGAATGTGATTCTATCGTAGAAGGTAGGTGTCTTAGAGTAGACGAGTCCCTTTCATATTTCGTAAAAGGTGGACACATAGAGTGGAGAGACAACAGAGGAATAAAATAACATGTTCGGATCCTCACATACAATCGAGACGACAATGGGTGTCGAAGGTCAGTTCACGTTGTCGTAGTTACTACATGTGACACCAGTGTGGGTACGACTTAGGAAAGTAAATATCAGATTCCTTATCTCTGTATTTCTCCCGAGACTTCCGTAAAAAGTCTTACCGTCGATACTTTTCCTGTGAACAGGACTCTATTTCTTTCCGTGTCTTAACTTCCTAAGTCTCTAGGTCACGAGATTTAACGTTTAGAAACTAGTCTAAGAAACTAGACCGACACTTTCATCTTGAATGAGGAAGATAAATAAAGGACCTTAAAAGTAAAGAAAATAAAGTTGTACAGGTATGTCAAGTACAGTGAGTGAAATAACTTCACACACGAGTGAGAGAGAAAGTGTATGTTCTCAAAAAGACAAAAGAGTAAAAGGGTGAAACAGTCTAAATAAGAGTTGGAACCTATACTTGTTAACCCTTTAAGGGTAATAGGATACTTCTCTACACAAAGAATTCTTGTTAAACAAGAGTTTATTTTATATTTCACAGAACGTATACAACAGTGTACACACGTAGGAGATGTTCACCAACACAAAAACACATGAAATGTCATGTCACAACATATCCCATGTCATTGAGATAAAGTTAGGGTCCTACAGGTCTTCGTTCGTATTTTCTTCGTGGTTCATTTTTACTACCTTTGTTTTTACTTTTATTGATTCTCTAACCTCACTCCTTAACTTCCTTAACCTTCTGGTCTCTTTACTGATTCTGTTCTTCTTCTTCTACATTGACTTCTTGGTCTCTCTTGGTGTTGTATCTTTTATCGCTCCCCTAAAAGAAGTAAACTCTCCCGTGAACTACGTTTCTCAGTTGTGTGACCTTTTCTGAGACTACGATCCTTTCTATCTCCCGTCCTCCTCTGCCCCGCTGTCCTACTCTACCAACCTACTGTAGTGGTTGAGTTACCTACACTCAGACTCATTTGAGACCCTCTACCACTACCTATCCTTTCGGACAGGTTCTCCTTCCCTTATATAGATACGATGACGATTCAGTGAAGTCAGTACAGACTTAGACACGCTGGCGTATCTACCATCGGGTGGTCCAGGGGGGCAGGGACCCTAAGAGGTCCGTTCTTGCGACCTCACCCAACGGTAAAGGAAGAGGTTACGTGTTTTCACTTTTCACTTTTGACTTTCACTTAAGCGATGTACATATGTACATCGCTTAAATGAAACAGTATGTCGTCTGTGACTCGAAAAGAACACCGAGTCTACCATTTCTTAGGTGGACGTTACGTCCTCTGGACCCAAGTTAGGGACTCAACCCTTCTGGGGGACCTCTTTCCTTTCCGATGGGTGAGGTCATAAGACCGGACCCCTTAAGGTACCTGGGAGACCCCTCAGAGTGTCTCAGTCTGCACTGACTCACTGACTTGTTGTTCTTGTTTAATCAAAAACTCCACGTCCTGGACTTACATCTTACCATGTACTTCCAACGCCGTCGGTAAGTCTTACGTTAGGTCACGACGACACAGTAGAGACTACCCTCTTTTTCGATGTGGTTCTGTAGTCGTCTAACAAAAAAGTTCACGAGTCAACGAGTCGGTACAGGTTGAGAAACGTTGGGGTTCCTGATATCAGTGGTCCGAGGAGACAGGTACCTTAAGAGGTTCGTTCTTATGACCTCACCCAACAGTACGGGAAGAGGTCTCCGAGAAGGGTTCGGTCCCTAGTTTGGGTCTAAAGGACGTAACGTCCATCTAAAAAATGGTAGACTCGGTGGTCTCTTCCGTCTCTTATGACCTCACCCATTGGATAGGGAAGAAGACCCCTTGAAAGGCTGGGTCCTTAACTTGGTCCTAGAGGACGTAACGTCCGCCTAAGAAATGGATTGACTCGATGTCTTATCGGACCCTTGATGTTCCCTTCAAAAAAGTTCTCCCATATAGTTTACTTAGGTCGTTCCTTAGTATTGGACACGGTAGTCGTAGTCCATACTCACTTTAAATTCGAAGGGAGAGGATGACGATTACTAGGAAGTCGAGATGGTAGAGGGTAGAAGAGAGGGAGGAGGTCAATTATTAAGAACAGACACGTGAGTTGTGGTTACGGATATACGGTCGACGACATGAGATGATGACATGAAGAGTTCCGTGATATTTCATTCTAATTCTGTCAAAGGAAATACAAAACATGAACAAAAAGTACACAATAAACACGCTTTTCATCATACTTGGATAATATCACTACCAGTACCAAATCAGTGAGTCAACACAAACTGAGAAACGCTGAGGTAGTCGACATCGGATGGTCCGAGAAGACAGGTACACTAAAGGGTCCGTTTTTATGACCTCACCCAACGGTAAAGAGGTCCCTTTGACTAATATCATATCATGATACATTGACTAGCACAAGCAACTCATACGATTAACACAAGCTGAAGACTTGTTTGACCCGAATACTTGTGTGAGAACCTTTCCTTGAGTAAGTATAGATCCTTTGAATGATACAATATAAGGACAAAGGGGAACTTTTAAAGGTCACGACGGGTGAGTACTTAGAAAGGTATCGAGATTTAATTTGTGAAGTAAGAAAAGATTTCAATCGGTATTAATTTTTTTCTTAGTTGCTTACATGTAAACTTATAGTAGGTAATATTCAGGAGTAATACTAGTCTTTAGAGAAGTTACTAATACTAGTTTCCCGTTGACTGTTCTCTCCAACTTAAGGACGGATCGGATATTAAGTCTGAGTGGTTAAAAAGAGGGGTTCTTAAATAAAATAAGGTTAGAGGGGACCAAAGGACTTTTCATTGGAGTTACTTTAGTGTAAAATTATGTCAAAAAACTTCATTTGAACTTTTTGTCTTACTAGTACTTACGACCAGAATTTATAACCGTGTTTACGGTCTTTATTCTTTGTCGTCTACAAACGTTAAGTCTAAACAAATGAAACCAACAACATAGCTATTCGAGAGGTCATTCAACAGAGGAGTACCACTTACCGAAAGACACGAAACGTTTTCGAAAGTTCAGATTAATCCAGTGTAAACAAATAAAAAACGAAAATAAAGGAAACGAAATCCTCTGTCTAGGTTTTTTTATCATGATACTAAATCCAGTTTCTGACAAGATGGATACGAAAGAAGATACTAAAAATACAAAAGGTCAGAATGGAAATTCAGAAATTAGGTAAACACAATAAAAACATATACCACACTCTTTATAAAATTAAATTAAGAAATGTACATCGACAGGTTAAAAGGGTCTTGGTGAACTACTTTCTGAGAAAAAATTATAGTAATGGATGAAACAGTATCCAATTAACTGGTATTCACACACCAAATAAAGAGTCGAGAGATAAGACAAGGTAATTAACATACACTGACATGGTACGGTAAAACTACTGACATCGAAACGTCATATCAGACTTCAAATCCTCTTACTATTTGGGTTAAAGTAACAGTACCTCTAAAAAAACCAACCAACCAACCAACCGAAACAAAACTCTAACGAAACTGATAAGTCTAAGAAAACACCAAGGTATACTTAAAATCGGTACATACACAAAATCAGGGAGTCAACACAGGTTGAGAAACACTGGGGTACCTGACATTGGGTGGTTCCGAAGAGACAGGTACCCCAAGAGGTCCGTTCTTATGACCTCACCCAACGGTAAAGGAAGACGTCTCCTAGAAGGGCTGGTTCCATAGTTTGGACCCAGAGGACGTAACGTCCGGTTAAGAAATGGTAGATTCAGTGGTCCCTTCGGAACTTAAAATTCTTATAAATAATATAAAGACACCTTTTACAGTCTTCATAAAACTTCATAATCCTCACCTATGATCTTCATCTCTCTCACCCGTAGGAACAGAACAAAGACTTAAATCTCCTTTCTGAGAATCGAAAAGTGACATCTTATACTCCAACCGACACAAATCCAGTATTTACGGTAAAACAACTCTATACAAGGGAGATATGGGTGAAGTCTATACGTCTATTGTGGTGAGAATACCGTCTTTCACTTCTTCTTGATTTCTCGGAGAACTACTTTCTCTTTCTCCTCTCACTTTTTCAACCGAATTTCGAGTTGTAAGTTTTTTGCTTCTAGTACTGTAGACTAGGGTAGTGAAGTACCCTTATCTACCCCTTTGTCACCGACTGAAATAAAAAGACCCGAGTTTTTAGTGATGTCTACCACTAACGTCGACACTTTAATTTTCTGCGAATGAGGAACCTTCCTTTCAATACTGGTTGGATCTATCGTATGACTTTTCGTCTCTGTTATGAAACAGTTGTTTTCAGGTAGATCAGTTCCGATACTATAAAGGTCACCAGTATATACCTACACTCTCAACCTGATATTCCTTTCGACTCACGGCCTCTTAACTACGAAAACTTGACACCACAACCTATTCTGAGAACTCTCAGGGAACCTGACGTTCCTGTAGGTTGGTCGGGTAGGATTTCCTCTTGTCAGAACCCATAAGTAACCATCCTGACTACAACTTCGACTTTGAGGTTATGAAACCGGTAGACTATGTATCTCGACTGAGTAAACTTTTCTGAGACTACGACCCTTTCTAACTCCTGTCCTCCTCTTCCCCTTGTATCTCCTACTTTGCCAACCTACCGTAGTGGCTGAGTTACCTGTACCCAAACCCACTTGAGGTCATCAACCACAACCTGTCCCTCCGGACCTACGACGTTAAGTACCCCAGCGTTTCTCAGCCTGTGCTGACTCGTTGACTTGACTTGACTATGGGTGAAACTACTCCTAACAATGGTACCTATCTACAACTTAAAATAGTACCAAAAAAAAATATGTAGATGAAAATTCTTATAAATGACACTATATTAACTGAATGTCTGAAGGGATCACCGAGTCTACCATTTCGCAGGCAGATGTTACGCCCTCTGGGCCCAAACTGGAACCCAACCCTTCTAGAGGACCTCTTCCTCTACCGTTAGGTCATGATAACGGACCTTTTAGGTACCCCAACGTTTCACAGTCTTTACTGAATCGTTGATTTGTTGTTATTATGGAAAATTAAACAACTTATGGAAAGTTATACAGAACTAATATATGTATATATATATATAGAAGAAACTTATATAGTTAAGTTTGAAAAAGTCTTCATATAATAAACTACACTAAGTACCCAGGAACGTAATTTTTTTATCTTAACTAATACGTATACTTTACTTAAGTATATGTGAAGAGTAAGTTTTCAAGTCCACTTTTGTTAGGCCACACGTCTTTTACATTTGGATATATGAGACATAGGATCTGTGTCTCATACCCGTCCTTTTCATCTCTATATCCCTTTATCGACCACCCCCTACATGTTACTACATCCTACAAAAAGATTCCTCTTCGTATAAACTGATACTACTTACTCTAGGTCTGGATCTTACGACCGTTTGTGAAGGGACGTTGTCGGGAACTACTCCGTATGTAAAGTCACAGAGGTGGGAGAATTATAAATTTATTTTTCAAAATAATGTAGTTTTAACATACGGTTTCTTGAATTGGAAGTTAATAAAGTAATGGATATTCTAATTTATATACGTATCTTAACAAACCAAGTCAAGACAAGACAAGTTAAGTCAGTGAGTCAGTACAAGCTGAGACACTGGGGTACCTGACGTCGTGTGGTCCGAAGGGACAGAAAGTGGTCGAGGGTCTCGAACGAGTTTGAGTGCAGGTAGATCAGCCACTACGGTAGGTTGTTAGAATAGAAGATATTAGGGGAAAAGGAGGACGGAAGTCAGAAAGGATCGTAGTCTCAGAAAAGGTTACTCAGTCAAGAAACGTAGTTTACCGGTTTCATAACCTCGAAGTCGAAGTCGTAGTCAGGAAAGTTACTTATAATTCCTGACTAAAGGAAATCCTAACCGACCAAACTAGGTCATCTTAGTAATCGGGTAATGAAGGAGGAAAATTTGGACTCACAAGTTCAAGAAACGAAAGTATATCCTTTAAGTCGTTCAAAAACAAGGACCAACAACAAAAAAAAAATTATATACGAAAGTTTGATCTTTAACCCAAAAATACTAGTTCTAACGACAAGTGGAAATCTATACAGTACATACGTACGTTAATAAACACATCTTGAAGACTCTTAAATTAAAACACACCATTTTGGACATAGTCAGTAGAATACAAGAGAGGTTAAAAAAATTGACTACCTTAACTCGGTAGTGAATTTATAAGAAGTGAACGTTTAGGAACGGAATTCGTTTTTACTTTGCCCTACAAGAAGTATGTACCATGTCTACTTAGTGTGAAAACGTAAAACGTATAAAACTTGATGAAAGGTGTAGAGAATGAGGAATAGCAGGAAAGCAAGATCTGGATGAGATTTTCAACGTAGTACAAGTCGGAAGTAAACTTTTGAAGAGAAGAGATTTAAACTTATTTATAGTGGGAATAGAAGATATACGTATAACCTTAGGTATACAAAGATTCATTCTCCTTTAAGATTGAATCACGAAGGTAGAGTATTGTTGAACGACAGCATAATAGATAAAGTTACAGAACAATATTTTTTAACTTAACCACTATAATTCAATATTAATAGTATTGGAAAAGAAATCTTAAACCAAAACCTAAAAGGTAATTAACAGAGAGTATACCGAAATAATTATAGCTTAAAGTGATTCACACTTTAAGTACATATTTTGTACCTACTTCTTGGAGAACACTGAACTTCAAAGTCGTCGTCCTCCCTCTTGTGGAACAAGGAGTTGTAAGAGACTACGAAAGAGAGGAGTGAGAGGGAGGACGAGTATAGGGAGTGGTCTGACCGAAGGAAAAGACCTGACCTTGAAGAATTTGTTCGTGGAAGAAGTCCTGGAAGTTTAATCGACGAGGGAACGGTTCTACGTGACGGGGTCCATACGAGTACCGGGATCAAGACAGTAGGAACTCCAGAGACAAGATTATCGTGGAACAAGTATCCAGAATGGATTTGTATGTACTTTTTAGTATGAGGGAAAACTGACAGATGTAGTATGGAGGAAAGAAAAAGAAGTATGGTGGGCGGTGGTCGACGGTACGATGTATTAAAAACGACCGAATGTAAGAACCTGATATTTCTTTCGACTGGTGACTTCTTAACTACGAAAATTTGACACCACAACCTCTTCTGAGACCTCTCAGGGAACCTGACGTTCCTCTAGGTTGGTCAGGTAGGATTTCCTTTAGTCAGGATATAAGTAACCTTCCTGACTACGACTTCGACTTCGAGGTTATGAATCCGGTGGACTAAGTTTCTTGAATAAGTAACCCTTTCTGGGACTACGACCCTTTCTGACTTACGTCCTCTTCCCGTGTTCTCTCCTACTCTACCAATCTACCGTAGTGACTGAGTTACCTGTACTCAAACTCGTTCGAGATCCTCGACCACTACCTGTCCCTTCGGACCGTACGACGTCAGGTACCCCAGTGTTCCTCAGTCTGTACTGACCCACTGATTTGATTGATGCATCTTACCTCAAAAAAAATTATAATTTAATAAGTCAGGGATATATCATGATTTTAGGTATGTTGAGAATATTGTTTGTAAAAGATTACTCCCCGAAGGACCGTCGAGAATCGACCACGACATTCATACTTCGAGGATTGACAAAACCGTTTTGACAGCATTTAGGTTCGCGTTGTGAGAGGTTCCAAAATATAATTCCTTATTTAAATAGGGTAAAAACTTCTACTCTTACGATTAAAAGAGATCTATACTTCCCGACACCGAGTGGTCCTCACTTCAGTCACGGAACTAATCCCTAGATTAGTTCTGTCTTAGGAGTTCGAATCTGAGACCTCTTTTAAACTTGAGTCTCTGCCCCACTCCACAACTCTGGAATTCCGAATAAGGGGACCTTCTGACTACTTAAATAATTTCTTCATTATTTGTGACTTATGACTTAAGTAGACCGAACATTGTAACATAGGGTCTATGTCTCATACTCGTCCTTTGAAAAACATAGACTGGTCTGGTGAGAGGGTGTCCCTTTAGTTAATAATTTTCACCATCAATGTTTTCCATTTGTTCGATTGATCGTCTGTATTCCTCGGTATTTATAAAGGACACGACATCAGGGAGACGGACACGTTGGAACCTGATCCAACCCCGTACCAACCACGAACGTCTCAGTCTTGAGATCAACCCCCTGGCTATGGACTGCGGTGTTAGATCAGACATCTGTCTCAGAGACAGAGGTAGTTCTACTCAACCCGGTACATACAACTCTAGAACGACAGTCTTTGAGGTGGGTCCACTCAAGTTCTCGGGTCATCTATGATGTTCTCTGTCAGACTACCTTACTGTCGGTGCTTATAACTGGACTTAAGTGGACTCGTGGTTACATCTGATTTGTGTCTCAGTACTAGTGACACCAACAAACAATAAAACTGACTATTTAATTACCTAATGTGATACGTATCTTCACTTATGACTTGAGTTGTCAGGTCCCCAGTTGTAACTGGTAATTTACTACCTGTCCCTTCGGGTTATTCTTATCCCTTACTCTCCATGTTTCACGAAAGTCATTTTCACCCCGTATTCATGTTCCTGGAAACATTAATTGACTTTATGTCTATATATAATGATCGATACCCCCTACATGTCACTTCATCCTATAAAAAGTTTCTTCTTCATATAAAGTGATATTACTCATTCTAGGTCTTGTTCCTTATGACCGTTTGTTAAAGAACGTCGTCGTCAAGTTCTCTGTACGTAAAGTGTCATAAAGGTCGGAGAATTATAATTTTAATTTTTTTAACATAATACACTTTTACTCATACGGTTGCTCAAATGAGACGTTAACAAGTAACGGATATTCTAATTTATTTACAATTTCTAATTTATTCTAATTTAATTTATTTAAGTGATCGGGTAATAAAGGAGTAAAATTTTAACTGGACAAATTCAGGAAACGAAAGGATATCCTTCAAGTCGTACAAAAACGAGGACAAATAAATAATATACGAAAGTTTGATCTTTGACCTAAAAATAGTAATTCTAACGACAATGGTGAATTTATACAGTGTATACATATGTTGATAAACACGTCTTATACACTCTTAAATTTTAAAAATACACTTTTTAGACTCGGTCCGTAGAATTCATGAGAGGTAACAAGACAAAAAAATTAAATTGTTTAATTTACTGGTGAAGTTATACGAAGTGAACTTTTAGGAACGGAATTTGTCTTTACTTGTACCTACAAGAAGAAGTATAAATCACGTTTATTCTATGTGAAAACGTATAAAGGTTGATAAAAGACGTAGGCAATAACAGAAAAACAAGATTTAGATAGTGATTTTTAACGTAACTATCCGAGAAAAGAAATGTAAACTTATTCATAGTGGGAATAGAAGGTATACGTATAACCTTAGGTACATAAAGGAATATTCTCTTTTAATACTGAACTTATCACAAAGACAGAGTATGATATTTTGAACGACAGTAGAATAAAGAAAGTTACAGAAAGTGTTATTTTTTAACTTAATCACTATAATAATTTTATAATACTGAGTCTCCCGTTCTACCAATCTACCGTAGTAGTTGAGTTAACTACATTCAGACTCGTTTAAGGGACTCTATCACTTTCTGTCCCTTAGGACGACACGACGTCAAGTACCCCAACGTTTTTTACCCTGTGCTACATCACTTTCCAATAACGACTCAGTACTTTCTGCGACCCTAAGAACTAGAGTCCTCCTCTCCTTAATCTAGGTTCCGGTCACTTTTCCGAACTAGTGAGTCTCGAAAACACATTATTTCAAAATAATTTCACACTTTCTCTATCTCTTTCGAAGACTGTATCTGTAGTCTTCGTCCGTCTTTCTCACGGGGGAACGATCAAAAATCGTTCTTCGATATACGGATAATCGTCCGACGATTCTCCTTTACAGAGTTTTGTCTCTCACCGTGGTCCGGGGAGTGGGTGTTATGCGTAAAACTCTATTGTAGAAGTGTTCCACTCAATAGGGTCCGGTATTCTGTTAACTGTACTTAGAACTTCTCTTCGTCTAAGGGTTCGTTTATGTATCAGAGTAATTGTATCGAATTCTCTTGTAAAGGTTTTCTTTTTGCGTAACCAATCGAGTTCCAAACTTTTTTCAATTCAAGTCCGCCTTAGTCCACAACAGTACCGTTGTGTTTTAAAATTTTCTTTGGCGGAAAATTAAAACACATCTCTTCCCCCTCTTCCGGACTGAGAACATCAACCAAAGGAGGACGGGGAATTCTCTCTCTAATTTTTTACCGACCGTGAACGTCGGATAAAGAAGGTAAACCTCTGGGGATCGGAAGGACGGAACAATGGGAGAGCCATCGTTGACTTGTTTTGCTAATATTTGAAAAGTAAACCTTAAACCAAAACGTAAAAGGAAGTTAACAGAGAGTATACCGAAAAAGATTGTCACTTAAGGAATTTTGTATCTTCTATGTATTGTACCTACTTCTTTGGGAAACACTGAACTACAAAGTCACCGTTCTCCCTCTTATGGAACAAGGAGTTGTAGAAGACCGTGGTAAAGAGGAGGGAGAGGGAGGACGAGTACAGGGAGTGGTCTGACCGAAAGAAAAAACCTGACCTTGTAGAATTTGTTCGTGAAAGAAGTCCCGGAAGTTTAATCGTGACGGGGTCCATACGAGTACCGGGATCAAGACAGTAGGAACTCCAGAGACAAGTTTATCGTGGAACAAGTGTCCAGAACGGATTTGTCTGTACTTTTTAGTGTGAGGGAAAGCTGAGAGATGTAGTATGGAGGAAAGAAAAAGATGTATTGTGGACAGTGGTAGACTATACGATATATCAAAAACAACCGAATATAAGACAGAGGTTTTACCCTAGAATCCTCGAAAACAAAAGTTGTTTGATGTAAAGGACGTATCTGTCATGAACCCTGTAACAGTGATAAGTTGAATATAAAAAGTCTACGTACTTTATTAAAGAGTGATTTTGAGACTTATACACTGTAGAACCCCTTTTGTGACTGAGAATCTGTTCAGACGATTAACCTCTACTGTGTCCTCAAATGGGTCACTTCACAATTTCAGAGAGTCAGTACGGGTTGAGAAACTCTAGGGTACCTGATATGTCAGGTACCTTAAGAGGTCCGGTCTTATGACCTCACCCATCGGAAAGGGAAGAGGTCTCCAAGAAGGTTTGGGTCCCTAGTTTGGGTCCAGAGGGCGTAACGTCCGTCTAAGAAATGTTCGACTCGGTGTTCCCTTCGGGTTCTTATGACTTCACCCATCGAATGGATCTCATGTGTTTTAGACACTTGTTTTATAACTGTAATTATAGAAATACCCTTTTATATTTTCTATCGTTGAGTTAGTACACTCATTACGGGTAAACACACTTTTATCAGTACATTAAAAGGGGAAAGGACCATCAGATTGATGGTTTACCTTGGTTTCTTGGATTACTCCCAAAGTCTTAAAGTGGAAGACCCTAAAAGTCTCCTTGGTCTTGAAGTTAGAGAGTATAAACCTGAAAAGGAGAGGTACATGGACTAGTGTACAAACCTTTGAACGAGTAGTAGGACCGACAGTCGAGTCTGAGGGTGGAGGTGTGGGGGTACATGAAGAAGGAGAGGTTGGACAGGAAACATCTGTAGACGAAGTGGAGGTGGTGGTAGGGTTTCTACGACACCTTGTAGGTCTGGGTCTCGTTTCAGTATTGTAAACTTCCGACGTAGTGGGTCCACATAAAAAAGTGTGAGAAACATCACGACCTGTAATATGACGACTGGCACTACCGGATACTGGCGAAACACCGGTAGACGGTGGGGGACGTGATGTGCCGATAGTACTTGGGGGTCGAGATACCTGACGACCACGACCACAGTAGTCACAAGACGTAAGGAACAATCTTTCGAATTACCACAACTCTGACAGGAAGACATGTCAGAATCTTTAGGGGGTGAAAAAGACACTTGAGTTAGTCTACTGTGTTGAACGATCAAGACTGGGGAAAGAGTTATTGTATGACTATATAAAACGTCGACAGGATAACCGACCACCAGGGGAGAGACCATAGGAAATGAGTATAATATTCTATGAAAGGAGGTATACATCTTAGAGTAGTCGAGTCCCGTTCATATTTCGTAAAAGGTGGACACGTAGAGTGGAGAGACAACAGAAGAATAAAATAACATGTCCAAATCCTCATATGGAATCGGGACGACCATGGGTGTCGAATGTGAGTTCACGTTGTCGGAGCCACTACATGTGGCACCAGTGTGGGTACAACTTGGGGAAGTAGATATCAGACTCTTTATTTCTAAATTTCTCCCCAGACTTTTATGAGGAACTTCTCCATCGAGATTGTACAGTAAAACGCATTCTTAGCTTAGCGGTCAGATACAGGCCACGTCCTATGTCGTACGAACCCCGACCACGTGCCTCTACTGGGTCTCTCTACAATACCCCTCCCTCCACCCTTCCCCCAAGTACAAACCCTTGTGTACATGTGGGTACCACCTAAGTACAGTTACATACCGTTTTGGTTATGTCATAACATTTCATTTTATTTCATTTTTATTTTTAAAAATTTTTTTTCTTCACGGGTACTATCGTCTCGAGTTTCGGACACAGTTTGTAACGGTCAGAAACTAGTATAAAACTTTCGTCTCGTAACGGAGAGAATAAAAGAAACCTTAAAGATAAAACTAAAATTGAAGTATATTACACACGGTATGTGAACATACAAAACATTATAGAGACTATACGTACTAAAAAGGGAAAAAGTAAAAGTATGAGAGTGTTAACGTAAAGGTTAGAACCTACACTTTATAAACTTTTATGGGTAAATAGAGCTCAGATGTACCTAGAGAATTCTTAATAAAGGAGATTTTATTTTATACAGTATAACTCATAAAAAATAAAACAAACTGATTTTCTTTATTAGTACTCGACGTGGTAAGGGTATTCACCCCTCTTTTGAAGAACCGTTAGTTTTGATATTCAAATGTTGTCTACTTTTAGACTCTGGTAGTAAAGATTGAAAACGTTTTTAGTAAGAAATGTCTAGTGATGTAATTAACGAGAAAAACTATTAGGTTTAAATTGTCTGACCAACAATAGTGACTAGTTCCCATAAAAGAAAAAAAAAAATAAAAAAAATAAAAATAAAAAAAATTATTAAAAATAAAAATGAAATAAAATGAAATGTTATGACATGACCAAAACGGTATGTAACTGTACTTAGGTGGTGCCCACATGTACGCAAGGGTTTGTACTTGGGGGGAGGGTGGAGGGAGGGGTGTTGTAGGGAGACCCAGTAGTGGCACGTGGTCGGGGTTCGTACGACATAGGACGTAACCTGTATCTGACCGCTAAGCTAAGAATGTACTATCATATGTACAAAGTTACGGTAAGAGGGTTTAGTAGGGTGGGAGAGGGAGAGGGAGACTCAGGTTTTCAGGCAATATGTGTAGACACAGAAAAAACGACAGAACGTAGTCCCAGCAGTAACGGTAGAAAGATTTAAGGTATATATACACAATCATATCACATAACCACAAAAAGAAAGACCGAATGAAGTGAGACATATTAGCCGAGGTCAAAGTAGGTAGAGTAGTCTTGACTAAGTTTACTTAAGAAAAATTGCCGACTCATTATGAGGTAACACATATACATGGGGTCGAAAGAATAGGTAAGTAGACGACTACCTGTAAAGATGAGTAACCCGAGAATGAAAGACATGTCGGAACTCAGATGAGACAGATGGTATCAGTGATCACTATAGACTGTTATTTTATGTAGAGGTTCACCTTAGATGAGACTTCAGTGGATACTCATTTATCTATCTATATTATACCGATTAATACCGGAATCTCACCCGAAGGGTCCACTACGATCAATATTTCTCTGTGTCCTCTATACCCAAGTTAAGGACCCAGTTCTTCCAAGGGACCCCTTCATTTACCGTGTGTACGGTCATAATAACGGACCTCTTAGGGTACCTGTCTCTTCGGACCACCAATACCAGGTAACCCAGTGTTTCTCATCCTGTGTTGACTTCACTGATTCGGAATTTGGATTCATACTACTTTGTTTTATGACAGATACTTTTTCTACATAAAAAGTCTGTCAAGTGTATGAGTAGTTGTATACCTGGTAGACATAAGTAAATATTCCATATAAGTAACTCGACTTCCTGACCTCCGTGCAAAACCAAAAATAATTTAATAAAAGAAAAAACTTTAAAGGTGACGGAGGTGTTGTATACTAAGGAAGGTAAGGAGTCTTACTTTATTGAAAGTGAGAAGTTTTAAAAGAGTGATTTAAAGAGACGATTTTCTCGTCTCTTACTCGTCATAATTGTAGTAGGTAATATATAGTGAGAGTATTAATTTCCTACTGAGTGACCTTTCAAACCTAAGGTTAACACGTTTATACGTATAGAAAGGTCGGAGAGATGTACTGGAGTTTCCCTCAGTCAAAAGGTGAAAAATTTAAATAAAAACTGTATAAAAACAAAACATAAAGTATATTTTATTTCAACTCGTTGTCTCATCAGTACTGTCAATAGAAATTTAAAGTTTTGTTTACAAAACGTGTTCGTCTTACTCTGATAATTGTTAATGGAAGTCAAGGTAAGTCAAAATAATAGTATAGTCAATCGACACTTTGACTCGTCCTAGAACACCCCAGAAGGGTCTCTGTCTGGGAGAACACAGAGGAAGTAGTACACACGACTCTTAAATTCGGAGGATCCGAAAGGGACTCTAGGTTTCTCGTCTAAATTAGTCTTTTCACACTTTTACGTCTTGTTTCCTTTTGACAGTTCATTCTGTTTTGTTTCAGTTCCTAGAAACTCGAAGGGACTACCGAGTTGTCATTTATAGACGTGTGGTTACGTTCTCTATGTCCAAACTAGGGACCTAGCCCTTCTGGGGGACCTCTTCTTTTACCGTTGGGTGAGGTCATAAAAACGGACCCTTTAGGGTACCCGTATCCTCGGACCGTCCAATGATAGGTACCTCAGCGTTTCTTAGTCTGTGTTGAATCACTGATTTGTTTTGTTTTGTGTTTTATCGTTATCGGATCGGTATTTTGTTTTAGTCCCGAAGGGTCCACCGTGATCATCATTTCTTAAGCGGACGGTTAAGTCCTCTACTTCCAAGTCAGGAACCTAACCCTTCCTTCCGTACTGTTGGGTGAGGTCATAAGAACGGACCTCTTAGGGTACCCGTCTCCTCGGACCGTCCGATACCAGACATCCTAGTGTTTCGAAGTCTGTGCTAACTTTACTGAATCGCACGTGTTTTGTTTCAATTCCTGGAAACGCGGAGAAGTTCCCGATATCTATTAAGGGGAAAAAATTGTAATTCCATAAAAAGGTCGATAAGAAAAAGAAATTAATTAAATAAATTAACCTCCTATCAATGAAACGTTATAATACTACCAAAAACGATCTGTAGTTACACTTAATCGATATCTATATGTACACAGGGGAGGTTGGACTTGGGTGGAGGGAGGGGTAGGATAGGGAGATCCAACAGTGTCTTGTGACCGAAACTCACAGGACGAAGTAAGTAGCTTGAACGTTGCCAGTAGACAAAATGTATACCGTTACATTTACAAAGTACGATAAGAAAGTTTAGAAGGGTGGGAACGGACATCTATTAAGAACGTGGTGTACGAACTCAGTAGAACTTCTCAGATTTTGAGGTTGGTTAGTCCACCTTTTAGAATTGACGTACGGTTGGCGTTCGTGGATCTGGGGTCTGGTCAGCCTTGTTCTTCTAACTACTGACACTAAGGTTTTCGTAATAAGACAATTAAATGGTGGTTAGTTAGTCTTATTAACGTGTGTTAGACTAGAGTGTTGAAACTGGGTCAGAGAGTGTGACAGAAATTTTGGAGAAGGGTCTTTACATAGTCTCTAAACCCCAGAAAACTCGTACTCAACGAGTAAGAGGAACAAACTCTACGACGTTATTTGGGACACGAAACGACGTGGTGTCAGACCACAGTCATCTAACCGAAATGACGTGAGCCCCCTCGTATGAGTTCAAACCAAGTCATTGTTGACGATGTATGTTTGAACGGATTTATCTTGACTAATTATCTTGTATAGATAATAGATTATTGTAATATCCTACCCCTGAATGAACAAGACTAGAGACGTCCCGAAAAGTACTCAGACAACGAGAAACCCGGGATTCAGTATAGACTGAGAGACACTGGGATACTTAACGTGGTACGGTCCGAAGGGACAGGAAGTGACAGCGTACCTCAAACACGATTGAGTACGGGTGACTCAGTTACTACGGTAGGTTGGTAGAGTAGGACAGGGGACGAAGGACAGGTACCCAGACATCAGTCTGTACTTTGATGCAACACTCAGCTTCTGAGTAGGTACTACACACTCCGACATGAGGAGAAGACAGATTTTAAGGAAACTATATACCTCCAATTACAGGGTTAAAAATCCCCCTTTTACTCAAATAATTTACACTGAACAGAATTATATTAAATTGATGGAATGTATACACACACGGGTCATCGAGTCAGTACCGGTTGAGAAAACACTGGGGTACCTGACTTCGGGTGGTCCGAGGAGACAGACACCCTAAAGGGTTCGTTTCTTATGATTTCACTTAACGGTAAAGAAAGAGGTCCCCTAGAAGGACTGGGTCCCTACCTTGGACACAGAGGACGTAAAGGACGTAACAGTCCGTCTAAGAAATGGTGACTAAGTAGATCCTTCAGGAATTGATGAAATTATAGGTGTATTCTTCGAAACAAAATAGGGTAAATCTTCGTTTTGAAGGGTGAGGACAATCTACACTAAGTCAATGAAAACGAGGTCTATGATGGTACTGTACGTATGACCTTAAAAATTTATGACTACTTGACTAATTTCGTATCAATGTATGTTATTTAACTTGGGTCAATTTTTAGTAATTTGAATTTTCATATAAAAATTTTTTTTTCTCTCTCGGACGCCAGTCGTCGGGTCTCAAACCGACGACTCGCCTAGAACGACGGTCAAGGTGAGACTGAGAATTCAACCTGAGAAGAACAATCCAGACTAAGAAGTGTTCGGTTCGGGGGTTTAGTATCCGATCGAAGACGTAACAAGGGTGTATCCGTTCGAAATACTTGAAAGGTCTCGATGTTGGTGAAGAGTCTTTTGTTTCTAAAACAAGGACTTATAAATTTTTTTTTAAAAAATTAAATTTTTTTTATTTTCATATATGTTGGATCAAGGTAAAGCTATATAGAACTCTTCCACGTGTTATTCAAAATGACGAAACAATACGTGAAAAATATTTACCTTAAGGGGACCGGAGACAAAGGAATGAAGATTTCCATTACACCTTATTATTTGTATTGAAGACTCCTTACGACACTCTTTTATCCTTTAGATATTTTCATCGACATATCGATTTTTTTTAAGTATACATTCTTCGTGTACACACCCGTAATTAACATATATTAAAAGAGAGTTTATTTATGTAATTATATGTACATTCGTATATGTGTGTCTTTGTAAATATTAGGTTAAACGATACAACTTTCTTTAAAAAATTTCTTTCAACTTTATATTTCTTTATTAATCTTGTTTATTAAAGTGTTAAACATGCCTCAATGTTTTTTGGAGCTTATCGGTTTCGTTAGAACTCTTTCTTCTTACCTTGACCTCCTTAGTTGGACGGACTGAAGTCCGATATGATGTGTCGTTGTCAGTAGTTCTGTCATACCATAAGACAACACGTCTTCGAAAATTAAAAGGAATACAGGGTAAATGAATAAAAACGAAAATAAAGGTCATACACCGTTTTGGTTATGTTATAACATTTCATTTTTTATATATATTATTATATTTATTTATTTATTTTCTTTTTTATTTTATTTTGGTATAAAGTGTATTTTTTTCTGTCATACCTTGATCGTGTTTCTGTCTTTGTATCTAGTTACCTTGTTTTATCTTTCGAGTCTCTATTTAGGTACGTGGATACCTGTGGATTAGAAACTGTTTCCCCCGTTCTTATATGTTACCTCTTTTCTGTCAGAGAAATTGTTCACCACGACCCTTTTGACCAGTTGGTGAACATTTTCTTTCTTTGATCTTGTGAAAGATTGTGGTATGTGTTTTTATTTGAGTTTTACCTAATTTCTAGATTTGCATTCTGGTCTTTGATATGTTGAGGATCTCCTTTTGTATCCGTTTTGTGAGAGACTGTATTTAGTGTCATCCTAGAAGGTCCTGGGTGGAGAGTCTCATTACTTTTATTTTCGTTTTCATTTGTTTACTCTGGATTAATTTGAATTTTCGAAAACGTGTTGTTTCCTTTGATATTCGTTCTACTTTCTGTCGGAAGTCCTACCCTCTTTTATTATCGTTTACTTCGTTGACTGTTTCTTAATTAGAGTTTTTATATGTTCGTTGAGGATGTCGAGTTAAGGTCTTTTTATTCACTGGGTTAGTTTTTTACCGGGTTTCTTGATTTGTGTGTAAAGAGGTTTCTTCTGAATGTCTACCGATTATCTGTGTACTTTTCTACGAGTTGTAGTGAACAATAGTCTCTTTACGTTTAGTTTTGGTGTTACTCCATACGACCAGCCTTACCGACGATAGTTTTTCAGATGTTTATTATTTACGACCTCTTCCACTCCTCTTTTTCTTGGGAGAATGTGACAACCATTCTTACGCTTGATCATGTCGATGATTCCTCTTGTCACACCTCTAAGGAATTTTTCGACCTGTATCTTGACGGAATACTGGGTCGTTAGGGTGAGGACCCGTATGTGTGGTTCCTTTGGTCTTGACTTTCTCTGTGCACATGGGGTTACAAGTAGTGTCGTGACAAATATTATCGGTCCTGTACCTTCGTTGGATCTACAGGTAGTCGTCTTCTTACCTATTCTTCCAACACCATACATATGTGTTACCTTGTAATGAGTCCATAATTTTTCTTACCTAAACTTAGTCAAGATTACTCCATCTACTTTGACTTCGAATAATATGTCTCGTTTTATTCAGTCTTTCTTTTTGTGGTTATGTCATATAATTGTGTATGTATACCTTAAATCTTTCTATCATTACTACTGGGATATACACTCTGTCGTTTTCTCTGTGTCTACATTTCTTGTCTGACAACTGAGACCCTCTTCCGCTCCCACCCTACTAAACTCTCTTATCGTAACTTTGTACATATAATTACATGTACTTTATCTAGTGGTCAGGTCCAAGTTACGTACTCCGTCCCACGAGACCCGACCACGTGACCCTACTGGGACCCTCTACCCTACCCCTCCGTCCACCTTCCCTCCCAGTCTTACCCCTTGTGTACATGTGGGTACCGACTAAGTACACTTACATACCGTTTTTTTTTTTTTAATTCTTTATTTTAAAAAATTAATTTCTTTATTTTTATTACTGACAGACTTAATTGTACTTTAAGTTCCTTATATTTTCAAATCCGTTTTATGAATTTCAATTTTACCCGAAGGGAACACCGAGTCACCGTTTCTTAGGAGGATGGTTACGTCCTCTGTGCCCAAGTCAGGGACCCAACCCTTCTAGGGGACCTGTTTCTTAACCGTTTGGTGAGGTTATAAGAACGGACCCTTTAGGGTACCTGTCTCCTCGGACTGTCCGATTTCAGACAACTTAACGTTTCTCAGTTTGTGTTGGATCACTGATTTGTTTTTGTCACACTAGAATGAAAACTATTTTTACTGTAGAATTAAGTCAGGAGTGTTACTCTGGGTGTGAATATAAATACCTTACCCTTGAGTTACGTGGTTGATTATCCCGTTTGTATAAGTTTGACTGAAAGTAAAAATAGAGGATAATCTCACCCAGTGAGTATGTTTTATGGAATTAGGTCTCCTTTGATTTACTGACTTACTTCTTCGAATTTGAGTCAAGGACACTTGTCATAAAATAACCGATTTACTGCGTAAAGTAAGGATGACGACACATTGTTTAATAACGTGATCTCGGAATTTTTAATTTCAGGATTCTTAGTCTTGAGATCAAAGTGGAGTTACCCGACTTATGTTCCACAGACACTCTTGACCCTAGGTGGACCTACGAGGTCCCTTCTTTTGCAAGGATCTAGTGAAAGATCATCCGTACACATAAGACTAGTTCACCAAGAAAACAACAACAACAACAACAACAACAACAAAATTATATTTAAATAAATAAAATTAACCTCCAATTAATGAAATGTTATAACATAACCAAAACGGCATGTAGTTGTACTTAGACGGTGTCCATATGTGCACAAGGGGTAGGACTTTGGGGGGAGGGAGGAGGAAGGGGCTTGGTAGGGAGACCCAGTAGGGCCACGTGGTCGGGGTTCGTAGTTCATAGTACGTAGTTTGGACCTGACCGTTAAGCAAAGCATATACTATAATATGTACAAAGTTACTGTAAGAGGGTTAAGTAGGGTGGGAGAGGGAAAAGGTGTCTCAGGTTTTCTGACAAGATATGTAGACACAGAGAAAACGACAGAGCGTATGTCCCAATAGCAATGGTAGAAAGATTCAAGTCAAGTCAGCGAGTCAGCACAGGCTGAGAAACGCTGGGGTACTTAGCGTCCTGCGGTCCTGAGGGACAGGTAGTGGTTGAGGGCCCCAAGTGAGTCTGAGTGCAGGTAACTCAGGTACTACGGTAGGTCGGTAGAGTAGGAGACAACAGGGGAAGAGGAGGACGGGGTTTAGGGAGGGTCGTAGTCTCAGAAAAGGTTAGTCAGTTGAGAAGTGTACTCCACCGGTTTCATAACCTCAAAGTCGAAATCGTAGTAAGGAAGGTTTCTTTAGGGTCCCGACTAGAGGAAGTTTGCCTGACCAACCTAGAGAAACGTCAGGTTCCCTGAGAGTTCTCAGAAGAGGTTGTGGTGTCAAGAATTCGTAGTTAAGAAGCCGTGAGTCGGACGAAGTGTCAGGTTGAGAGTGTAGGTATGTACTGATGACCTTTTTGGTATCGGAACTGATCTGCCTGGAAACAACCTTTTCATTACAGAGACGAAAACTTATATGATAGATCCAACCAGTATTGAAAAGACGGTTCCTCATTCGCAGAAAATTAAAGTACCGACGTCAGTAGACGTCACTAAAACCTCGGGGGGTTTCATTTCAGACTGTGAAAAAGGTGACAAAAGGGTAGATAAAGGGTACTTCGCTACCCTGGTCTACGGTACTAGAAGCAAAAGACTTACAACTCGAACTTCGGTTGAAAAAGTGAGAGGAGAAAGTGAAAGTAGTTCTCCGGAAAANAAGTGAAAGACGGTATTCCCACCACAGTAGACGTATAGACTCCAATAACTATAAAGAGGGCCGTTAGAACTAAGGTCGAACACAAAGAAGGTCAGGTCGCAAAGAGTACTACATGAGACGTATCTTCAATTTATTCGTCCCACTGTTATATGTCAGAACTACATGAGGGAAAGGATAAACCTTGGTCAGACAACAAGGTACAGGTCAAGACTGACAACGAAGGACTGGACGTATGTCTAAAGAGTTCTCCGTCCAATCCACCAGACCATAAGGGTAGAGAAAGTCTTAAAAGGTGTCAACTAACACTAGGTGTGTCAGTTTCCGAAACCGTATCAGTTATTTCGTCTTTATCTACAAAAGACCTTGAGAGAACGAAAAAGGTACTAGGTCGTCTTTAACCGTTAAACTAGAGACCAAGGAGACGGAAAATATTTTGGTCGAACTTGTAGTCCCTCAAGTACCAAGTGCATGACGACTTCGGATCGAACCTCTTAAAACTCGTAATGAAATGATCGTACATTCTACTCACGTTAACACGCCATCAAACTCGTAAGAAACCGTAACGGAAAGAAACCCTAACCTTACTTTTGACTGGAAAAGGTCAGGACACCGGTACGACTCAAAAGGTTTGAACGACCGTATAACTCACATCGTGAAAGTGTCGTAGTAGAAAGTCCTAAACTTTGTCGAGTTGACCTTAAGGTAGTGGAGGTGATCGAAACAAGTATCACTACGAAAGATTCCGGACGAACTGAAGTGTAAGGTTCTACAGACCGAGATCTAATCACTAGTGTAGTAGTACTAATAGGCTCAACACTTCTAGAAAAAACGTGTCAAGAAGGTATACGTAATCATATGACATAACCACAAAAGGAAAGACCGAATGAAGTGAGACATATTATCCGAGGTCAAAGTAGGTGGAGTAATCTTACCTAAGTTTACATAAGAAAAATTACCGACTCATTATGAGGTAACACATATACATGGTGTCGAAAGAATAGGTAGGTAGACGACTACCTGTAGATCCAACGAAGGTACAGGACCGATAATATTTGTCACGACGCTACTTGTAACCCCATGTACACAGAGAAAGTCAAGACCAAAGGAGTCGCACATACGGGTCGTCACCCTAACGACCCAGTATTCCATCAAGATAAAGGTCAAAAAGTTCCTTAGAGGTATGACAAGAGGTATCACCGACATGATCAAACGTAAGGGTGGTTGTCACATTCTCCCAAGGGAGAGAGTTTGGGAGAAGTCGTAAATAACGAACATCTGAAAATCTAGTGTCGGTAAGACTGACCACACTTTACCATGGAGTAACACCAAAACTAAACGTAAAGAGACTATTAATCACTACAACTCGTAGAAAAGTACACAAACAATCGGTAGACATACAGAAAAAACCTCTTTACCTAGAAACTAAAAGTCGACAACAAATAGGTAAAAATTAAAGGTCTAAATCCTCGTCTGATAACAGTAATCTTATTCTTATAGTCCTATCGTTTTCAGATTAGTACTCCCCAATACAAAACATCTTCGTTTTACTCGAATCAGATGTACATGGTATTAGAATTTATTACAAATAAATGAAATGGTTTCATTGTTTTCTAAAATTTTTGTTGATATTTAGTGAAATTTTTTAAATATTAGACAATAGTTTTCGACGTAAGATTCTTTTGAAACGAAAGATTTGTCTCTCTTCTGGTTTAAGATCAGAACATGGTCGAATGATAATTATTGTATTAAACAAATAGAGAAATTAGAATCTTTCACAAAAGGTATTTAGAACTTCTTAATCGTCATAAGAAGATTTCCATACTCTCATTTTGGTATCTTCCGTACAAACTTTAGACTAAGATAACGTTAACTGTTTCTTTGGACCAGTATTGTGAAATTATACTATTAATCTTAATATTAACTGGTATAAAATAGTCCCGTATAGTCTAGATATACTTAAAGTATGTTAAAATTCTGTAGATAAATCATTGTAGTTGGTATGTCACATTGGACTTTTGTAAATAGTGGGGAAATTGTCATGAAGGGTACATTAAAATTGTATAGGTCACTTGGGTCCATTGATAATTCAATGGACAGAGTCCCCGGGAGACTTCGTAGGGTTTCAATCGATCTTCAGTTTAATAAATCTTTCAAAACAACTATTTATAGTTTTCCTAAATATTGTTAGTCCATCCATTCAATGACACTTTATTATCAATAAATGAATCGGTTTAAATTGTTTTCTATACATGTGTGGACACCGCCTAAGTACAGTTACATACCGTTTTGGTTATGTCATAATATTTCATTTATATATATATATTTTATTATTATTTGTCAACTCCTTTTTATATATATATCTTGTCTAGTTAATTCTCCATTTCCTTGAATTTGGATAATAATTTTCGTCAAGTTGTAGACTTCTTTAATACAGGAGAATTGTCTCTCTTTGCGACCTAAGTTCAAAACGCGGTCAAATGAAATTCGAGTAAAGTCAAGTCAAGTCAAGTCAGCGAGTCAGCACAGGCTGAGAAACGCTGGGGTACTTAGCGTCGTGCGGTCCGGAGGGACAGGTAGTGGTTGAGGACCTCAAGTGAGTCTGAGTGTAGGTAGCTCAGGCACTACGGCAGGTCGGTAGAGTAGGAGTCAGCAGGGGAAGAGGAGGACGGGGGTTAGGGAGGGTCGTAGTCTCAAAAAAGGTTATTCAGTTGAGAAGCGTACCCTACCGGTTTCATGACCTCGAAGTCGAAATCGTAGTAAGGAAGGTTTCTTTAGGTACCAACTAGAGGAAGTCTTACCTGACCAACCTAGAGGAACGTCAGGTTCCCTGAGAGTTCTCAGAAGAGGTTGAAATTTAAATAAAATTTGAACCAGTCAGGATTGGTACGTGTTAAAAAAAAAGTCCCGTCAAAGGTGTTTGGAAGATTAGTGAAAAACATCGTCGGTGGACATTCAGTTTGGATGAAAAAAAGGGAAGTATTTTACATTAAAATAAAAAATATGGAAAAAATAATTTTAGTACGGATGAAGGAATAATCAAATCGTTTGTTCGTAATTATGATCTATAAATTATAACTTATAAAGGGTCAAATGTACTTAGACTTTAAATAAATCCAATTAAAAAGAACATAAATCTTAACAAACTGAACATTCGCGAATGAAAAGAAAATCCGGTTAATTTAACCTTGAGTAAATGTTGAAGTTGTTATAATAGTCTTTTTTTGTTTTCCGTATGTGACTCTGTATGTATTTAGGTCTGTCTGTCTAACTGTCTCTAGAATATTAAAAGACAAACTCTAAATTTTATAGAGAAAGTGGGGAAAAAAGAAAAAGAAACGAACTTCAAGATTAAACGGGTTCCGACTCCAGAGTCCGTTTCAACCGACACATAAAGTTTCTGCACCTTTCCCAATTGAAGTTCGAAAGAGGATCCATCCGGAAAATTGTTCGACGACGACGACGACGATTCAACGAAGTCAGCACAGGCTGAGACACACTGGGGTATCTGCCGTCGGGTGGTCCGAGACTACAGGGACCCTAAGAGGTCCGTTCTTGTGACCTTGCCCAACGGTAAAGGAAGAGGTCACGTATTTTCACTTTTCACTTTCACTTCAGTGGGTCAGCACAGACTGAGGATCATTTGGGTTCCTGACGTCGGATGGTCCGAGGAGGTAGGTACTCTAAACGGTCCGTTCTCATGACCTCACCCAACTACGGGTTTTATCATCACTTATAACTTGAGTAATTACGTTACCAGTTACAACTGGTAATTTACTGAGTTAAACCTCTTCCTTATTCTCCATATTCCACGAAGGTCATTTTTATCTTGGCTTTAGGTTCCTTGAAACACTAATTGACTTTATTTCTATATTCCATAATCAACACCTCTTTACATTTCACTACATCCCATAAAAAATTCTTCCCCGTATAAACTGATACTACTCATTCTAGGTCTGGTTCCTTACGACCGTTTGTAAAGGGACGTTATCGTCAAGTACTCTGTGTTTAAAGTATCATAGAAGAGGGAGAATTACAAGCTAAAAAAATTTAAATAATACACATTTACCCATCACGAATCAGTGTACGTTGTGAACACCGGGTCGTTCTTATAACCTCATCTAACGGTAAGGAAGGATTTCCCCTAGAAGGTCTGAGTCCCTAGTTTGGACAGGGAACGTAGAGGATACAACCATCCGTCTCAGAAATGGTGATCGTGGTGGACCCTTCGAGTATTAACCTATCACGTTTTCACTTTCACAATCAGCTAGTCAGTACAGGTTGAGACACTGGGGTACCTGGTCCCAGGCGGTCCGAGGAGGCAGACACCCTAAGGGGTCCGTTCTTATGACCTCACCCAACGGTAAGAGAAGAAGTCCTCTAGATGGGTTGAGACCCTAGTTTGGACCCAGAGGATGTAAAGTCCGTCTAAGAATTGGTAGACTTGGGGGTCTCTTCGGGTATTTACCCATTTCACTTTTCACTTTAGCGAGTCAACACAGGCTGAGAAACGCTGGGTACCTGACATCGGGTGGTTCGAGGAGGCAGGTACCCTAAGAGGTCCGTTCTTATGACCTCACCCAACGGTAAAGGAAGAGGTTATTTACCCATTCGATCTAGAATTAAACGTTACTTAAGTGATGAGTAACATTCCGACTTATATAAACGTCTAGTCAATCGGGTAATGAAAGACATAAATTTTAACGGACAAGTCCCTTTAGACGAGTTACAATATACCGTCGGACCTACCATTCCCTCAAACCCCCTCTTACCTGTGTCCATATGTATATATACCAATTCAGGGAAGTGACAGGTGGACTTTGATAGTGTTTAAACAATTAGTCGATATGAGGTTATGTTTTATTTTTCCAAAATTTTTTATTTTATTTTAACGGACAAGTTAGGTACCTAATCCTTCGTCTGTAGAAACCTTCCCTCCACCTCTACTGTTCCGTCGTAAAAAGTGGGGTCGTATATTGGGATAAATTCTCACGAAGAAACTCTGAAGACCGTCAGGAGACCAATTCTGAAACGGAAGGTTACGGACCCACACTCAAACTAGGGACTGGTCCCTCGATCCTAGGGTGTACGGAACACCGGTTTTTCGTTTTGTATTTTGTCTTCGTTATGACACTGTTTAAGTTATTTACTGAAAGTTTTACCGGGTGTAGGCTTTTGTCCACAAACACACACACACACACACACACACACAAAAATGAAAAAAATTAATTAACTTAAACTCCTATTGACGAAATGTTATAACACTACCTCAAACGGTATGTAGTCGTACCTAGTCGGTGTCCACAAATAGACATGGGGTAGGACTCGTCGGGGATGGAGGTCGGGGTGAGATAGGGAGACCCAACAGGGTCTCGTGGCCGAAACCCACGGGACACAAGAAAAAGTTATGACTCGAAATAAGTCCCGTTCTATTTTCCGAGATTTCTGTAATCCAATTTACACCAATTCTACAACAATCCCGAAGGGACCACCGAGTGTACCATTTCTTAAACGGACGTTACGTACTCTGGGTCCAAGTTAGGGATCTAGTCCTTCTAGGGGACCCCTTCCTCTACCGTTGGGTGAGTCATGTGAACGGACCTCTTAAGGTACCTGTCTCCTCGGACCGTCCGATGTCAGGTACCCCAACGTTTCTCAACCTGTGCTGTCTCACTGATTGAAAGTGCAAGTGAAAGTTCTACAACTCTACAACAATCCCCGAAGGGTCCTCCGTGATCACCATTTCTTGGGCGAACGTTACTCTACACCCAAATTAGGCGCCCACCCCTTTTAGGGGACCTCTTCCTTTACCGTTGGGTGAGGTCATGAGAAGGGACCCTTTAGAGTACCTGTCTCCTCGGAGCACCCGATGACAGGTACCCCAGTGTTTCTCAGTCTGTGTTGACTCGTGGTTCCACAACAATTCCATATTTCACACAGGGGTCATTTTGACTTAACTTAAGGACTCGCTTTTTTATTTTATAACCACTGATTTTTTTATTCGTTTATTTTAGGGGACGAGAAGTAATTTAAGAGAAGTAAAAATGAACTTATAATCCGGAGATATTACTACTTGTTATCAATCAACCCAAAACTGAACCGGGTTGAACTCGTAAAAACAGAAATCATCCCTTTAACTTGACTAAAATTATATGACTCTAGGGACCGTATAAACAAAACGGGAAAAAATTAAATTAAAAACAATACGAAAACCTTCTTGAAAAGATATGACAGAACAATAGAAGAAAAAGAAAAATGAAATTAGAAGAAAAACAGAAATACAAAATGGTTTCGAAAGAAATAAGAAGGTTCACAGTTTTAGTATTCCCTTTATACTTCTACATTCTTCAAATTGTGTTGAAATGAAGTAGACGAGGTGGTTTTTACAATTATAACCCCCATTTAAAGTCTATTTTTAATAAAAATTTTGAAACAGAAGAAAAAAAAGTTATTGTCGAAACGACCTTGTATCAAATGTATTACCCTCGAAGGGACCACTGAGTCTATCATTTCTTAGACGGACGTTACGTCCTCTGGGTTCAAGCTAGGGACTCAGTCCCTAGGGGACCTCTAGGGGACCTCTTCCCTTACTGATGGGTCATAAGGTTCTTAAGGTTCCTCTCTCCTTGGACCGCCAGGTACCCCAGTGTTTCTCAGCCTATACTGTAATGTATTGAGTGATAAAATTACACATACAAATTCCCCGAAAATTGTAAATGTTTCAACGTATAACTAGTGACGACAGATTGAGATATTGTAAAACTAGTGAAGGGTTTCCTTGGAGTGTAGTAATCTAAGTGTGAGAGACAGAGAAAAAGAAGGACCGGGGGTCGTTGGTGATTAGATGGAAGAGATATCTAATCGAATAAGACCTGTAAAGTATATTTACACTAGTATGCTTTTCATTTCCTTTTAACGGACAAGTCCAGGAAACAAGACATATCACTTAAAGTCGTACAAACCCTTCAACAAAAACAAAGCAAAAATGGAAAGCAACTTCATATGAACAAAGTGTTACAACGCAATCAAAGACGACATGTCGTTTCATTTAGTCAATATACGTGTGTATATAGGGGAGAAAAAATCTAAAGGAAGGGTAAATCCAGTGGTGTCTCGTCGAATACTTTTCTACGAGTGGTAGTGATTAATGATCTCTTTACGTTTAGTTTTGATGGTACTCCTTAACCGGAAGTAACTTTTAGATGTTTGGTATTTACGACCTCTCCCACCCCTCCTTACCCTTGGGAGAACGTAACAACCACCCTTACATTTAACTACATCGGTGGTACCTTTTGTTATATCTCAAAAGAAAAATTTTTTTTTAATTTGTATCTTGACGGTACACTGGGTCGTACAAAAAATAAGGACCAAAAAACAAAGAAGAAAAAAAAAAAAAAAAAATCACATAAGAAAGTTTGATTCTTAACTTTAAAATAGTAGTTAAACAACAAAGGGTAAATCTATAAAACACACGGACGGACGATTCAATGAAGTCATCACAGACTGAGACACGTTGAGGTACCTGACTGTCCGGTCCGAGAAGACAGGTACCCTAAGAGGTCTTTTCCTATGACCTCACCCAACGGTACGGGAGGAGGTCCCCTCGAAGGGGTGAGTCCCTAGTTTGGGTTCAGAGAATCCAGAGGACGTAAACGACCGTCCCTGAAATGGACATCGTGGTGGACCCTTTGGGTAAATCTATGAAATACACGTATATGTTAATAAGAACGTCTTTCACACTTTCAAACATGTGAAGACACCATTTTAGACACAGTTAAAATACAAGAGAGGTAATAACTAAAAAAAAATTGACTTCGTTAATCACAACTGGATTTACAAGAAGTGAACGTTTAGGAATGGAATTAGTTTTTACTTTTACTTACAAGGAGAAGTATGAGTTACGATTATTCGGTGTGAAATACGTACGAAAGTTGATGAGAGGAGTAGAAATAAGGAATAAGAATAAAGTTAGAAAATTTAAATCTTGATAGAGATTTTCAACGTAGTACAACCCCAAGGAGAAATGGAAACAGTTAAAAGAAGGTATACGTCTTAGCTTATGTATATACAGATAGATTTTCCTTTAATATGTGTCTATCACGAGGGTAGAGTATAAAATTTTTGACAATTTAATAAAATAATGGTATAGAAACATTAGGTTTTAACTTCAGTAATAATTCAATATTCATGACATATAAAAGAAAATCTTAAAATCAAAACTAAAAAGGAAGTTGACAGAAAACATACCACAAAAATTATAAATTAAAGTATTTCACGACTTCGTTGTTTCCTGGGGAACTCTGAACTTCAAAGTCGTCGTCGTCCCTCTGGTGTAACGAGGAGTTATAAAAGACTGTGGCAGAGAGGAGTGAGAAGGAGGACGAGTAGGGAGAGTAGGGGACCGAAGAAATAATCTGACCTTGTAGAATTTGTTCGTGGGAGGAGCCGGAAGTGAAACTAAAGGGGAACGGTCCGTGTGTGAACGGTCCATACGAGTAGGTGACAGAGAAAGAAGGAACTACAGAGACAAGTTTATAGCGGAAAAAAAGTCCAGAACGAATTTGTACGTAATTTTTCATCGTGAGGGAAATTTAAGAGAGGCAATATGTACAAAAACAAAAGAAATATTGTGAAGAGTGGTAGACCGTTCGATATACTAAAAGTAAACGAATGTATACCGGAGGTATTGTCCGAAAACACTCGAAGACCAAAAACTGTGGGATGTGAGGGAGGTGTCTATAATGGACCCTGTAACAGGGTTTGGTCAAATATAAAAAGTTTACGTACTTTCTTAAAGAGTGATTTTGACGCTTACACACTGTAGAAGCTTTTTTTCTTTTCGTGTTCAAACAAAGAATCTCTGCTGTGTCCTCAAAGAGATTTCACCTGGTTTAGGTACTTGTTTATAACTTTAATTAAAGGATTACCCTTTGAACTTTACCTTCGTGAACGTTACACTGATTACATGTACACACACTTTTAATCAGTACGGTAAAAGGGGAAAAGACAATCAGTGGAGGTGGTGTACCGTGTTCCCTTAGTTTGCTTTCAAAGTCTTAAAGAAGAGGACCCTAAAAGTCTCCTAGGTCTTGACGTCGGAGAGTATAAAACCGAAAAGGAGAGATACATGGACTAGTGTCAGAAACCTTTGGGTGAGTAGTAGGACCGGTGGCAGAGACTGAGGGTGGAGGTGTGGGGGTACATGAAGAAGGAGAGGTCGAATAGGAAACATCTATAACCAAAGTGGAGGTGGTGGTAGGGTTTCTACGATACCTTGTAGGTGTGGGTCTCGGTTCAATAGTGGATACTTCGGACGCAGAAGGTCTACGTAAAAAAGTGTGAGAAATATCCTAACCTGTAGAAGGAGGACTGACACTACCGGATACTGGCGAAGCACCGGTAGACAGTGGGGGACGAGATGTGTCAGTAGTACTTGGGGGCCGAGACACGTGACGACCACGACTACA
This sequence comes from Capra ibex, assembly GCA_006410555.1. Classification (NCBI taxonomy): domain Eukaryota; kingdom Metazoa; phylum Chordata; class Mammalia; order Artiodactyla; family Bovidae; genus Capra; species Capra ibex. The sequence goes on from SJYO01006231.1 coordinate 89,025,971, forward strand.
GGACCTAGTAGTCAGAGGACGTAAGGAACAATCTTTCAAATTACCACGACGTCGACAGAAAGACATGTTAGAATCTTTAGGGAGTGAAAAAGACACTTGAGTTAGTTTACTAGGTTGAACGGTTAAGACTGTGAAAAGAGTTATTGTACCACTACATAAAACATCGACACAAGGACCGACCACCAAGGGAGAAACCATAGTAAATAAGTATAAGATTCTATCACAAGACGTATGTACTTTAGAGTAGTCGAGTCCCCTTCATATTTCGTAAAAGGTGGACACGTAGAGTGGAGAGTCACCAGAGGATTAAAATAACATGTCCAAATCCTCACATGGAATCGAGACGACGATGGGTGTCGAGTGTGAGTTCACATTGTCGGAGTCACTACATGTGACACTAGTGTGGATACGACTTGGGGAAGTAGATGTCAGACTCTTTATTTCTGAATTTCTCCCCAGACTTTTACGAGAAACCTTTCCTTGTATATTTTCACAGATAACAGGATCCCGAACTCTTCACGGACACTATCGTCTCGAGTTTTGGACTCGGTTTATAACGGTCAGAAACTAGTCTAATACTTTCATCTTGTACGGAGAAGACAAAAATAATCTCAAATATAAAGTTGAAGAGATATGTTAAATAAATTGAGTGAAAAAATTAAAAATAAAAATGAAATAAAATGAAATGTTATAACATAACCAAAACGGTATGTAACTGTACTTAGGTGGTGCCCACATGTACGCAAAGGTTTGTACTTGGGGGGAGGGTGGAGGGAGGGGTATTGTAGAGAGACCCAGTAGGGACACGTGGTCGGGGTTCGTACGACATAGGACGTAGCCTGTATCTGACCGCTAAGTTAAGAATGTACTATCATATGTACAAAGTTACGGTAAGAGGGTTTAGTAGGGTGGGAGAGGGGAGGGAGACTCAGGTTTTCAGGAGATATGTGTAGACACAGAAAAAACGACAGAATGTATGTCCCAGTAGTAACGGTAGAAAGATTTAAGGTATATATACACAATCATATGACATAACCACAAAAAGAAAGACCGAATGAAGTGAGACATATTAGCCGAGTGAAAATTATAAATACCATAGAGACTATAGGTTCTCAAAAGGGAAAAAATAAAAACATGAGTTAACATAAGGGTTGGAACCTCCACTTTATAAGCTTTTAAAGGTAAATAACGTTCACTAAAGAATTCTTATTAAAGAAGAGTTTACTTTATATAGTATGGCTCATAAAAACGAACACCAAACAGATTTTCTCATCTGTACTCGACATTTTTAGGATACTTGGTCTTTTGAAGAGATATTTGTCGATAAATATTTAAATATTGTCTCCTTTTAGACTCTGGTGAGAAAAAGTGAAAACAATTGTAGTAAGAAACGTGTAGTGACGGAATTAACCAGAAGAACTAATAGGTTTGGAATTGTGTACCTAAACATAGTGACTACTTCCAATGAAAAGATAAGTAATCCTAGAATAAGATGATGTATCGAACACAGGCGAACTCCGTCCTCCATTTACAGGTAGGGGGTGGGTCCCATTTCGTTAACCTCTAATTACGGAACATGTGGCTTTGAGATTCTGCTCTTATTGTCTTTTGTTCTCTCCTCCGACCTGGAACAAGTCTGGTGTATAAAGACTAAGGACTTCACTTCTCTACAGGGGTTAGTGTGTGTACATCTTTCCGAGGAACCTCCAGTTTCCCCTCACTACAGTTCCCTACGAGATGGGTGTCCGGAGAAACCATCTTAGGTAGAACCGATTCTTTACGTACACGTGTGTACCCTCCTAAGACCCTATATGGTATATACCTGATACTTGGTCTATTTAGTTTTACTAACCGGTTTCTTTTGGTCCTTCTTTACGAAGTATTTTCTGTAAGTTTAATGGTGTTCCCACGTTGAGTCTCTGAGAGACTCAGATCTGTACACAGATAGGTGTCCATGACATGAGAGAAAAAGAGAGAGAATTATTTATTTATATAAGAATTTTTTTATGAAAAGGAGAAATTTTTCACGAAAAAAGGGGAGAATGAAAAGAAAAATTTTTAAAAAAATGACGTTTTGACTTCCCGGTCCCGGAAACAGAGACTGATGACCAGATCACCGATCCTAAGTAACGAGAGTGGTGACGTTGGACCCGAACTAGGGACGGATTCTCGGGTTCTGGGTAAAGTTCGGTAGCGTCCGACTCATCTTAGTGTGACGCAGATAGTATGAGTAACTGTTTTCACTATGATTTTATGCACAGAGGTTCATCTTAGATATGTCTTTCTGTTCATATTTTTTATCTAACTATATTATACTGGAATCTTATCTAAACTGAAATTTATTTTACTTCGTTTTATGATTTAGTAAGTAAAACAACAACAACAAGTCAGTGAGTCTGCACAGGTTGAGAAACGTTGGGGTACCTGACGTCGTGCGGTCCAAAGGGACAGGAAGTGGTAGACGATATCGAACGGGTTTGAGTACAGGTAACTCAACTACTACAGTAGGGTGGTAGAATAGGAGACAGTAGGAGAAGAGGAGGACGGAAGTTAGAAAGGGTCGTAGTTCCAGAAAAGGTTACTCAGTCAAGAAACGTAGTCCACCGGTTTCATAACCTCGAAGTCGGAGTCGTAGTCAGGGAGGTTACTTATAAGTCCTGACTAGAGGAAATACTAACTGACCAAACTAGAGGAACGTCAGGTTCCCTGACATTTCTCAGAAGAGGTCGTAGTGTAAAGTTTTCGTAGTCAAGAAACCACGAGTCGGGAAGGAATACCAGGTAAATGATGTAAATAATGATACGTTTATAAAAAAGTCTGTCAAGTAACTAATTAACTTTATACGTGATAGTCATAGTAAACATTCCAGATGAGTAACTCGACTTCCTGACCTTAGTATAAAACCAAAAGATAATTTAGTAAAATAACAAAGAGAAATTTTTAACTTTAACGAAGGTGTTTTATACTAAGGAAGGTAAAGAGATTTACTTTACAACGGGTGAGAAATTTTAACAGTGTTGGTAATTGTCCTAGTACTTACTAGTTATAGTTATAGTAAGTGACACATAGTAGAAGTATTAGTTTCCTACTGAGTAATCTTTCGAACCTAAGGACAAGTCCATACACTAAGTACTCGTTTCTACAACACATTTGTAGGTACGGGAAGGTTGGGGAGGTACACTGGAGTTTCCTTGTGGTTACCTCAGTGAAAAAACATATGAACATACTACATTTGAACTTGTTAGTACTTACAATAGAAGTTTAAGGTCCTCTTTATTACAGACCTTGTTTGTCTTAGTCTAATGATGTTTACGGGAGTCAAGACAGACTAAACTAATAACAAAGTACATACGAGTAGAGTCAGTGATCTAGTACAGACTGAGAAACACTGGAGTGTCTGACATCGGACGGCCCGAAGAGACAGGTACCCTAAAGGGTCCGGTCTTATGGCCCCACCTATCGGTAAAGGAAGAGGTCCCCTAAATGGACTTGGTCCTTAGTTTGGGTCCAGAGACCGATCGTCTTAGAAATGGTGACGCGGTAGTCTCTTCGGGTTAATATCCTAAAGGGTTCGTTAATAACAAAGTCAATAACACTTTGGCTTACCTTGGAACACCCCAAAGGGTCCCCATCTGTGTGTGTGGGACACAGGTATAGAGAACAAGTATCTTTTGGAAATCAAAGAATCTAAAAGGGGTTCAAGGTTCGTCGTTTAAATTAGTCTCTTCACTCTTGTAAATCTTTGTCTCTTGTCAGTTTGCCTTTTTTAATATCAAATTGGTATTCTGTTTCAGTTCCTGTAAATCAAGGAGGAGATCCAGATATCGAGTATATGATTTACTATAGGAACGTAACAAAACGTCTATGATTTTAAGGGTGAGCCACCCTTTTATAATTGATGTACGACTGGTGTATCTGAAGTCGTGTATCTGAAGTCTAGATTGGTTTTCTAACAACTGACTCCAAGGGTTTTTCTAGTGGGACGATGGAGTGGTTGTTGGTTAGTACTATTAAAACGTGTTCGACTAGTGTGTAGGACACTCAAAGAAGAGTGTGACAGAAATTTTTACGAAGTCTGTCCCACTTAATTCAGTCTTTCTCTTTTTGTTCATAATGTAATTACGTACGAACACCTTAGATCCTTTTACCATGTCTACTTGGATAAACGACCCGTCCTTATCTCTACGTCTGTATCTCTTGCTTGTACACTTACGTCCTGTCCCCTCCCTCACACCCCACTTAACCCTAACGGATATGTGTGATGGTACACACTGTATCTATCGATTGTCCTTCGACGACATATTGTACCCCGAGTCGAACCACGACGTACTACTGGATCCCCCACCTTACCCTCCCTCCAGGTTCTCCCTCCCTTATATACAGATGTATGTCGACTAAATGAGACAAGATGTCGTCTTTGATCGTGTTGTAACCCTTCGTTGGTACAAGATTAATTTTTATTATCATTATTGTTATTTCAAATATGGATTTATGAACTTTTACCTATTCATTTATTTATTAATTATTTTTTATTTTTCTGGAGGAATTTGTAAATATCCACTACTTTACTATACATTGGTCCAACTCGAGTACATAATACAATTGGATGACATAACTTTAAACATAGGTAAGTAAAAAAATTGTATATATATAGTAAACTTTTATATGTACGTAGGGTCACGAGTAACGTCGTGATAAATGTTATTGGTCCTGTACCGTCGCTGGATTTACAGGTAGTTTCCTTCTTACCTATTTCTTCTACACCATGTACATATGTTACCTTATAATGAGTCGGTATTTTATCTCAGTGTCTTGTTTGGATACCAATGGTTCCCCCTTTACTTACTCTCCCTATTTAACCCTCTGACCCTAACTGTATGTATGATAGGTATTTTATCTATTAATTATTCCTAGATGACATATCATGTCTCTTGGGATGAGTCACGAAACACTACTGGATTTACTCTTCCTTTAGGGTTTTTCTCCCCTATGTACAAACGACATCTCATCTGTGATTGTATTGTAATATTTCGTCGGTATGAGGTTATTTTAAAAAAATTATTTATTTTCTTTTTGTTTCAAAAATTTAGGTTCCCTATTTTGTACTTGACGGAATTGAATTAAGGATGAAATTATAGGTGTATACTTTGAAAGAAAAAAGGTCAATCCTTTCTACAGAGAACAGAGACAGTTTACACTGATACGAGGTCTGAACTGGGACCTTACGTGTGATCTTTAGAAATTATTACTATTTAAATAATTTCATATTGATGTACGGTATAAGACATGAGTGAATTACACATGTTTAACTTCTTTAAATTTACAATAAACGATTAATTCTGATATATGATGGACGAAGAACTACTTTCACTTTCTCCTCTCGCTTTTTCAACCGAATTTCGACTTGTAAGTCTCTTGCTTCTAGTACCGTAGGCCAGGGTAGTGAAGTACCCTTTATCTACCCCTTTGTCACCTTTGTTACCGTCTGAAATAAAAGACCCCGAGGTTTTAGTGACGTCTACCACTGACGTCGGTACTTTAATTTTCTCCGAATGAGGAACCTTCTTTTCAATACTGGTTGGATTTATCATATAAGTTTTCGTCTCTGTAATGAAACGGTTGATTCCAGATAGATCAGTTCCGATACCAAAAAGGTCATCAGTACATACCTACACTCTCAACCTGACACTTCTCCCGACTCGCGGTTTCTTAACTACGAAAATTTGACACCACAATCTCTTCTGAGAACTCTCAGGGAACCTGACGTTCCTCTAGGTTGGTCAGGTAAGACTTCCTCTAGTCGGGACCCTAAAGAAACCTTCCGTACTCCGATTTCGACTTCGAGGTCATGAAACCGGTGGAGTACGCTTCTCAACTGAGAAACCTTTTCTCTCTACAACCCTCCCTAATCCCCGTCCTCCTCTTCCCCTGTTGGCTCCTACTCTACCGACCTACCATAGAGCCTGAACTACCTGCACTCAGACTCGTTTGAGGCCCTCAACCACTACTTGTCCCTCCGGACCGTACGACACTAAGTACCCCATCGTTTCTCAGCCTGTGCTGACTCACTGACTTGGCTTGACTTGATGGACGAAGATATATGTGTCAATTTCTTCCATATATTATTCAAAATATATTAATTCAAAAGTGGCGACACAATACATGAATGATTTTTAAATTAGGGGGACCGGAAAAAGAGGAATTAATACCTCTATTATACCTTATTGTTTGTATTGAAGACTCTCTACAACTCTCTTTTTTACTTTAGACATTTTCATAAACACGTCAGGTTTCTTGTGTCAGTTCCCGTTCCTTATACATACAGACCCGTAACGAACAAATGTATAAAGAGAGTTTGTTTGTGTGAGTATGTGTATATACATTTATATTTGTCGAAGTAAATATTAAGATGGATAATATAATTTCTTTGGTGATGTCTTTAAACCTCCCATTCATTTACTTTTATAACTTACAAACTTAATGTTACTTTAAGTTCCTAACATCTTGAATTATGTTTTTCTGTATTTTTAGTACTTACACAGTATAATGAAACTTATCTTTAATTATGAAGGTAGAATTATGGAGTTTCAGTCTTGGTGTGGATATAAGATATAAATACCTTATCCCTTAAGTAACGTAATCTATTACCCCTTTTGTAGAGGTTTGACTGATTAAAAGAAGAAGATGATTACACTCCAAAGTTGTTATTTGTTTCGATCACCTCCACTATCTTAAGGTCATCTCGATAAAGTTTAGGATTTTCTACTACGATACTTTCACGACGTGAGTTATACCGTCGTTTAAACCTTTTGAGTCGTCACCGGTGTCCTGACCTTTTTCAGTCAAAAGTAAAGTTAGGGTTTCTCTCCGTTACGGTTTCTTACGAGTTTGATGGTGTGTTAACGTGAGTAGAGTGTGTGATCATCTCATTACGAGTTTTAAGAGGTTCGGTCCGAAGTTGTTATGTACTTGACACTTAACGGTCTACAAGTTCGACTTAAATCTTTTCCGTTTCATTGGTCTCTATTTTAACGGTTTTAGACGACCTAGTAGCTTTTTCGTTCTCTCAAGGTCTTTTGTAGATGAAGACGAAATAACTGATACGGTTTCAGAAACTGACACACCTAGTGGTGTCTGACACCTTTTAAGAATTTCTCTACCTTTATGACCTGGTGGACTGGACGGAGAACTCTTTGGATATACGTCCAGTCCTTCGTTGTCAATCTTGACCTGTACCTTGTTGCCTGACCAAGGTTTATCCTTTTCCTCATGTAGTTCCGACATATAACAGTGGGACGAATAAATTGATGATACGTCTCATGTAGTACTCTTTATGACCCGACCTACTTCGTGTTCGACATTAGTTCAAAAGGCCTCTTTATAGTTATTGGAGTCTATACGTCTACTGTGGTGAGAATGTCGTCTTTCGTTTCTTCTTGATTTCACGGAGAACTACTTTCATTTTCTCCTCTCACTTTTTCAACCGAATTTCGAGTTGTAAGTCTTTTGCTTCTATCACTGTAGACCAGGTTAGTGAAGTACCATTTACCCACCTCTTTGTCACCTTTATCACCGTCTGAAATAAAACCCCCCCGAGGTTTTAGTGAAGTATACCACTAACGTCGGTACTTTAATTTTCTGCGAATGAGGAACCTTCTTTTCAATACTGGTTGGATCTATCGTATAAGTTTTCGTCTCTGTAATGAAACGGTTGTTTTCAGGTAGATCAGTTCCGATACCGAAAAGGACACCAGTACATACCTACACTCTCAACCTGATATTTCTTTCGACTCGCGGCTTCTTAACTACACCACAACCTCCTCTGAGAAGTCTCTGGGAACCTGACGTTCCTCTAGGTTGGTCAAGTAGGATTTCCTCTAGTCAAGACTTATAAGTAACCTTCCTGACTACAACTTCGACTTTGAGGTTATGCAACCGGTGGACTACACTTCTCGACTGAGTAAACTTTTCTGGGACTACGACCCTGTCTATCTTCCGTCCTCCTCTTCCCCTGCTGTCTCCTACTCTACAAACCTACCGTAGTGGCTGAGTTACCTGTACTCAAACTCATTTGAGGTCCTCAACCACTACCTGTCCCTCCGGACCGCACGACGCTAAGTACCCCATCGTTTCTCAGCCTGTGCTGACTCGTTGACTTGACTTGACTTAGGTCCCCTTTGATTTACTGATATAACTCTTTCAATTTTAGTCAAGGACACTTGGTATAAAATAACCTACTTTACACCCGTAATGTAAGGATACGACGAAATTGTTTAATGATATAATCACCAACACCGAAAGGTCCACCGTGTCCCCATTTCTCAGAAGAACGGTTGTATCCTCTGTGTATAAGCTAGAGGTTCAACCCTTCTAGGGGTTGAACAAATGTAAACCTCATTTGTAAAGGATGTACCTCATCCTTTACCGTTGGGTGGGGTCATAAGAAAAAAAAAAAAAAAAACGAAATAAAATGAAATGTTATGACATAACCAAACGGTATGTAACTGTACTTAGGTGGTGCCCACATGTACGTAAGGGTTTGTACTTGGAGGAGGGAGGAGGGAGGGGTGTAGAGAGACCCAGTAGGGGCACGTGGTCGGGGTTCGTACGACATAGGACGTAACTTGTATCTGACCGCAAAGCAAAGAATGTACTATCATATGTACAAAGTTACGGTAAGAGGGTCTAGTAGGGTGGGAGAGGGAGAGGGAGACTCAGGTTTTCAGGCGAGATGTGTAGACACAGATAAACGACAGAACGTATGTCCCATTAGTAATGGTAGAAAGATTTAAGGTATATATACACAATGATATGACATAACCACAAAAGAAAGACCGAATGAAGTGAGACATTATTAGTCGAGGTCAAAGTAGGCAGAATAATCTTGACTAAGTTTACATAAGAAAAATTACCGACTCATTATGAGGTAACACACATACATGGTGTCGAAAGAATAGGTAAGTAGACGACTACCTGTAGATCCAACAAAGGTACAGGACCGATAATATTTGTCACGACGTTACTTGTAACCCCATGTACACAGAGAAAGTGAAGACCAAAGGAGCCACACATACGGGTCGTCACCCTAACGACCCAGTATTCCATCAAGTTAAACGTGAAAAATTTCCTTAGAGGTGTGATAAGAGGTATCACCGACATGATCAAACGTAAGGGTGGTTGTCACATCCTCCCAAGGGAAAAGAGGGGTGGGAGAGGTCGTAAATAACGAACGTCTGAAAACCTAGCGTCGGTAGGACTGACCACACTTCACCATGGAGTAACACCAAAACTAAACGTAAAGAGATTATTACTCACTACAACTCGTAGAAAAGTACACAAACAATCGGTAGGCATACAGAAGAAACCTCTTTACAGATAAATCAAGAAACCGGGTAAAAAACTAACCCAGCAAATAAAAAGACCTTAACTCGACGTATTCAACGAACATATAAAAACTCTAATCAACAAACAGTCAACGAAGTAAACGATAATAAAAGAGGGTAAGTCTTCCGACAGAAAAGTGGAACGAATATAAAAGGAAACAACACGTCTTCGAAAATTAAAATTAATCTAGGGTAAACAAATAAAAACGAAAATAAAGGTCTTAAGACCCTCCACCTAGTATCTCCTAGGACGACACTAAATACAGCCTCTCACAAAACGGATAAAAGAGGAGATCCTCAACATATCAAAGACCAGAATGCAAATCTAGAAATTAGGTAAAACTCAAATAAAAGTACACACCACAATCTTTCACTAGACCAAAGTAAGAAAATGTTCACCAACTGGTCAAAAGGGTCGTGATGAACAATTTCTCTAACAGAAATGAGGTAACATATAAGAACGGAGAAAACAGTTTCTACTCCCCAGGTATACACACACCTAAATAGAGACCCGAAAGATAAAACAAGGTAACTAGATATAAAGACAGAAACACGGTCATGGTATGACAGAACTACTGACACCGAAACATCATCTCGGACTTCAGTCCGTTCAACTAAGGAGGTCAAGGTAAGAAGAAAGAGTTCTAACGAAACCGATAAGCTCCAAAAAACATAAAGGTATGTTTAGAACTTTAATAAACAAGATCAAGACACTTTTTACACCGACCATCGAACTATCCCTAACGTAACTTAGACATCTAACGAAACCCATCATATGAGTAAAAGTGATATAACTAAGAAGACTAGGTATTTGTACCATATAAAGAGGTAGATAATCACAAGAGAAACTAAAGAAAGTAGTCACAAAATATCAAAAGATATATATCCAGAAATCAAAGAAATCCATCTATATAAGGAATCATAAAAGAAGAAAAGCAACGTTACCACTTACCTTAACAAAGGAATTAAAGAAAAAGATGAAAGAGTAATAATCACATATCCTTACGTTCCCTAAAGACACACAACTAAAATATAGGACGTTGAAATAATATAAGTTACTAATCGAGATCATCAAAAGACCACCTCAGAAATCCCAAAAGGGACATCTCCTAGTACAGTAGACGTTTGTCACTCTCAAAATGAAGAAGAAAAGGTCAAACCTAAGGAACATAAAGAAAGAGACGAGACTAACGACACCGGTTTTGCAGGTCTTGATACAACTTTTCATGGTCACTTTCACCTGTGGGAACAGAACAAGGACTGAAATCCCCTTTACGAAAGTTAAAAAGTGGTAACTCCTATTACAAACGACACCCAAACAGTATATATCGAAAATAATACAACTCCATACAAGGAAGATAAGGACGAAAGACCTCTCAAAAATAGTACTTACCTACAACTTAAAACAGTTTCCGAAAGAGACGTAGATAACTCTAGTAGTATACCGAAAATAAAAAGTTAAACAATTACACCACTTAATGTAACTAACTAAACGTCTATAACTTCTTAGGAACGTAGGGACCCTATTTCGGGTGAACCAGTACCACATACTAGAAAAATTACACAACAACCTAAGACTAACGATCTTAAAACAACTCCTAAAAACGTAGATACAAGTAGTCACTATAACCGGACATCAAAAGAAAAAAACACCGTAGAAACAGTCCAAAACCATAATCCCACTACCACCGGAGTATCTTACTCAAACCTTCAAATGGAAGGAAACTTTAAAAGACCTTCTCAAACTCATCCTATCCACAATCGACAAGAGCTTTAAAAACCAACTTAAGTCGATTAGGTTCTTCTTCGATATCGTTAATATTTATATATACGTGGGTTATATCCTCGTGGCGTTATACATTCTCTTTACGATTGTTCATACTTTCCCCTTTAATTGTTATTGTGTTATTATCACTCTCTGAGATTATACGGTGAGTGTCGATATCTGTCTAGTTGATTTGTCTTTTAATTGTTTCTTTACGTTTGAAATTTACTATGTTATCCTTTTTATTTATTTATTTACTATGTTATCTGGTCAATCTGGATTAACTATAGATATCCTGTAAAGTGGGGTTTTGTTACCTTAAAGTGGAAAAAGAGTTCACGAGTACCTTGGAAGAGGTCCTATCTAGTGTAGGACCCGGTATTTAGATTGGAACTATTTAAGTTTTTTTAGTTTTAGAAGGTTCGTAGAAAAGACTGGTATTACGTAATTCTAATCTAGAGTTAATGTCCTCTTTTTGATAATTTTTAAGGTTGTATACCTGCGACTTGTTGTGCGAAGAATTATTGGTTGTTTAGTGTCTTCTTTAGTTTTTTCCTTAGTTTTATACGTATCTTTGTTTACTTTTACTTTTGTGTTGTTGGGTTTTGGACACCCTGTGATATTTTCGTCACAATTCTCCTTTCAAGTATCGTTGTGTCCGTAAGGAGTTCTTTGTTCTTTTTTCAGTTTATTTATTGGATTGAGATGTGGATTTCGTTGATCTTTTCCTTCTTTACCTCTTGGGGTCTCAATCATCTTCCTTTCTTTAGAATTTTTCATCCCGTCTTTATTTACGTTTTCTTTGTTTTCTCTGGTATCGTTTTTAGTTGTTTCGGTTTTCGACCAAGAAACTTTCCTATTTATTTTAACTGTTTGGTAATCGGTCTGAGTAGTTCTTTGTTTCTCTCTTTTTAGTTTAGTTATTTTAATCTTTACTTTTACCTCTCTAGTGTTGTCTGTTGTGTCTTTATGTTTCCTAGTATTCTCTGATGATAGTCGTCAACATACGGTTATTTTACCTGTTGCACCTTCTTTACCTGTTTAAGAATCTTTTCATGTTGAAAGGTTTTGACTTGGTCCTTCTTTATCTTTTAGAATTGACTGGGTAGTGTTCACACCTTTAACTTTGACATTAGTCTTTAGAAGGTCGTTTGTTTTCGGGTCCAGGTGGGGTCATAAGAACGGACCTTTTAGGATACCTGTCTCCTCGGGTCGTCAGGTACCCCAGTGTTTCACGCCCTGTGCTGACTCGTGACTCGTACGTATAATCACCGAATTTTTTTGATTACATCTCTAGTCTTCAGTTTTCAGTAAAGAAACCCGATTTATATTCTACCGACATTTTCACTAGGTAGTCCTGTGAGGTCCTTTCTTTACGTAACGGAAGGATATAGTGAAGGACCCCCAATGGACATTCCGAACAGAGTACCAGTAAGGAGTAGAAGTTTCCGTCATCGTAGAGAGACTGAGGTTATGAAGAGGAGAGAGGTGGTGTAAATCCCCTGGTGACGGTAATAAATATGGTTGGACCTATTAGGTACCATTAGAAGAGTAGAATTCCCGTTACAAATCGTTTAAATAAAATAGAAGATCGAAATAGGGGGAAACACAGTCGATTGTATAAGTTTTCAAGAATTCTAATACTACATCTGTAGAAAAACTCTAGAAATAGAACAGATGAGTTTCAGAAAAAGACTATATATAATAAACTACAGTAAGTTCTCGGGAATATCTTAGCTTATGTCTTAAATAATCCCGAAGACGTCACTCATTTTATAAAAAGAATGTTTTTAACGTGTTTTTTACTTAAAACCATATCTAGATTTGAATGGTTATTGATTGACATTGTGTTCTGGTATCGGAACAATTTTTCACTAGGTGTCCTGAAGGGACCGACAGGTCACCAATTCTGAAGTAGAAGGTTATGTTCACCACGTCCAAGAAAGGGATCAGTCCCTCGATTCTATGGTGTACGGAGTTCCGGTTTTTTGGGTTTAGTATTTTGTCTTCGTTAAAAAAAAATTTTTCTTTCCCTGGGTGTCTAGTCCTGGACGTCACAGTGTGGAGATCCTCACGATCTTTACGTCTGACGAACCCGGGTGACCTTCTGTATGAGTCAGTCTTAAACGTGAACTTGATTTTAGGGATCACTAAACATAGGTGTCACTTCATCTTCATCACAACTACATTTTACACAAAAGAGCACAAGAACGACAATTGTAAACCCCGTCCTATTAATAGACATGACTCACGACAGGACACACAATACCGACAAATCGTCGTAGGAAAGACTGTAACGGTTTATAGGGGTCCTCTTTTTGGTGGAGACCAACTCTTGCTGTTGGGTCTCAAACTCTTGTCCTTCGTTGGATTAACCTAAGTCAGTTCTGAGGTAGATTTTCACCGAACATTAAAGGTAGTCTTGTAATTTGGTGAAATTTGGAGTGAAGATTTTACCTTCTACCTTAATAGTATCACGATAGAGTGTCTTACAAGAGATTCGTAATTTGGTCTAGTAGGGATATTACACGATTCCATCCAATACCACGAACTGTTTTAGATTTATACAGAGTATTGAATGTTTCTATAAATTAATCCACGATTAACTATCTAGGTTGAAGTCTATATTAAACTTTAAGAATTGCTAAAGTCGTTTTCTTAGTCCTTTGGTTCCTGACGTAACGGGTTACTTAATGTAATATCCTTGTTTCAACGGGAGAGTGTTTCTCCCTTTATTAAAAGATTCCCATAGTGTCTGTCACAAGGGTGGTGTCCAATTGTAAAACTCTGGGTTCCTCGGATAACGGGGTCGGAGTGTACAACGTCTTTCGATTTGAGTACCAACCCTATTCCACGACCGTCAAATCTAGAGACCGTCCGTTCCCTCAATTACCTCTTCCTAATTATTTTTGACTTAAGAACCCCGAAGGGACCTCCAGATCACCATTTCTTAGATGGACGATCACGTCTCCTGTACCTAAGGTAAGGGCCAGGTCTTTCTAGGGTGTACGGGACCTCGTTGATTCGGGTACACGGTGTTGATGACTCGGACGTGGGTCCGGTCCCTCGGCGTTGATGACTTCCGGGACGTGGACCTCAGACGCGAGGGGTTGTTCTCTCCGGTGACGTCACTCTTCGGGTACGTGGTGTTGATCTCTTTCGGTCACACGCCGTTGCTTCTGGGTCGTGCTAGCTTTTAGTTAGTTAGTCAGAAAAAGTTTGTGACTTAAAGGGACCGAATATTGGACTGTAGGACTCTTGTTTCTGAGTCGTCCTTTTTTTTAGGATAGAACAGGTCTGGTTCAGGGTGCCCCTTTAGTACATGCGTATCCATTAACACTATATTTCCTTTACATGGGGTCCTCTTTTGTATCTCTTGATATTGATAAAACAGATGACATAGTGACTCGAAGATTGTGGACCCGTACCTACTCTATGTCCAAAATAACACCTCAGGATTTAGCCCGATTGTCTGTTACGTATTAGAGAAAAACGAGAGAACAGAGTCCTGTCTCGAAGTCAGAGATAGTGGTTGGTAGGCGATTCTCTAAAGTCTGAAGGTGTGTCTCTTGAAGGAGAGTCTCAAGGGTACGTCCACTCAGGTTCTCGGGTTTTCTGTGACGACCCTTCTCAGTCTCTCTTTCTTTCTTTCGTACAGACGTACTCCAGTGAACTCTTAGTTAAGTCGGATTGGGTTTTGGGTCTTTTGACAAACAAACAAACAAACGAACGAACGAACTAATTTATAGTTACATGAACTTATTACGAATTTCACTTCCTTTGTGACTTTCGTCATTCCGTCACAAGTCACTACGGTTAATTTACTATCCTTTAGTTCGTGTCAATCTTCTCGTTTCTCTCCAATTTCACGAGGGTCATTTTCCTCCTGTATACGACGTACACGTTTATGAAGGAAGGTAACACTCCCAACAGAAAAGTAGAGCGAATACCAAAGGAAACGACACGTTTAAAAGTTCAAATTAATCCAGAGTAAAGAAATAAAAACAAAATAAAAGTAATGAGGTCCTCCACCCAGTTTTTTCTAGGACCCACTGAAGACAGTTTATCACAAAACGGACAAGAGGTGATTCTCGAAATCTGACAGGTCGGAGTGTAAATGTAGAAATTAGGTAAAACTCGAAGAAAAACACACACTACAATCCCTTACAAGAGTAAAGTAAGAACATGAACAACGATAGGTCAAAAGGGTCGTGGTGAATAACTTCCCTGACAGAAAAGGGGTAACATATAAGAACGGAGGAAACGGTCTCTAATCTACTGGTATCCATGAATCCAAAGAGAGATTCGAACGATAGGACAAGGTAACTGGATATACAGACAGAAACACGGTCACGGTATAACGAACTAATGACATCGTCTCGAAACGTCATATCGGACTTCACTTCCTCGGAATAAGGAGATCGAGGTAAAAAGAAAGAGTTCTAACGAGACTGATAAGTCAGAAAACGCAAAGGTATGTTAAACATTTTACAAGACCAGATTAAGACACTTTTTACGGTAGCCATTAAACTATTCCTAATGTGACGTAGACATCTAAATCCACCAGATCAACAAAAGTGTTATAACTCATTATGAGAAAGTTGGGTTCTTGTTCCAATAAGAGAGGTAGACAAAGATAGTGGAAACTAAAGAAAGTAGTAACAGAATCTCAAAAGACTCATATCTATAAAACGGAGGAACCTATACCAAAGAAGGAACTATAAAATAAGGAAAATAACGGCACCATTTACTCTAATAAAGGAATTAAAGAGAAAGACTAGAAAACGACAATCACATGTCCTTACATTCTACAAACACATAATCAAAACATAGGACGTTGAAATGGTTTCAGTACGTAATCGGGATCATCAAAAGACCACCGTAGAAATTCTAAAAGACACACGTCATATGTGTTAGTCATTACACATTAGTCATTACATGTTAGTCACTATCGAAATGAAGAAGAGTTAGACGTAAGGAAAATAAAAGATTGGTTAAAATAACTTTGTTTAAAGTAGTGTATTTGAGTTGATGTGTCTTTTCAGTTACAAAGTTATTCATACTAAAATCGTCGACTTTATCTTCGTAAACAATCACGTCACAAACGAAAAACTTTGGAGATTAAGGAGTCTTACTAAGACAAAAAATCTTAAGGTATAAATTATAGTTAAATACCGTTCATTCTAATGTATAATTTTTGTAGATATTTCTAAGATGTCAAAACGTAACACCCAACGATACGTCTGTTCTTTTTATTCAATTTATTATACTTTCCATACGTTCTATACCCGAAGGGTCCACCAAGTCACTTTTTCTTAGACGGACGGTTCCATCCTCTGTACACAAGCTCGGGACCCAGTCCCTTCTAGGAGACCTCTTCCTTTACCTTTAGGTTGGGTCATAAGAACGGACCTCTTAGGGGTACCTGTCTGCTTGGACCGTCCGATGTTAGGTACCCGAACGTTTTCCTAGTCTATGATGAATCACTTATTTGTCGTTGTACCGTTCTATCTTCCGTCCTTTTTTATGGATTTTTAAACCCAAAATTAATCTTCACAAGTACGGTCTATTATTCCGTCCCGAAAAAAATGGTATTTCTATAATTATTGACTAAATCGACGGACTAATCATAAAGGTGTGTAGTGACGTATAAATCACTGTTTTGTAGTTTCTTGGGCCTTTACACCTTAGGGAGTACACGAGATTGACAACCATAAAATAGACCATATTTATATCGAGTCGAACTTGCTTATATAAACAACCCTACAATTATGTTGTTCGAATTTGTTGTTTGAATTTGAGTTTCCAATTCTTGTCCTTCTAATTTAAAGAACCGTGTGTTTTATTATCACCTATTTTCAACCACTGAACACAGTGATAAAATACACGACTAGTCTACTCGTTGATCTATTCCCTTTTAAAAAGATTGTACAGAATTTATACAATATCATACTTCTACATGAAAAAAAATCGGCAATACACATTCCAAAACAAAACAGAAAGTAGAAAAAAATGAAAATATGTTTCCGTCGTAAAAGATTCAATAAAACAAGACGCAAGGTTGGAAAAAAAAAAAAAAAACCAAGAAAATTTGACACTATACCGAAGGGACAGTCAACCATTTTATTGAGTCAACGATTTTTAGGTGGACGTTACGTCCTTTTGGGTCAAGCCAACGACCCAGTCCTTCTAGGCGACTTCTACCCTATCCGATGGGCCATAAGAACCCGAAGGGAACATGGAGTCGACCATTTCTTAGGCGGGTGTTACGTCCTCTGGACCCAAACTAGGTACCCAACCCTTCTACGGGACCTCTTCCCTTTCCGATGGGTGAGGTCATAAGACCGGTCCTCTTAAGGTACCTGACATATCAGGTACCCCAGGGTTTCTCGACCTGTGCTGACTCGCTCAAAGTGAAAGTTCGACACTATTCTACCATTGACTACAGAAAGTAAAACAAAGTGACTATGTTTTGTTCGATCGAAGACTAGTTTCCATAAAGTATTTTAGAAGGAATTAGATAACTTTCCACGAAACTACTCAAAAAGAAACCAAACATCTTAATCCTGACTTGACAACTGAAACGACCCATGTCAACGGTAGTGAAAAAAGACACTATTTTGATGACTTCAAACGAAAGGATCCATTTCTTTATAACGGATTTCTACAGACGACAAACAAAGTCTCGAAGAGGATCCCTCTATAACAGATGTAGATACTTATACTTGTACGATAAAACACACAATGGTAACCAAAAAAAACGAACAAAAAGACAAAACATCATAGAACAAGAAGTATGGTAAAGACAGGAAATAGTTCGGGTAGAAACGTACTTTACAAGGGAACCATAGAGATTAAAAGAACTTCTCTAGAGATCAGAAAGGGTAAGACAACAAAAGGAGATAAAGAAACGTAACTAGCGACTTCTTCCGAAAGAATAGAGAGGAACGATAAGAAACTTTGAGACGTAAGCCTACGAATATAGAAAGGAAAAGAGGAAACGAAAAACGAAGAGAAGAAAAGTGTCGATAAACATTCCGGAGGGGTCTGTCAGTAAAACGAAAAAGAGTAAAGAAAAGGTACCCCTATCAGAACTAGGGACAGAGGACATGTTACAGTACTTGGAGTAAGGTATCAAGTAGTCCGTGAGATAGTCTAGATCAGGGAATTTAGATAAAGAGTGAAGGTGACATATTAGTATTCCCTAAACTAAATCCAGTATGGACTTACCAGATCACCAAAAGGGACGAAAGAAGTTAAATTCAGACTTAAACTGTTATTCCTCAAGGACTAGACTCGGTCTCAGTCGAGGACCAGAACAAAAACGACTGACATATCTCGAAGAGGTAGAAACCGACGTTTCTTATATTAGTTAGACTAAAGCCACAACTGGTAGACCACTACAGGTACATATCTCAGAAGAGAACACAACAACCTTCTCCCACAAACGATACTGGTAAAACAAGAGAACCATTTTGAGATAATCGGAAACGGGACGAAGTAAGGTATGAAGTTCCGGTTTAAAAGGACAATGAGGTCCACAAAGAACTGAAGGATGAAAACGTAAGGTCAGGGGATATTTCTTTTCCTATAGAAAAGACCCACAATCAAGATCTTCCAGAATATCCAGAAGTATCTTGATAAGTTGAAGTCGAAGAAGTCGCAATGACCAACCCGGTATCTGAACCTAATGACACTATAACTTACCAAACGGAACCTTTGCTTGTCTCTAGTAAGACAGCAAAAACTCTAACGTAGGTTTGTGACGTAAAGCCTGAGAAAACAACTGGTACTACCGATGAGGTAAAGAAGACTCCCTAAGGACGGGTGTCATCATCTATATTACCAACAGACTCAATTTAAGTGGGTAAGGTCAGGTAAAATCAAGCGACTAAGGATCTTACAACTGCAAGTGAGAACGGTAGAGGACAAACTGACGAAAGTTAAACGGAACTAAGTACCTGGACTGTAGGTCTACGGATACGTTATAACGAGAAATGTCGTAACCTGGAACGAAGATAGTAGTCAGTGTGGGTGTTGACCCATAACAAAAACGAAACCGAGGTAGGGAAGTAAGAAAGACGTCAATAAAGAGTTGACTAGAGGTCATCGTATAACCCGTGGATGGCTGGGCACCTCAAGGAGAAAGTCATAGGATAGTAAAACGGAAAAATATAAGATTTACCCTAAGAGTTCCGTTCCAGTCAAAAGTAAGGTTAGGGTTTCTTTCCGTTACGGTTTCTTACGAGTTTGATGGCGTGTTAACGTGAGTAGAGTGTACGATCATTTCATTACGAGTTTTAAGAGG
The DNA here is from genome assembly GCA_006410555.1 of Capra ibex. Lineage (NCBI taxonomy): Eukaryota > Metazoa > Chordata > Mammalia > Artiodactyla > Bovidae > Capra > Capra ibex. Next base: position 89,045,427 of record SJYO01006231.1, read on the forward strand.
TTCGGGTCGAAGTCGTTATGCACTTGACACTTGAAGGACTACAAGTTCGACCAAAATCTTTTCCGTCTCCTTGGTCTCTAGTTTAACGGTTGTAGGCGACCTAGTACCTTTTTCGTTCTCTCAAGGTCTTTTTGTAGATAAAGACGAAAAACTGATACGGTTTCGGAAACTGACACACCTAGTGTTATTTGAAACCTTTTAGGACTTTCTCTACCCTTATAGTCTGGTGGACTGGACGGAGAACTCTTTGGATATACGTCCAGTCCTTCGTTGTCAATCTTGACCTGTACCTTGTTGTCTGACCAAGGTTTATCCTTTTCCTCATGTAGTTCGGACATATAACAGTGGGACTATTAAATTGAAGATACGTCTCATGTAGTACTCTTTGCGACCCTACCTTCTTCGTGTTCGACCTTAGTCCTAATGGCCCTCTTAATAGTTATTAGAGTCTATGCATCCACTATGGTGGAAATACCGTCTTTCACTTCTACTTGATTAGTAGTTCTCCTGTTGTCGAAGAACTACTTTCACTTTCTCCTCTCACTTTTACAACCGAATTTCGAGTTGTAAGTCTTTTGTTTCTAGTACCGTAGACCAGGGTAGTGAAGAATCCTTTATCTATCCCTTTGTCACCTTTATCACAGTCTGAAATATAAGAACTCGAGGTTTTAGTGACGTCTACCTCTGACGTCGGTACTTTAATTTTCTACGAATGAGGAACCTTCCTTGCAATACTGGTTGGATCTATCGTATAAGTTTTCGTCTTTGTAATGAAACGGTTGTTTCCAGGTAGATCAGTTCCGATACCAAAAAGGTCATCAGTACATACCTACACTCTCAACATGACACTTCTTTCGACTCGTGGTTTCTTAACTACGACAACTTGACACCACAACCTCTTCTGAGAACTCTCAGGGAACCTGACGTTCCTCCAGGTTGGTCAGGTAGGATTTCCTTTAGTCAGGACCTACTGGTAACCTTCCTGACTACAACTTCGACTTTGAGGTTATGAAACCGGTGGAGTACGTTTCACAACTGAGTAACCTTTTCTGGGACTACGACTCTCTCTAACCTCCGTCCTCCTTTTCCCCTACTGTCTCCTACTCTACCGACCTACCGTAGTGGTTGAGTTACCTGTACTCAAACTCACTTGAGGCCCACAACCACTACCTGTCCCTCGGGGTCGCACGACGCTAAGTACCCCAGCGTTTCTCAGTCTGTACTGAATCGTTGACTTGACTTGACTAGAACAAGAAGAGGACCCAGAACACAATGTAAGTCCATTCGAACCGAGGAATCGGTAAGTTTACAATTTATAAGTCAAGTCAAGTCAAGTCAAGTTAAGTCAGTGAGTTAGTACAGGTTGAGAAACACTGGGGCACTTAGTGTCGTACGGTCCGGAGGGACAGATAGTGGTTGAGGACCTCAATTGAGTTTGAGTGTAGGTATCTCAGCCACTACGGTAGGTTGGTAGAGTAGGAGACAACAGGGGAAGAACAGGATGAAAGATAGACAGGGTCGTAGTCCCAGAAAAGTTTACTCAGTCGAGAAGTGTAATCCACCGGTTTCATAACCTCAAAGTCGAAGTTGTATCAGGAAGGTCACTTATAAGTCCTGACTAGAGGAAATCCTACCTGACCAACCTAGAGGAACGTCAGGTCCCCTGAGAGTTCTCAGAAGAGGTTGTGGTGTCAAGTTTTCGTAGTTAAGAAGTCGTGAGTCGAAAGAAATATCAGGTTGAGAGTGTAGGTCTGTACTGATGACCTTTTTGGTATCGGAACAGATCTGTATGGAAACAACCGTTTCATTGTAGAGACAAAAAATTATACGACAGATCAAACCAGAATCGAAAAGAAGGTTCCTGATTCGCAGAAAATGAAAGGACCGACATCAGTGGTATACCTCACTATAACCTCGGGATTTTTTATTTCGTACTGTGACAAAGGTGACAAAGGGGTAGACAAACGGTACTTCACTACCCTAGTCAACGGTACTAGAATTAAAAGATTTACAACTCGAAATTCGGTTAAAAAAGTGAGAAGAGGAAGTGAAAGTAGTTCTCCGAAAAATCAAGTAGAAGTAAGAGACGGTATTCCCACCACAGTAGGAGTATAGACTCCAATAACTATAAAGAGGGTCGTTAGAACTAAGGTCAAACACAAAGAAGGTCGGGTTGCAAAGAGTACTCCATGAGACGTATATTCAATTTATTCGTCCCACTGTTATATGTCGGAACTGTATGAGGAAAAGGATAAACCTTGGTCAGACAACAAGGTACAGGTCGAGATTGACAACGAAGGACTGGACGTATGTCTCCGTCCAGTCCACCAGAGAAAGTCTTAAAAGGTCAAACAACACTAGGTGTGTCAGTTTCCGAAACCGTATCAGTTATTTCGTCTTCATCTATAAAAAGACCTTGAGAGAACGGAAAAGCTACTAGGTCGCCTACAACCGTTAAACTAGAGACCAAAGAGACGGAAAAGATTTGGGTCGAACTTGTAGACCTTAAGTGTCAAGTGATGACAACTTAGGACCGAACATCTTAAAACTCGTAATGAAATGATCACACACTCTACTCACGTTAACACACCATCAAACTCGTAAGAAACCGTAACGGAAAGAAACCATAACCTTACTTTCACTGGATACTTCCAGAAAAAAAAAAAAAAATTAACTGTACAGTAACAAGTAGAGTCTACAACTAACTCCAAAGTTCTTACTACCGTCACCCAAAACTTTTGTCAGAATATGAATACCCAAACCTCAAAGTGTATCTATTCATATAAAGTACCAATCAACAACTCGACATTCTGTAGACTGGTCCGATGGGTTCACTGAGTCACCATTTCTTAGGTGGACGGTTACGTCCTCTACTCCCGCTACTGACAAACTAGGGATTCAGTCCTTCTAGGAGATCTCTTTCTTTATCGTGGGTGAGGGTCATAAGACCGGACCTTTTAGGGTACCTGTCTCCTCGGACCGGTCGATGTCAGGTACCCCAGTGTTTCTCAGTCTGTGTTGACTCTTTGACCCGTCCGTGGATTCTGTTGATTGGTAAATTTTGACTTTTTGTCAAGTAACAAAACATTGTTAAGTCAAAAATTCGTATCTGTAAAGTCAATCTTGTACCTAACATAAATATTAAGTTACGTTTAGGTTGTCAACATAAACCTCAATTTAATAAAAATTTTTAAATAAATTACTTTTTTATTTTTTATTTATTTATACCTAATGTTAATCATGAGGGAAAAGTGAGAGAGGAAATATTGAGCAAAAGAAAAAGAAAAAAAAATGATAGAATAAACAAATAAACCCGACGAGACCCAGAAACAACGACGTACACCCGAAAGAGATGAACGTCGCTCGTCCGAAAGAGATGAACGTCAGATGAGGAATAACACCCCGTGCCTGAAGAGTAACACCACCGAAAAGAATAACGTCTCGTGTTCGAGATCCACGTACCCGAAGTCAGTAACGTCGTGTACTCAAGTCTTCAACACCGTGTGTCCGAATCGAAGAGTTTGTGTTTACACTAGAAGAGTCTGTTCTTTAGTTTCGGTGCAGGGGACGTAACCGCCCGTATAAGAATTGGTGACCTGGTTCCCTTCAAAAAGAAAAAGAAGTATTGTGTACATTGATAGACTGTACGATATACTAAAAATAAACGAATACGTAAAAGAGGTATTAACTTAAAATCCTCGAAAACAAAAAGTCGTGGGGATGTGAGGGACGTATCCATCATCGACCTTATTACAACTTTAAGCTAAACACAAAAAGTTTACGTATTTTCTTAAAGAGAAATTTGTTATTTANCCACAAACCTTTGGAGAGAAGAATTTTAAGGGAAGGGCCCTGCCCGAAGGGAAGGGCCCTGCCTCGAGGGAGGGGTGGAGGAAACAGAGGAAAAAGCAGAAAATATAAAAAAGGATGGACAAAAACTTCTGTTACTAGACGAAAAGACCAACGGACTACAGGAGACGGTCGGATGTCTTCAACAAAACACTTCAAACGAGCCGCAACTTTACAAGAAAACTCCTTAAGCACTCCCTCTTTCACCAGAAGGGCAGGATAAGGAGGCGGTAGAAAGGGACTAGACACCACCGAAAAGAATAACGTCTCGTGTTCGAGATCCACGTATCCGAAGTCAGCAACGTCACGTATTCAAGTCTTCAACACCGTGTGTCCGAATCGAAGAGTTTCTGTTTACACTAGAAGAGTCTGGACTTTAGTTTCGGTGCAGGGGACGTAACCGCCCGTATAAGAATTGGTGACCTGGTTCCCTTCAGAAAGAAAAAGAAGTATTGTGTACATTGATAGGCTGTACGATAAACTAAAAATAAACGAATACGTAAAAGAGGTATTAACTTAAAGTCCTCGAAAACAAAAAGTCGTGGGGATGTGAGGGACGTATCCATCATGGACCTTATAACAACTTTAAGCTAACCACAAAAAGTTTACGTATTTTCTTAAAGAGAGATTTGTTATTTATCTCTAATAAAAATAACGAAAAAAAATTAACAACTCTCAACCTTAACTCTCATTCTCTTCAAACGATTAATATCTACTGTGTCCCCTAAGAGTTTTCCCCTGGTTTCGGTACTTGTTTTATAACTTTAATTAAAGAACAACCGTTTTATATCTTATCAATATAAAGTTGTTACACTATTACCGGTAAAGGTTCTTTACGTCAGTACGATAACAGAGGAAAGGACTATCAGTGAAGGTGTTTTACCTTGGTTCCTTGTATTGTCCTCAAAGTGTTAAAGAAGAATACCCTAAAAGTCTTCTTGGTCTTAACATCGGGGAGTAGAAACCCGAAAAAGAGAGGTACATGGACTAGTGACACAAACCTTTGGACGAGTAGTAGGACCGGCAGTCGAGTCTGGGGGTGGAGGTGTGGGGGTACATGAAGAAGGAGAGGTCGGACAGGAAACATCTGTAGACGAAGTGGAGGTGGTCGTAGGGTTTCTGCGACCACTTATATGTCTGTCTCTCGTTTCCATATTGGATACTTCTGACGTAGTAGGTCTACGTAAAAAGTGTGACAAATATCCTAACCTGTAGAAGGAGGACTGACACTACCGGATACTGGTAAAACACCGGTAGACGACAGGAGACGTGATGTGTCAGTAGTACTTGGGGGCCGAGACACCTGACGACCACGATCACAGGACCTAGTACTCAAGAGATGTAAGGAACAATCTTTCGAATTACCATAATGTTAAGAGAAAGACAGTTCAAAATCTTTAGGGGGTGAAAAGGACACCTGAATTAGTCTACTAGGTCGAACGGACAAGACTGTACATAGGGTTATTTCATCACTATATATAACATCGACACGAGGACCCTCCACGAGGAAAAAGACCATAGAAAATGTGAATGAGATTCTATCGAAGGAGATATGTATCTTAGAGTAGACGAGTCCCTTTCATATTCCGTAAAAGGTGGACACGTAGAGTGGAGAGGCACCAGAGGAATAAAATAACATGACCGTATCCTCACATGGAATCGAGACCACGAAGGGTGTCGAGTGTGAGCTCACGTTGTCGGAGTCACTACATGTGGCACCAGTGTGGTTACGACTTGGGAAAGTAGATATCAGACTCTTTATTGCTCAATTTCTCCTCAGACTTTTATGAGAAACCCTTCCTTTGATATTTTGTCGGATAACGGGATCCCGGATTCTTTACGGGTGCTGTCATCTCAAGTTTCGGACTCGGGTTACGACGATCAGAAACTCGTCTGACACCTTAATCTTGTACGGAGAAGTTTAGAGACGAAACCAAAACTGAGATATGTTAAATGCATTGAGTGAGTCAAAATACTATAGAGACTATGGATCTTCAAAAAAGGAAACAGTAAAAGTATGAGAGGGTTAAAACAATGGTTTGAACCCAAACCTTATAAACTTTCAAGGATAAATAGATTTCCCTGATGTACTTAAAGGATCCTTATTAAAGAACAGTTTACATTATATAGTAAAACACATAAAAAAGAAAGTAAACTGAATTTTTTGTTTGTCAGTACTTAACATGACACACACGAGTCGACGAGTCAGTACAGGTTGAGACGTAGGGTACCTGACATCGGGTGGTCCGAGAAGACAGGTATCTTAAAAGGTCCGTCTTGTGACCTCGTCTAACGGTAAAGGATGAGGTCCCCTAGAAGGGATGAGGATACTAAAATTTTTTACTGAGAACTATTAGTATCGATAAATACTCAAATATTGTCTCCTTTTAGACTCTAGTGATAAAAAGTGAAAACACTTACTATAAAGAAACGGATAGTGATGGAATTAACGAAAATACTATTGGGTTTGAAACGGTATAACCAACAACAGTGACTAATATACTATAAAAAGATAAGAGGTGTTAGAATAAGACGACATGGTGGACACAGGTGACACAGATGGTATGAACGACCGTTTTTGACTACAATTTGATTTACAGAAGTTCATGTTAGATGTGTCTTTCTGTTCATACTTTTTCATGTGGTCTGAGGAAACAGGGACCTTAAGAGGTCCGTTCTTATGACCTTACCTAACGGTAAGGGAAGAAGTCCCCTAGAAAGCCTGGGTCCTTAGTTTGGGTCTAGAGGACGTAACATCCGTCTAAGAAATGGTAGACTTGGTGGTTTCTTCGAGAGATACTGTCTCAACTGGAATTCATATTACTTCGTTTTGTAGTTTAGTATGTAAATGATGATACGTTAAGCTCAGAAAAGACCGTCAAGTAGAAGAGTAACTTTATTCCTGACAGTCACAGGTAAACATTCTACATAAGTAACTCAACTTCCTGACCTCCGTATAAAACTCAAAAATAATCAATGAGAGTAGAAAGACAAGTTTTGAAAGGTCACGAAGGTCCTTTATAGTAAGGAAGGTTAAAAAGATTTACTTTATAGAGGGTGAGAAGTTTCAAAGTAGTGTTTGTGATTTCCCCGTCTCTTACTTGTTATAGTTATAGTACTTAATACAGAGTGAGAGTATGAATTCCTACTGAGTGAAGTTTGGAGTCTAAGAACAAGTCCATACACTAAGTTCCAGTGTCCACAACATTTTTGTAGATACAGGATGGTTGGAGGGGTACACTGGACTTTTCTTGGAGTTACCCCAGTGAAAAAGTATGTCAATACGTTTAATTTGAACTCATTGACTCTTCAGTACTTGTTTACAGTCTTGTTTACAGACCTTGGTCATCTTAGTCTAAAAACGTTGTCGGGAGTCAAGTCAGGTTAAACACATGACGTGGTCAATCGACGGTGACCTATGTTTGAAAGGATGTTATATTGACGAATTATCTTGTAGAAATAATAGTTTACTCCACCAGGTCACTTCTCAATAAGACTAGAGACGTCTCGAAGAGTACTCAGACGTCAGTCCGTACTTAGATATAGAACACGAAGATTCCGAGTAGGTACTACGACACACACCGATATGACAAGAAGGTAGAAGTTGATTAAAAACAGTAAACTGAAAAATTTGTACATCCGATTTATGAACGTCCCTTTACTCGAATTATTAACACTTAACGAAATTAAATTAAGGTGATGAAATTATAGGTGAATACTTTTAAAAGAAAAAGGGTTAATCTCTTTGTAAAGGAAGGGGACACTCGACACTGAGTCGATGGACACGAGGTCTAGGATACGGACGTACGTGTGACCTTGACTATTTATGATTATTTATAAAAGTTCGTACCGAGGTACGTTATTCGACATGGGTAAATTTTCAGTAATTTTTGAATTTTCATATGTGACGGACCAAGATAAAGATATGTAGAACTCTTTCTTATTTTGTAAATGACGTAACGATAGACTTGATAGTCAAGTCAAGTCAAGTCAGTGAGTCAGTACAGACTGAGAAACGCTGGGGTACCTGACTTCGTGTGGTCCGGAGGGACAGGTAGTAGTCAAGGGTCTCGAACGAGTTTGAGTACAGGTAGTTCAGCCACTACGGTAGGTCGGTAGAGTAGGAGACATACAGGGGTAGAGGAGGACGGAAGTTAGAAAAGGTCGTAGTTCTAGAAAAGGTTACTCAATTAAGAAGTGTAGTCTCCCGGTTTCATAACCTAAAGTCAGAGTCGTAGTCAGGAAGGTTACTTAAGTCCTGACTAAAGGAAATCCTGACTGACTAAACTAGAGGAACATCAGGTTCCCTGAGAGTTCTCAGAAGAGGTTGTGGTGTCAAGTTTTTGTAGTCAAGAAGTCACGAGTCGAAAGAAATACTAGGTTGACAGTGTAGGTATGAACTGATGATCTTTTTGGTATCGAAACAACCGTTCCATTACAGAAACAAACGATTATACAACAGATCCCATCAGTGTCGAAAAGGAGGGTCTTCGTTCGCAGTAAATTAAAGTACCCATGTCAGTGACAGACGTCACTAAAACCTCGGGTTCTTTTATTTCAGACGGTGCCAAAGGTAACAAAGGGGTAGATAAACGGTACTTCACGACCCTGACCTACGGTACTAGAATCAAAAAGTCTACAACTTAAAATTCGGTTAAAAAAGTGAGAGAAGAAAGTGAAAGTAGTTCTCCGAGAAATCAAGAGGAAGTGAAAGACGGTATTCCCACCACAGTAGACGTATAACCTCCAATAACTAAAGAGGACCGTTAGAACTGAGGTCGAACACTAAGTAGGTCAGGTCGTAAAGAGTATTACATGAGACGTATATTCAATTCATTCGTCCCACTGTTATATGTCGGAACTACATGAGGAATGGGTCAAACCTTGGTCAGGCAACAAGGTACAGGTCAAGATTGACAACGAAGAACTGGACGTATGTCTAAAGAGTCCTCCGTTCATTCCACCAGACCATCAGGGTAGAGAACTTCTTAAAAGGTGTCAAACAACACTACGTGTGTCAGTTCCCGAAACCGTATCAGTTATTTCGTCTTCATCTAAAAAAGACCTTGCGAGAACGAAAAAGATACTAGGTTGTGATATAAAACGTGACGATATATAACAATATTTACATTAGAGTGACCAGAGACAAAGAAGTGAAGACAACCATTGTTCATTATTATTATATATTATACTTGTATTATTATTACATATTATTATTTGTATTAAAGACTTCATACGACATTTTTTCTTGAGACATTTTTTTTAAATATCGATTTTCCTTTGTAAGTCCATATTCTCCATGTACACACTTTACTCGTAATAAACATATATAAAAGGAGAGTTTGTGTAAGTGTGTGTGTATTCATGTACGTACGTCTCAGTAAATATTAGGGTAAATAAAATAACTTTCTTATAAAATAATTCTCAACCTGTTATTTCTTTGTTTTTATTACTTACAAACTTAGTTGTACTTTAAGTTCCTCACATCTTTAAATCTGCTTTTCTAAAGTTCAACTAGCACACTGGAACGAAAACTATATTCATTGAACAGTATTCCGGAGTTTTAGTCTTTGTGTAAATATATATACCTTTTGTCTTAAGCTAGGTGATTGATTATTCCGTCCATAAAAACTGAGATTAAAAGAAGAGGACAATTCCACCCCAAATGTGTGTTTTAGGAAATAGTTCCCTTTTAATTTACAGATTTAACTCTTCGAATTTTTATTGATATAAAATAACCTATTTACATACCTAACGTGAACATAAAGACGACATTGTTTAATGATGTGACACGAAAATTTTTAACTTCGAGATTGATAGTCTTCGGGTATAAGGAGAATAACCTGACTTAAGTTCTACGATTTTGACTCTGGATAGACCTACGAGATCCCTCCTTATTTAAAAGGAAGAACTTAGTGTAAGATCCCCGGTGGACATGAGGAGCAGGGTTTTGACCAAACATTAAAAGTGGTCTTGTGACTTATGGGGCCTCGGGGTTAGGACTTTACCTCCCACTTCAATATTGTCACGATGTAGTGTCTTCCTTGGAGAGATTTGTAATTTGGTCTAGTAGGGATAGTCTAAGATTCCATCCAATACCAACGAACTACTTTAGATAGAGTGCCGAATGTACGAAAAAAAAATTAAATTTAAATAAATTAACCTTCGATTAATGAAATGTTATAACATAACCAAAACGGTATGTAGTTGTGTTTAGGCGGTATTCGATTAACTATCGTGAATCGAAGTCTATAGCCTCTTCCGTTACCGTTGGGTGAGGTCATGAGAACGGACCTTTTATGGTACCTGCCTCCTCGGACCTTCCGACGTCAGGTACCCTAGTGACTCCCAGCCTGTACTGACTCGCTGAAGTGAAAGTGAAAAGTGAAAGTACGTAACCTCTTCCTTTACCGTTGGGTGAGGTCAAAAGAACGGACCTCTTAGGGTCCCTGTCCCCTCGGACCACCCGACGTNTGTTTAGGCGGTATTCGATTAACTATCGTGAATCGAAGTCTATAGCCTCTTCCGTTACCGTTGGGTGAGGTCATGAGAACGGACCTTTTATGGTACCTGCCTCCTCGGACCTTCCGACGTCAGGTACCCTAGTGACTCCCAGTACTGACTCGCTGAAGTGAAAGTGAAAAGTGAAAGTACGTAACCTCTTCCTTTACCGTTGGGTGAGGTCACAAGTACGGACCTCTTAGGGTCCCTGCCCCCTCGGACCACCCGACGTCAGATACCCCAGCGTGTCTCAGTCTGTACTGACTTCACTGAATCGTCGTCGTCGTCGAAGTCTATACACCCAAAGGGACCACCGAGTCTGTCATTTCTTAAACGGACGTTATACCCTCTGGGTCCAAACTAGGGACCCAACACTTCTAGGGGACTTCTTCCCTTGTCGTTGTGGGACGTCATAAGAACGGACCTCTTAAAGTCCCTGTCTCCTCGGACCACTCTATGTCAGACTCAGACACTTCTCAACTTGTGCTGACTCACTGATTATACTTTAAGGACTTCCAAAATCGTTTTCACAGTCCTTCGGTTTCTCACATGACAGGTTACAAAATGTAAGTTCCTTGTTTCGACAGGGATAATATTTCTCCCCTTATCATTGAAAGATTCCCATAGTACCCGATATAGGGATGGTGCTCAGTTACGAAACCTCTAGGTTCCTTGGTTAAGTTCTGTTAACGGAGTCAAAGTGTACAACCTCTTAGAATCTTTATCACAACCATATTCCACGACCCTCTAATCTGCAGACCTTCCGTTGACTCAATTACCTCTTCCCAATTATTTTTGGTTTAAGAGGACCGAATAGTGGATCAGGGGACTCTTGTCTCGTAGTCTTCTTTTTTTATAAGAAAGACATGTCTGATTCACGGTACCCCTAAGAAGACGAATATCCAGTAATATTGTTCTCCCTTACATGGACCACTCTTCTGTCTCTCTCGACATTTATGGAGGAGACGAAGTAGGGACTCGAACATGTTGAACCCGTACTAACTCTGTGCCAAAAACGAAACCCTCAGGATTCAGACCGATTTCCTGGTTACTGACTGGGTAAGGACGACGGAACAGACCCCTGTCTCAAAGTCAGAGGTAGTAGTTGGTACTCCTTCTCTTAGTCTGAAGGTGCACCTCTGGAAGGAGAGTCTCAAGGGTACGTCCATTCAGGTTCTCGGGTTTTCTGGGATATCCCTTTTCAGTCTCTCTTACTTTAGGTTCTTACAAATGACCTCCAGTGGACTCTTGGTTGAGTCGGATCGGTTCTCGGTCGTTGGTGTTACCAACAAACGAACGAACGAATTTTATAGTCACACAAAACTACTACGACATTTCTCTGTACTTGTAACTTAAGTCAGTTCGTTGTAAGTCACTATGGTTAATTTACTATACCTACCTTTGAGTACATCTTCTCTCTACTGGCTTTATTTCGAAAAGGTCATTTATATATTGTACACGTTCATAGAATAATTAATTGACCTCATCTTTTTATACCATAATCGATACCACCCTACATTTTACTTAATTTCTACAAAGAAGGATTAAAAATAGTACCCGGTATAAATTGGTTCAAAGGTATAACTACTCTTTTTAGGTGTGGTTTCTTACGGATGTTCGAGTTGAAACGTTGTTATCTTGTATAAGAAGTGTCGGATTCTCCGTATATAAAGTGTCACAGAAGACACTGTATGTAAAAATTTTTTTACATTCTCGATTTTTTCCCATGTGATTACTAGAGTGAAACGTTAATAAAGGTACTGAGGTTTATGTATACACCCAAGTAGTCGGTAAATGTAAGAGAGAAAGTTTAGTGGATGTACTCAGGAAACGAAATTCAACCCAATAAACAGAAAAACAATTCAACAGAGCCAAGAAGGAAGTTTGTGACCAAAACTCTATTGAAACTGTTTCTTTATAACATGTACCAACTCCATATATGTTATAAAAATATATAACTATACTTACCTAAAACATTTCTAGTAGTTTAGTTCGATTAACAGTACAGGTAGTGGAGATGTTCAAAGACTAACACACAAACACACACATACGACTCTTCTAAATTCTAGTAGTTTAAATAGTTTAAACTTAGAAAGTTTAGAATAGTTTAAAGTTCCTCATTCGGGAAACGAAAGTATACCATCCTAGTCCCTTTAAAATGAGGACAGAAACTAACTTTAGAAAGTTTTTTCTAAATAAATTTTTTTATTTAAATTTCGTTATTTAGTAAAAAATAAGTTTTTTTATCTCTTACATTTACCGATATTTTTCGTAGAGACGAAAAAGAAAATAAAGGTTCAACAATCGTTAAATTAAAATTTAGTACTGTAACTAAATCAATTTAATAATGATAAAGTAGACGAATATATTAAATGAACATCTAAAAATAAGGTAAAACAATGTATTTAACAAAACTTTGATTAGATGAATTGGATTAAAGTAAGAGTGACTATAAAAGGGGTAATCAAAAATCAAATAAAGTAAAATCAAATAAGACAGATATAATACGTGTGTATGTATGTGTATGAAAATATGTTTACGTTGTTACCTTAAGATATGTATAACATTTACGACAAATACAAACTAAAGTAGTAAAAAGGATTGAAGACAGGGTAAAAGGAAGAATGAGTTTTGAGGTGGAATGAGTTTTGGGACGAAGGTCAGTGGTCCTACTCCTACTAAGTCATAAAAATACCAATATATTGTAAAGTACTACAATATTGAAATTACCAGTGAGTATAAGAAAAAAAAAATAATTTGAATAATAAAACATAACCTCCTATCGGTTAATTGTTCCCACATTATCAAAGTCCACTATGAGTAAGTTTGTGGATGTACATAGGTAAGAGGGGTTTGAGGGAGAGTAGGTCCGAAGGTGTAATTCGTCTCAAGGTATAGGATGTGTCATCCAGGAACAACCAAAGGATATAAGAAAAAGTAATTTAACGATAATATAGTTACGATGTTTAAAAAAATGTTATCACTTCGAGTTTGACACCTACTGAAACAGGGGGGTCCCAAGTAGATCGTTACAGGTCTCTAAAAATGCCACCAGTGTACGCCCCCGAGTCATTTCGAGTCCCCACGAGATTTGTAGGATGTTAAGTTTCCTGTGTGAGGTGGTGTTACTAGACTTAGTCTTACAGTCAGTACGGTTGTGACGTCTTGGGACTCAATTTCTGACAACGACAATAGCAAATCAGTGGGTCAACATAGGCTGAAAAAACACTGAGGTACTTGACATCGGGTGGTCCGAGGAACCAGGTACATAAAGGGTCCTTTCTCATGACCTCAGCCAACGGAAAAGGAAGAGGTCTCCTAGAAGGACTAGATCCCTGACTTGGTGTAGAGGACGTAACCGTCTACCTAAGAACTGGCGACTCGGTGGTTTTGACATAAAACTTATACATACTCACAGATATTCATAAAAGGATTTTATTGCCAAGTGTAGACGGTCTTTTAAGTCTCTCATGATCAAGTTTTCAAGAGTAGGGTTTTACATTGTTTAGAAATTCAAAAAAGGATCACCATGCAATACTTTTTCTAAAGAACAAAAAATTGATACATAGTTCAATTTTGTTTCTAAATATGCAAAACAGTGGTAAAACTATTAAACAATAATACGTGGGTCATAATATACGGTTGAAAGCATGTCAATAGTCGGAAAGTTTAGTAAAAATGTTCACCTAAAAAAAGTCAACTCAAACCCATGAGTCCTCTGGATTTTAAAATTTAAAAATAAAACGACACATACAGGTAGGACGATAGGCGGAAAGACGGAATAAATTCTACAAAAAAGGTTGAGTGTCCCAAAACATTTAAAATAGATAAACAAATAAATAAAAACCGACGTGACCCAGAAGTAACGACGCACACCCGAAAGAGGTCGACACCGGTCACCCCCGACGAGGGTTCAACAGCCCGCGTCAGAAGAGTGACGACACCGAAAGGAACACCCGGAGACGCCACGTGTCCGAAGTCATCAACACCGTGTGCCCGGATCAGTGAGTCACCGTATACCTTAGAAGGGCCTGGTACCTGACTTGGGAACAGGGGACTGAACCGTCCGCCTAAGAATAGGTGACCTAGTGGTCCCTTCAGGTTGGGTATCGAAAATATACGGCTAAATTTCTACGAGTAGGAGTTACGCAAGTAATGAGAGTGTGACTCCACCAGTAGTGATTAAAAAATTTTTTACAACCTCCCTCCTTTCTTTGAAATGAAAAACGTTATGTCTACAAATACGGACGAAAATAGTTGTTAAGTCAAAAAGACTTATTTAACTTTATGTGGGAACGGTATATAATTTGCAAGTACATATCATTCTGGATTCAGGGTTAAGACTTATTATTGACTAGTACGATACACGATCTTGTAAGATCCTTGTAATATATCACATGATAAAATATAGATCTAATGACCGTTTAATTAACTAAGTGTCACTATAATATTAAATAATGATAAAGTTACGAGTAAGTTAAGTAAAAGTCACGAGGTACGTTAAATGTCGTGAACAAAACTTTGGTATAATGAATTGGACGAAAGTGAGAGGAACAATAAAAGAGAAAAAAAATACTAAAGTTTTAAAAATAAAAAAAAAATGAAATAAAATGAAATGTTATAACATTGTGTACCTTGGTTCCTTGTATTGTCCTCAAAGTCTTGAAGAAGAGTACCCTAAAAGTCTCCTAGGTCTTGACGTCGGAGAGTACAAGTCTGAAAAGAAAAGGAACATGGACTAGTGACACAAACCTTTGGACGAGTAGTAGGACCGACAGTCGAGTCTGGGGTGGAGGTGTGGGGGTACATGAAGAAGGAGAGGTTGGACAGGAAACATCTGTAGACAAAGTGGACGTGGTGGTAGGGTTTCTACGACACCTTGTAGGTCTAGGTCTCGTTTCCATAGTGGATACTTTAGACGTAGTGGGTCTACATAAAAAAGTGTGAAAAACATCCTAACCTGTAGAAAGAGAACTGGTACTATCGGATACTGGGGAAACGCCGATAGACAGTGGGGGACGGGACGTAGCAGTAGTACTTGGAGACCGAGACACGGGACGACCACGATAACAGGGCCTAGTAGTCAGAGGACGTACGGAACGACCTTTCGTATTACCATAACGGTGACAGACATGTCAGAAGTTTTAGGGAGTGAAAAAGACGCTCGAGTCAGTCTACTAGGTTGAACGGTCCAGACAGTAGGAAGAACTATTTCGTCATTTCATAAAATATGGAGACAACGACCGACCACCAAGGGAGTACACATAGGAAATGGGGATGAGATTCTATCAAAGGAGGTATGCACCTTAGAGTAGGTGAACCCCCTTCATATTTCGTAAAAGGTGGACACGTAGAGTGGAGAGTGATCAGAGGAATAAAATAACATGTCCGTATCCTCATATAGAATCGAGACGATGATGGGTGTCGAGTGTGATTTCACGTTGTCGGAGTTACTACATGAAACACCAGTGGAGGAACGACTTGGGGAAGTAGATGTCGAACTCTTTATTTCTGAATTTCTCCCGAGACTTTTATGAGACACCTTTCTTTATTATATTTTCTTAAATAATAGGATCCCGAATTCTTCACGGGTACTATCGTCTCGAGTTTAGGACTCGGTTTATAATGACCATAAACCAGGTTGACACCCTCACCTTATACGGAGAAGATAAAAGGAACCTCAAAGATAAAGTTGAAGAAATATGTTAAATGTATCGAGTGAAAATTCAAACCACTATCACGATCATAGGTTCTCAAAAAAGGAAAAAGTAAAAATATGAAAGGGTTGGAACCTACACTTTATAAACTTCTGAGCGTAAATAGAGTTCCCCAGAGAATTATTAAAAAGAGTTCACTTTACATAGTACGACTCCTAAAACAAACAAACAAACTGATTTTCTTATCAATTCTCGGTATGGTAAGGATACCTCCCTTTTGAGGAGAACCGTTGGTGTCGATAAATATTCTTTTTGAACACTGGCGACAAACAGTGTTTGGAGTAAGGAAACATATAGTGATGGAATACGAGAAGAACTATTAGGTTTGAAATTTTACGATAAACAATAGTGTCTAGTACCCATAAAAGATGAGTAAGTCTAGTACAAGACGACGCATTGAACACAGAGGATATAGGTGGTATCATCATGACAATCAGTGATCAACCTAGGTAGAGAAACGCTGGGGTGTCTTCCACCGGACGGTCCGAGGAGACAGGTACCTAAGAGGTCAGTTCTTATGACATCACTCACCGGTAAAGGAAGAGGTCTCCTAGAAGGGTTGGGTCCCTAACTTGAACCCAGAGGACACAACGTCCGTCTAGGAAATGGAACATGGATGGTATCAGTGACTGTTTTTGGCTATTATTTTATACACAAAAGTTCCTCTTAGTTTTCTTCTTTTACTGATACCTATATTATACCACGATGTCGTCTGGATGGAATTCATACTACTTTGTTTTATAATTTACTATATAAGTATTGGGACCTTTTATACAGAAAAAGTATGTTAAGTGGATGAGTAACTTTATACTATATTTTCACAGGTAAACAGTACCTTATACCCCCTGTCTTCAGGTTCTCCCTCCCCTACATACCTATGTCTATCGACTAAGTGAAGCATCGTGTCGTCTTTGATTGTACTGTAACATTTGTTGATATGGTGTCATTTTTTATTTGCTTATATATTTATTTATTTGAACACATCAAAACACGTTCGATTTTTGTCACAGTCAAACATTCCACATGAATGACTCGACATCCTGACCACCGTACAAAACCGAAAAATAATTTAATAAAAGTGCAAAGCAAACTTTGAAAGGTTACGAAAGACTTTTATACTAAGGAAGGTAAAGGGATTTACTTTATCGAGGGTAATAAGTTTGAAAACAGTGTTAGAGATCTTCCCATCTCCTACTTGTTAAAGTTGTAGTGGGTGATATCCAATACGAGTAATAGTTTCCTACTGAGTGAACTTTCGAGTCTAAGAAGAGTCGATATTCTAAGTCCCAGTGTCCACAACATGTTTGTTGACAGAAAGGTTGGAGAGGTACATTGGAGTTTTCTAGGAGTGACCTCCGTACACAAGTGTGGGAATGTACTTGATTTGAACTTATTGTTTCATTAGTACTTACAATGGAAGTTTATAGTTTTGTTTACGGGCCTCGTTCATCTTAGTCTAATAATGTTGACGGGAGTCAAGACAGACTAATTTAATAATTTAGTCAATCGATAACAACGTATGTTTAAAGGATTCAACGAGTCAGCACAGGTTGAGAAACGCTGGGGTACCTGACATCGGATGGTCCGAGACTCCTCGGAGAGTCAAGTACCTTAAAAGGTCCGTTCTCATGACCTCACCCAACGGTAAAGGAAGAGGTTTATATTATAGAGATAATAGTTTACTCCACCAGGTTACCCTTCAACCGATATCCGAAGAGTACTCGGATACCAGTCTGAACTTTTAGATGGAACACAAAGATTCCGAGTAAGTGTTACAACACATACTAACATGACAACAAAACTGAATTTGGTTAAATACTGTAAAGTGAGAAAACTATACCCGAAGGACCCACCGGGTCACCATTTCTTAAGTGAAGGGTTACGTCCACTGTAACCAAGCTAGGAACACACCCTCTTTAGACAACGTTGTTTTTATCTTTACTCACCTGTCAGTAACCGTGAATGGTCGATTTGCCCGGACGTTCTTAATTTTTTAGAACCAATAAGAAATCGACAATACTGATTTTTTCGGAACATCGATCTGAACAGGAAGTGTTTCAAAGTTTTTTCACTTAATGAGACTGAGGTACATCTAATATGAGACATGGACCGTAAGAAGAGGGGACGTGAGAGAACATCGTAAGACGTGAAGTCTTTCTTCCAGTAACTTGGTTATTGAAGTCCCTGTGGTGTGAACTAACGAGTCAACAGACTACGGTCGACATCGGTAAAACTTTGAAATTCTCTTTTTATACGTTCTGGAAGTATTCCTATATTTTGGAGAGGGATAACAGATCTCTCCTCCCGTGTTAAGAACTCTGTGTCCGGACGACCCAAAGGGAAAGTGGACCGTTTTTATTATTTTAATGAAAAAAGATAAAGGAGGTTTGACAGAGGTATACAGATGAACCGTAGTCACCCGTCCCTCGGTTCTGAAATCATTGTCTAGGGTATCTCATCCTTTACCGTTGGGTGAGGTCTTGAGAACGGACCCTTTAGGGTACCTGTCTCTTCGGACGACCCGATGTCAGGTACCCCAGTGTTTCTCAGTCCGTGTTGAATCGACTCGACTCCGATTTATCGAACACCTCTTTTACTCAAATTATTAATAATTAACGGAATTAAATTAAGGTGATGTAATTACAGGTGAATTCTTTGAAAAGAAATAGGGTACGTCTCCTCTATAGAGGATGGTAGTACTCTAGACTGAGTCGATGGACACGGGGTCCAGAATGGAATTGTATATGTGATGTTAAAAATTTAACATTATTTGCAATAATTTCGTCTCAATGTGTCTTGTTTGAAATGAGTGAATTTTCAGTAAATTTTTAATTCACATACGACGGACCAAGGTAAAGATATGGGGAACCTTTCTTTATATGATTAAAGTGATGAAACAATGCACATACGTATACGCACGAGTCAGTGTAGACTGAGAAACGTTGGGTACTTGACTAGTACCCTTAGAAGGACTAAGGTCCCTAACTTAGGGACAGAGGACGTAACGTCCACTAGAGGACGTAACGTCCGTCTAAAAAATGGATGACTCGGTAATCACTTGATGGGGTTCATACTTTAGGATTATCAAAATCACTCGTAGTCCTTCGGTTTCTCACGTGACTGGTTACGAAAAGTAATTACCTTATTACAGGGAGAATATTCACCTCTTATTGTCCAAAGTGTCCCAAGGTACCCGACACATCGGTAGTGTTCAGTTACAAAATAACTGGGTTCCCTAGATAAGCTTTGTCAACGGAGTCAGATTGATCAACCTTTTTTAAAATTTAAGTCTCTATTCTACTCCACGATCCTCAAATCCGAAGACCTTTCCTTCTCTCTACTACCTTTTCCTAATTATTGAATTAAGTGGACCGAATATTGACCATAGGACCTTTGTCTCTTAATGTTCCTTCTTTTTCTTATGAAAGACAGGTCTACTTCAGGGGGTCCCTTAAGTCCACGAATGTGCAGTGACATTGTTCTCCCTTTACATGCATTACTCGTCTGTCTCTCTCGGCATTTATTGGTGGAGAGGAAGTAGGGACTCGAACATGTTGGACCCTTACCGGTTCTGGATCAACAACGAAAACTTCAGGATTTAAACTCATTTCCTGGTTACGAACTGGAGAAACACGATGGAACACACCCCTGTCTCGAAGTCAGAGGTGGTAGTCTCTTAGTCTGAAGGTGTGTCTCTGGAAGGAGAGTCTTAAAGGTACATCCACTCAAGTTCTCAGACCTTCTGTGACGTCTTCTTCCAATCTCTGTTCCTTGGGTTCTTACAAATGGACTCAGGTGGTCTCTTGGTTGAGTCGGATCCAGTCTCGGGTCTCTTGTGACACCAATTAACGAACGTACTAATTTTATATAGTTACATAAAAATATTACAATTTTTCTCTTGACTTGTAACTTGAGTCATTTCGTTACAAGTCACTATGGTTCATTTACTATTTTTACTTCGGGTTAATCCTCTCCCTACTCTCCGTATTCCCCGAAGGGTCCACCGAGTTACCATTTCTTAGATGGACGGTTACGTCCTCGGTGTCCTCTACGTTCAAGTTAAGGACCTAGTCCTTCTAGGGGACCTCCTCCCATACCTTTGGGTGAGGTCATAAGAACGGACCATTTAGGGTACTTGACCGCTCAGTGTCAGGTACCCCAGTGTTTCTCAACTGTGCCGACTCGTTGACTTGTGTGTACTCCGTATTTCACGAAGGTCATTTTCGTCTTGAATACAGGTTCATAGAATAATTATCAAACTCATCTATTTATCATATAATCACTACATTCCTATATTTTATATTAATCCAGTAAAGGAAGATTAAAAAAACTCCTTCGTATAAACTGGTACGAAGTCATAAGTAATCTTTCTGTGTGACCCGAAGGGACCCTCGAGTCACCACTTCTTAGGTGGACGGTCACGTTCTCTGTCCCCAAACTAGGGACCAGCCCTTCCAGGGTGTACGGAACCTCTTTGATTCGGACGAGCGGTGTTGGTGACTCGGACACGAGATCTCGGGCCCTTGGTGTTGATGCCTCCAGGAGTGTGGGATCTCAGGTACAAGACGTTATTCTCTCCGGTGACATTACTCTTCGAGTATGTTGTGTCGATCTCTTTTTGGCGTATCGTTGTTTCTGAATCGTGGCGGTTTTTATTTATTCGTCTATGCGTGTGGTTTCTTACGAACACTTATGTAGGAGTGTTGTCATAAACGGTCTATATATGTGAAGTGTTATAGAAGACACTTTTTTCTAAGTTTACATTTTTCCCCATACGACTACTCGAACGACAAATCAGCGATGGAATACAGGTTTAGAAACACGGGACACCTGACATCGGATGTCCGAAGAGACAGGTACCCTAAAGGACCTATTCTTATGATCTTAGCCAACGGTAAAGGAGGAGGTCCCTTAGAAGGTCTGGTCCCTGACTTGGTCACAGAGGACGTAACCCTCCACCGAAGAAACGGTGACACGACGGTCCCTTCACGATTATTCGAATGGAACGGTAACAGAGTAATAGAGACTCCCACTTATACACACACGTAAACAGTCGGCGAGTGAAAGAGATAGAATTTACTACACACGGTCGACAAACGAAAAGATATTATCCTAGTCTTATCCTAAGGATAGAAACTCACGTTGGAAAGTTTCTTGACCTCTACAAATGATCAGCAATTCTACAACAAAATAAGAATTTAGTGCAGACTGACAGACGCTGGGGAACCCGACATCGGGTACTCCGACAAGACAGGTAGCCTAAAAGGTTCGTTCTTATGAACTCACTCAACGATAAAGAAGGAGGTCCCCTAGAAGCGCCTGGTCTCTGACTTGGGTACAAAGGACATAACCGTCCACCTAAGAACTGGTGACGTGGTGGTCACTTCGGTAACAAAGATGAAGAATAGCATAAACGAAAGAAAAAAAAGTTAAAAGGAAGAATGAGTTATTAAAGAGTGTCTGGACGGAGTTTAGTGTTCATATTATTACTTAAGTAATAAAAATACCGACACGTTGTCCAGTACCACACGGATATGATGATTGTGTAATTACCAGAAAGTATAACAAACTCGAAGGGCCCATCGAGTCGACCAGTTCTTAGACGGACGTTATGTCGTCTGAGGACAAGTTAAAGACCCAGTCTTTCTAGGTGACCTCTTCCCTATCCCATGGGTAGGGTCATAAGACCGGACCTCTTAAGGAACCTGTCATATCAGGTACCCCAACGTTTCTCAGTCTGTGTTGACTCACTGAAAGTGAAAGTGAAAGTATAGGAAATGGTAATTCAACGATAATATGGTTTCGATGTGTTATACAATTCTACCACTTTACCAAAGTATGGAGTCCCTAAAAACAGACAGTGTGTACCTTCCGAGACATCTCAATCCCTACGAGATTTAGAGGATATTACGTATCGTGTCTACGGTGGTGTTTGTCACTAGACCGAGTCTTACAGTTACCACGGTTGTGACCTCTTGGGAATTAATTTCTTATAGACATAAAATAAAAAATTATATTGAAATAAATAAAATTAACCTCCGATGAAATGTTATAACATAACCAAAACGGTATGTAGTTGTACTTAGGCGGTACCACATGTGCACAAAGGGGTAGGACTTGTGGGGAGGGTGGAAGGATGGTTATGGTAGGGAGACCCAGTAGGGTCACGTGGTCGGGGCTCGTAGGACATAGTACGTCTTATAGACATAAAACTTACAAATATAGACAGAAGTCAAAAAAGGGATTCTGTAATATTGTGAAGTGTAAAGACGGTCTTTCTTTAGTCTCAGAGGAAACGATGATCAGGTCTTCAAAAGTCGGGTCTAAACTGGCCAGAAGTTCTAAAAAGGGTCCCGGTACCATCCTTTCTCTAAAGAACAACGAAAGGATTTGATGTATGATTCGATCTCGTTTCTAAATGTATGAACCAGTGGAAAAACTAAACGAATAATAATAATACACACCCGAAGACACCACCGAGTCACCATTCAATCTTAAACAGACCGTCTCACGTCCACTGCACCCAGGTAGGGACCCAGCCCTTCTATTTAAGGGACTCCTTCCTTTACCGTTGGGTGAGGTCATACGAACGGACTTTTTAGGGTACCTGTCTCCTCGAACTACCCGATGTCAGGTACCCCAGTGTTTTCTTAGCCTGTGCTGAATCACTGATTTGTTGTTTTTGTTATTAATAATAATAATACATGTGTATAATCGTTGACTTGTTGTTGTGTATAATATACGGGTAAAAAGATGTCTATGTTCGGAAAGTTTATTAATAAAATTTTCTAACAAAAAGTCAACTAAACACTCCGTATATAAACCGGAATTTAAAAAAAATTAAAATAAATCAATATATCCAGATAACAGAACAAAGACTCAGAAAACGTAATAAATTCCACTAAGAGGTGGGGGAGTAACTATAATATATAAATGTACAGTTTCACAAGTAGATTTTACACGACCGATAAGAATGTGATTCCTACATTAGAGAGATTATAAACATTTTATAAACTCCATCCGCTCTTTAGTAAAAAATGTTCTATCTATAAATAAGGTCGAAATCCTTGTAAAGTCAGAAAGGTTTATTTAACTTTACGTTGGAACTGTATATAATTTACGGGTATATATTCCTCTGGATTCAGGGCTAAATAAGTTGTTTATCACTGACTCGTATACGATGTACGGTCTAATGAGATCCTTGTAATATATAGTATAATAAAATGTAAAGCTAGTAACGGTTAAAATAATTAGGTACAACCATTGCATTGACAAACGATAATGTAAAGAAGAAGTTAATCAAAAGTCACGAGGTAAGTTAAGACAATTGGTGTCAAAACTTTGGTACGATAAATTGAACCAAAGTAAGAGACAATAAGAAAAATAAAGGATTGAACAGTAAATTGCTTTAAGTAAAAATATGTTCACGTGTATATAAATGTATGAGTTAATTTTATGTTTCTACTTGTTTTGTCGACTTCAGGGATGTACATACCTAGTTCGTAATATTAACCCTTCTGTCTCACGTTACTTCCTTTATTCACATATTATGTTACAGGGGTCTACTGATTGTACTTCTTACAACCACTTTTCCAACTTTGACAGTACCACATAGGTCCAAAACAAAAAAAAAAAAATTAAATAAAACGAAATGTTATGACATAACCAAAACGGTATGTGACTGTACTTAGTCGGTGCCCACATGTACTCAAGGGTTAGGACTTGGGGGGAGGGTGGAGGGTGGGGTATAGTAGAGAGACCTAGTAGGGGCACGTGGTCGGGGTTCGTGGACACATACCTGGAAACTAGAAAACCCGTTTCTAGTCTTGGTCCCGATCTCACGCGGGAATCCTGAGTAAATTTTTAAAATTTTTTCTAATTTTAGGTTCTTATTGTTGTTCTTTGTTCTACAGTGTATATTTTCCCTTCTTTCTCCGAACGAAGAGACGAAAGTATATTTTTGTGAATCAGTTTACTTTACTTTATTCTTGTCCTTTTTGTTCAAGACGACGGACTATAATTTTTACCGGTTACGAGTTAAGGATAGGTAACACGAAACATTCGTAGGAAAATACTTCACGATAAAACAAGGGAAATGAGTAAAAAGAGAACCCAGTATGTTGGGTATTCATAAAATCTGGTGTTCAATAACCATGAGACTTATTTAAATAAAAAAGAAAAATTATTAAAGACGACCCGTAGTTCTCTTATATCATCGTACACTGTACAATATTCTTGGTTTCTTTAAAAGAATGGTGGCAGAGAGTCCCTGGTAAACTCAAATAATCTAGACATAAGAGAAAGTACAGGTAAGAGATAAAGAGATAAAGAGAGAGAGAAAGAGAGTACACATCTTTATATATAACAACAACGATAACAAGTCAACGATTCAGCACAGACTTTGGAACACTGGGGTACTTGACGTCGTGTGGTCCGAGGGGACAGGAAGTGATAGAGAGCCTCAAACGAGTTTAGGTACAGGTAACTTAGCCACTACACTATATTAGTGTAATAAGAAACGATGGGGGTAGAGGAAAAGAAAGTCAGAAAGGGTCGAAGTCCCAGAAAGGGTTACTCAGTCGAGAAGCGCAGTTCACCGGTTTAACAACCTCGTAGTCGAAGTCATAGTCAGGAAGGTTACTTATAAGTCCCAACTAAAGGAAATCCTAACCGACCAAACTAGAGGAACGTCCGTGTATATATATAGAAGTCAGTACAGGTTGAGATATGTCAGGTACCTTAAGAGGTCCGGTCTTATCACCCATCGGAAAGACAAGAGGTCCCCTAGAAGGGTTGGGTCCTTAGTTTGGGTCTAGAGGGTGTAACGTTTGTCTAAGAAATGGTTGACTCGATAGTCCCGTCGGGGTATATATATATATGTAGGTCTAAATTTCTATGTCATGATTATATATTATATCAACTTGTGACTTTTTTTAAATATACAGAAATTATGTACCGTATTTTACCAGTATGGTTTTAATTTGTGGTTCAATGTGACTATAGATCCTTTTAATGTTTGACCTTAAAGACTTATGGTAAACATGTATTAGAATAGACTAGTTGAACTCAACATAGATTGAGATTTAGTAAACACCAACATTTCCCACTTTTTAAGTACCTTTATTGTGTCGGATCCTTCGGTCCCAGAACAACACACAGAAAACAAAAGAACGGAACACTTCCCACTCTTCAGAAGTCTCGTCCCCATGACTCGAGTGTATAAGGTTTCACTAAGAGTATGTGACTCCGGTCTTGAGTTAGTCGTTTTCCATGACTTCTTCTCTAAGTTAATTTGTATATCCGATCCTGAAGGGACCACAAAGTCCCCAATTCTTAGGTGGAAGGTTACGTCCCCTACGTCCAAGTTAGAGACCAGACCCTTGATTCTAGGGTGTACGGTACCCCGTTTATTTGGTTAAGTGGTGTTGATCTCTTGGATGTCGATGTCTTCGGACGTGTGACGTTACTTCTGAGTTGTCTCGAGGGGAGGGGTGGGGGGTTTTTTTATGTCCGGGGGAAACGTCATTAAAGTATTTCACGATCTCTTTATATTATACCTCCTCCCTGAGGAACATTGAACGTCAGAGTCGTCGTCGTTCCTTTGGTGGAACGAGGAGTTGTAGGAGACTGTGGTAGAGAGGAGTGAGAGGGAGGATGAGTAAAGGGAGTGGTGCGACCAAAGGAAAAAAGTTGATCTTGTAGAATTTGTTCGTGGAAGCGGTCCCGTAAACATGACCGACAAGAGGGACGGTCCATGTGTGAAGAGGACTATTCAAGTACCGAGGACAAGAGAGAAGGTACTCCAGAGACAAGTTTACAGTGGAATAAACACCAGAATGGATTTGTGGGTATTTTTATCGTAGGGAAGAAATGAGAAAGGAAATGTGAACGAAAGTAAAATAAGTATCATACACAGTGGTATACTTTATGATATAAAAATAAACGATGTAACTAAGAGGTACTGACCTAAAGTCCTCGAAAACTAATGGTTTTGTGACATGAGTGACGTACTTGTTTTATAACTGTAATTAAAGGATTAACGTTTTACGTATTCCATCATTACAGGTGAACGTACTTTTAATCAGTGGAAAAGAAAAAGGAAATAAAATGAAATGTTATGACATAACCAAAACGGTATGTAACTGTACTTAGGTGGTGCCCACATGTACGCAAGGGTTTGTACTTGGGGGGAGGGTGGAGGGAGGGGTATTGTAGAGAGACCCAGTAGGGGCACGTGGTCGGGGTTCGTAGGACATAGGACGTAACTTGTATCTGACCACTAAGTAAAGAATGTACTATCATATGCACGAAGTTACGGTAAGAGGGTCTAGTGGGGTGGGAGAGGGAGAGGGAGTCTCAGGTTTTCAGACGAGATGTGTAGACACAGAGAAAACGATAGAGCGTATGTCCCAGTAGTAATGGTAGAAAGATTTAAGGTATATATACGCAATCATATGACATAACCACAAAAAGAAAGACCGAATGAAGTGAGACATATTATCCGAGGTCAAAGTAGGTAGAGTAATCTTGACTAAGTTTACATAAGAAAAATTACCGACTTATTATGAGGTAACACAAATACATGGTGTCGAAAGAATAGGTAAGTAGACGACTACCTGTAGATCCAACAAAGGTACAGGACCGATAATATTTGTCACGACGCTACTTGTAACCCCATGTACACAGAGAAAGATAAGACCAAAGGAACCACACATNTAAAAAGTGTCCAGTATTCCGTCAAGATAAACGTTAAAAAATTCCTTAGAGACGTGACAAGAGGTATCACCGACATGATCAAACGTAAGGGTGGTTGTCACATTTTCCCAAGGGTGTGAAGTCCGAGATGATGTTTCGGTGTCAGTAATTCTGTCACACCATGACCGTGTTTCTGTCTTTATCTCTAGTCACCTTGTTTTATCTTTCGGGTCTCTATTTAGGTGTGTGGATACCTGTGGAATAGAAACTGTTTCCTCCGTTTTTATATGTTACCTCATTTCTGTTAGAGAAATTGTTCACCACAACCCTTTTGACCAGTTGGTGAACATTTTGTTACTTTGATCTAGTGAAAGATTGTGGTGTGTGTTTTTATTTGAGTTTTACCTAATTTCTAGATTTGCATTCTGGTCTTTGATATTTTGAGGATCTCCCCTTGTATTCGTTTTGTGAGAGGCTGTATTTAGTGTCGTCCTAGGAGATACTAGGTGGGGGGTCTTAAGACCTTTATTTTCGTTTTTATTTGTTTACCCTAGATTAATTTTAATTTTCGAAGACGTGTTGTTTCCTTTGATATTCATTCCACTTTTCTGTCGGAAGACTTACCCTCTTTTATTATCGTTTACTTCGTTGACTGTTTGTTGATTAGAGTTTTTATATGTTCGTTGAATACGTCGAGTTAAGGTCTTTTTATTTACTGGGTTAGTTTTTTACCCGGTTTCTTGATTTATCTGTAAAGAGGTTTCTTCTGTAAGCCTACCGATTGTAAAAAAAGGGAAATGAACATCAGTGAAGGTGATGTACCGTGGTTTCTTATAGTGTCCTCAAAGTCTTAAAGAAGAAGACCCTAAGAGTCTCCTTGTTCTTAATGTCGGGAAGTATAAACCTGAAAAGGAGAGGTACATGGACTAGTGACACAAACGTTTGAACGAGTAGTAGGACCGGCAGTGAAGTCTGGGGGTGGAGGTGTGGGGGTACATGAAGAAGGAGAGGTTGGACAGGAAACATCTGCAGACGAAGTGGAGGTGGTGGTAGGGTTTCTACGACAACTTGTGGGTCTGTCTCTCGGTTCAATAGTGGATACTTCCGACGTAGTGGGTCCACAAAAAAAAATGTGACAAACGTCCCAACCTACTGAAGGAGGACTGACACTACCGGATACTGGCGAAACACCGGTAGACAGTGGGGGACGTGATGTGTCAGTAGTACTTGGGGGTTTAGACACCCTAAGACCAAGACCAATCGACCTGGTAGTCACAGGAAGTAAGGAACAATGTTTGGAATTGCCACAACTCTGACACGAAGACACCTCTCGACCTTTAGGGAGTGATAAAGACACTTGAGTTGGTCTACCAGGTTGAACGGACAAGACTGTTGAAAGAATTACTGTATCACTATATAAACCGTCGACCCGACGACCGACCACGTGGGGACAGACCCTATGAAATGAGAATGAGATTCTATCAAAGGAGGTATACACTTTAGAGTAGTCGAGTCCCTTTCGAATTTCCGAAAAGGTGGACACACAGAGTAGAGAGTCAACAGAAGAACAAAATAACATGCTCGAATCCTCACATGGAATCGAGAAGCCGATGGGTCTCGAGTGTGAGTTCACTTTAACGGAGCCACTACATGTGACACCAGTGTGTTTACGACTTGGGAAAGTAGATGTCAGACTCCTTGTTTCTGTATTTCTCCCAAGACGTTCGTAAGAAGTCTTTCCGTCGATATTTATCCGGTAAACAGAAGTCGACTTCTTCCGGTGGACTAACTTCCCAAGTTTTGGGTTTCGGTCTTTAAAGTCTAGAAAAAAGTCTAAGAAAGTTATCTAACTTCTTCATGCTGTACGAGGAAAATAAATAAAGGATCTTCAATTTACAGAAACTTAAGGAGGTATATTGAATTAAAGTGAGTGAACTAATTCTAAACACTAGAAAGAGTAAAAGTTCTCAAAAAGGTGCAATACCAAAAGAGTGAGAGAGTTTAAATAAGAGTTGTAACCCAGATTTGTTAAATCCCTTAAAGGTAATAGTACACTAATCTATATAACTATGGTTATATAATAATACAGTACACACTTCCGTATAAATCAGAGAGTCTCAGTCTGTACTTACTCGTTGACTCTTCACGTTCCCAGTCACAACCGGTAATTTACTACCTGTATTTCCGAGTTAATTCTCTTACTCAACCTCCACATTTCGAAGGTCGTTTTCATCTTCGCTTCAGGTTCCTAAAAACGATAATTAACTTCATTTCTATGACTCATAATCGACACCTCCCAACATGTCTGTGCATTCCTGAAAATAAAATATTCTACCTCGGATTCACTGATGTTACTCTCCCTAGGTCTGTTTCCTTATGACCGTTTGTAAAGGGATGTTTTCATCAAGTACTCTGTATGTAAAGTGTCATAGAGGAGGGACGATTATAAGTTTAATTTCTCATAAATATACATTTTTACCTGTACGATTACTCGAATGAAACGTTAATAAAGTAATGGTCACTCCGACTTATATAAATATATAATTATTCTTTCAATCAACTTTTAACAGACAAGTGAAGGAAACGAAAACGAAGTACTCAAACCGTCCTAAAAACGAAAACTAGTATAAGAAAGTTTCTGATTTAAAAAAAAGTAGTAAAAACGAGAAACGGTGAATCAACAAAATACATACATGTGTTCAAAACACGTCTTACACACTCTCAAATATTTAAAACACATCATTTTAGTTGTTCAGTGAATATAAGACAAGAAAAGTAACGAAAAATTAAAAAAATTGACTTTCTTATCTCGTCAGTGAATGTGTAAGAAGTGACGAAAGTGGTTTTGACTTTTACTCACGAGAATACGTAACATAACAACACCAACGTAATCAACGAGTCTACACAGGTTGAAAAATGTTAGGGTACCTGACGTCGGACAGTCTAAGGAAACAGGTACCTTAAGAGGTCCGTTCTTATGACCTCACCCAACGGTAAGGGAAGAGGTCTCCTAGAAGGGTCGGTCTCTAACTTGGGTCCAGTGTACATTACGTCTGTCTAAGAAGTGGTAGACTCAGTAGTCCCTCCCCAACTACGATTATTTAGTGTGAAATATGTATAAACGTTGATGAAAAGTGTAGGGAATAATGAACGAAAACAAGAAACACTAATCTGTAACGTAAAAATAAAGAATTTCAACGTGGTATAAAGATTTTACATGTAGTATAAGTCGGTGGTAAACCTTTCGTAAAGAGAAATGTCAACTGATTTTAGTGGAGATAGAAGGTATACGTGTAAACTTAGGTATACAAAGATACATTCTCCTTTAACATTAAATCTATTACGAAGGAGGGATGTAAAATTTTTTGGAAGACAACATAAGAAAATAAAGGTTCAAAAACCATTGGATTTTAACTCGGTCATTGGGTTCGAAATATATTAATTTTGTACAACGACAAGTCACCGATTCAGTACAGACTAAGACACTGGTGTACCTGACGTCTTACAGTCCGAAGTGATAGTCACAGAGGGTCTTAAACGAGTTTGAGTTCAGATAACTCAACCACTACGATAGATTGGTAGAGTAGGAGACGGTAGGGGAAGAGGAAAACAGAAGTCACGAAGGGTCAAAGTCTCTGAAAAGGTCTCTCAGTGGAGAAACGTAGTCCACCGGTTTCATAACCTGGAAGTCGAAGTCTTAGTCAGGAAGGTTACTTATAAGTACAAACTAAAGGGATACCTAACCACCAAACTAGAGGAACGTAAGGTTCCCTGAGAGTTCTCAAAGCGATCATGGTATTAAACTTTTGTAGTTAAAAGGTCGTGAGTTGGAAGAAATACCTGGTTGAGAATGTAAGCATGTACTGATGACCTTTTTTTGTATCGAAACTGACCTGTCTGTAAACAGTGTTTTACTACAGAGAAGAAAAATTATACGACAGATCAAAGGGTATCGAAAGGAAGGTTCCTCTTTCACAGAAAAGTATTTAAATTGAGTCAAGTAAATTCAAGTCAACGAGTCAGCACAAGCTGAGAAACACTGGGGTACTTGGTGTCGTGTGGTCCGGAGGGACAGGTAGTGGTTGAGGGTCTCAAGTGAGTCTTAGTGCAGGTAACTCAGTCACTACGGTAGGTCGGTAGAGAAGGAGACAGTAGGTGAGGAGGAGGAGGACGGAGGTTAGGGAGGGTCGTAGTCTCACAAAAGGTTACTCAGTTGAGAAGGGTACTCCACCGGTTTCATGACCTCAAAGTCGAAATCGTAGTAAGGAAGGTTCCTTGTGGGCCCTGACTAGAGGAAATCTTACCTGACCAACCTAGAGGAACGTCAGGTTCCCTGAGAGTTCTCCGAAGAGGTTGTGGTGTCAAGTTTTCGTAGTTAAGAAGACGTGAGTCGAAAGAAGTGTCAGGTTGAGAGTGTAGGTATGTACTGATGACCTTTTTGGTATCGGAACTGATCTACCTGGAAACAACCGTTTCATTACAGAGACGAAAAATTATACGAGAGATCCAACCAGTATTGAAAGGAAGGTTCCTCATTCACAGAAAATTAAAGTACTGACGTTAGTGGTAGACGTCACTAAAACCTCGGGTTTTTTTATTTCAGACTGTGACAAAGGTGACAAAGGGGTAGATAAAGGGTACTTCACTACCCTGGTCTACGGTACTAGAAGCAAAAGACTTACAACTCGAAATTCGGTTGAGAAAGTGAGAGGTGAAAGTGAAAGTAGTTCTCCGAAAAAAAAAAAGTAATAAAAAAATAAAATAAATAAATAAAAAATTTAAAAATAAAAATGAAATAAAATGAAATGTTATGACATAACCAAAACGGTATGTAACTGTACTTAGGTGGTACCCACATGTACGCTAGGGTTTGTACCTGGGGGAGGGTGGAGGGAGGGGTGTTGTAGGGAGACCCAGTAGGGGTACGTGGTCGGGGTTCGTACGACATAGGACGTAACTTGTATCTGACCACTAAGCTAAGAATGTACTATCATATGTACAAAGTTACGGTAAGAGGGTTTAGTAGGGTGGGAGAGGGAGAGGGAGACTCAGGTTTTCAGGCGATATGTGTAGACACAGAAAAAACGACAGAATGTATGTCCCAGTAGTAATGGTAGAAAGATTTAAGGTATATATACGCAATCATATGACATAACCACAAAAAGAAAGACCGAATGAAGTGAGACATATTAGCCGAGGTCAAAGTAGGTAGAGTAATCTTGACTAATTTTACATAAGAAAATTCGCCGACTCATTATGAGGTAACACATATACATGGTGTCGAAAGAATAGGTAAGTAGACGACTACCTGTAGATCCAACAAAGGTACTACAGGACCGATAATATTTGTCACGACGCTACTTGTAACCCCATGTACACAGAGAAAGTTAAGACCAAAGGAGCCACACATACGGGTCGCCCTAACGACCCAGTATACCGTCAAGATAAACGTTAAAAAATTCCTTAAAGGTGTGACAAAAGGTATCACCGACATGATCAAACGTAAGGGTGGTTGTCACATCCTCCCAAGGGAGAAGAGGTGTGGGAGAGGTCGTAAATAACGAACGTCTAAAAACCTAGCGTCTGTAAGACTGACCACACTTCACCATGAAGTAACACCAAAACTAANAAACGTAAAGAGATTATTACTCACTACAACTCGTAGAAAAGTACACAAACAATCGGTAGACATACAGAAGAAACCTCTTTACAGATAAATCAAGAAACCGGGTAAAAAACTAACCCAGTAAATAAAAAGACCTTAACTCAACGTATTCAACGAACATATAAAAACTCTAATCAACAAACAGTCAACAAAGTAAACGATAATAAAAGAGGGTAAACCTTCCGACAGAAAAGTGGAACGAATATCAAAGGAAACAACACGTCTTCGAAAATTAAAATTAATCTAGGGTAAACAAATAAAAAAGAAAATAAAGGTCTTAAGACCCTCGACCTAGTATCTCCTAGGACGACACTAAATACAGTCTCTCCCAAAACGGATACAAGAGGAGATCCTCAAAATGTCAAAGACCAGAATGTAAATCTAGAAATTAGGTAAAACTCAAATAAAAGTACACGCCACAATCTTTCACTAGATCAAAGTAACAAAATGTTCACCAACTGGTCAAAAGGGTGGTGGTGAACAATTTCTCTAACAGAAATGAGGTAACATATAAAAACGGAGGAAACAGTTTCTATTCCACAGGTATCCACACACCTAAATAGAGACCCGAAAGATAAAACAAGGTAACTAGATATAAAGACAGAAACACGGTCATGGTATGACAGAACTACTGACACCGAAACATCATCTCGGACTTCAGTCCGTTCAACTAAGGAGGTCAAGGTAAGAAGAAAGAGTTCTAACGAAACCGATAAGCTCTAAAAAACATAAAGGTATGTAGTTCTCCGAAAAATCAAGGAGAAGTGAAAGACGGTATTCCCACCACAGTAGACGTATAGACTCCAATAACTATAAAGAGGGTCGTTAGAACTTAGGTCGAACACGAAGAAGGTCAGGTCGTAAAGAGTACTACATGAGACGTATCTTCAATTTATTCGTCCCACTGTTATATGTCAGAACTGCATGAGGAAAAGGATAAACCTTGGTCAGACAACAAGGTACGGGTCAAGATTGACAACGAAGGACTGGACGTATATCCAAAGAGTTCTCCGTCCAGTCCACCAAACTATAAGGGTAGAGAAAGTCTTAAAAGGTGTCAACTAACACTAGGTGTGTCAGTTTCCGAAACCGTATTAGTTATTTCGTCTTTATCTATAAAAAGACCTTGAGAGAACGAAAAAACAACTAGGTCGTCTACAACCGTTAAACTAGAGACCAAGGAGACGGAAAAGATTTTGGTCGAACTTGTAGACCTTCAAGTATCAAGTGCATAACGACTTCGGACCGAACCTCTTAAAACTTGTAATAAAATGATCGCACACTCTACTCACGTTAACACACCATCAAACTCGTAAGAAACCGTAACGGAAAGAAACCCTAACCTTACTTATGACTGGAAAAGGTCAGGACACCGGTGACGACTCAAAAGGTTTAAACGACTATATAACTCACGTCGTGAAAGTGTCGTAGTAGAAAGTCCTAAACTTTATCGAGTTGACCTTAAGGTAGTGGAGGTGATCGAAACAAGTATCACTACGAAAGATTCCGGGTGAACTGAAGTGTAAGGTCCCACAGACCGAGATCGACTCACTAGTGTGGTACCATTAAAATTAATTTCATATTGATAACATATAAAAACTACTTTTATATTACAGATATCAAAAAGAAGATCTTCAACCAAAACCTAAAAGGAATTTAAAACAAAGTATACTGACACCCCAAAAAATATAACTTAAAGTATTTCACGACCTCTCCACCTGTTCCCTGAGGAACAGTGAACTCCAAAGTGGTCGAAGTCCCTTCGAAGGAACAAGGAGTCGTAGGAGACTGTAGTAGAGAGAAGGAAGAGGTAGGACGACTAAAGGGAGTGGTCTGACCAAAGGAAAAAAACTTGAACTTGTAGAATTTGGTTGTGAAAACACGACACGTCCGGACACTTGACCGACAAGGGAACAGTCCGTGTGTGAAGGGGTGTTTACGAGTTGATGACCGAGAGATAAGTTCTTAGTGGAAAAACCGTCCAGACCGGACTTGTACGTATCTTTAATCGTGTGTGTGTGGAGGAAGAGAAAGAAGGAAGGTGGATGAAGGAAAAAGAAATATTATGGACATTAGTAGATCGTACGAACAATATTATGGACATTAGTAGATTGTACACACACACACACACACACACACGAATCAACGAGTCAACACAGACTGAGAAACGCTGGGGTACCTGACATCGGGTGGTCCGAGGAGACAGGTACCCTAAAGGGTCCGTTCTTATCACCTCACCCAACGGTAAGGGAAGAGGTCCTATAGAAGGGTTGGGTCCCTCACTTGTACCAAGAGGACGTGACGACCGTCTAAGAAATGGTAGACTCGGTGGTCCTTTCTGGGGATTTGTACTATATGTTCAAAAATTGAACGAATACAAGAAAGAGGTTAGACCTAAAATCTTCGAAAACAAAAAGTCGTGTAGTGTTAGGGACGTATCTGATATACCCCTTGTAACAACGTTAAGTTAAAAATTCACGTCCTTAAAGAGTAATTTTGACACTTATGTACTGTAGTACTCCCTTTTCAATTTTTGACCTGTTCAAACGAATAACCTCTTTCACTTTCACTTCAGCACAGACTGAGAAACGTTGCGGTATCTGACATCGGATGGTCCGAGGAGGTAGGTACCTTAAAAGGTCCGTTCTCATGACCTCACCCAAAGGTAAAGGAAGAGGTCTCCTAGAAGGGTTGAGTCCCTAACTTGGGTCCAGAGGGTGTAACATCCGTCTGTGAAATGACAGACTCGGTGGATAATCTCTTCCGTACCCCTTAAGAGACTTCCCCTATTCTTGGTATGTATTTTATAACTAAAGAACTACTGGTTTATACTTGACATAATAAAGTTGCTAGACTCATTACGGAAAGAGACACTTTTAATCAGTACAATAAAAGGGGAAGGAATGTCAGTGGAGATGGTGTACTTGGGTGCCTTACTATGTCTTTAAAGTCTTGAAGGAGAAGATCCTAAAAGTCTCCTTACTCGTGACGTCGGGGTGTATAAACCTGAAAAGGAGAGGCACATGGAATAGTGACACGAACCTTTGGACGAGTAGTAGGGCCGGTACACGAGTCTGAGGGTGGAGGTGTGGGGGTACATGAAGAAGGAGAGGCTGGACAGGAAACATCTGTAGACAAAGTAGGGATGGTGGTAGGGTTTCTACGATGTCTTGTATTCCTGTCTCTCGTTTCAGTAGTGGATACTTCCTACGTAGTGGGTCTACATAAAAAAACATTAGAAACGTCCTACCCTGTAGAACGAGAACTGACACTACCGGATACTAGTCATGCCCCGGCAGATAGTGGGAGACGTGATGTGTCAGTAGTACTTGGGGGTCGAGACCCCTGACGCTCACGACCACAGGACCTAATATTCAGAAGAAGACGTAAGGAACAATCTTTCGAATTACCACAACGTTGATAGGAAGACATGTCTGAACGTATAGGGAGTGAAAAAGTTAGTTTACCATGTTGAACGAACAAGACTGTGGAAAGGGTTATTGTACCACTACACAAAACGTCGACAGAACGACCCACGACCAAGAGAATGATCATAGGAAATGAGTATAAGAGTCTCTCACAGGAGGTATATACCTTAGAGTAGTCGAGTCCCTTCCATATTCCGGGAAGGGTGGACACGTAGAGTGGAGAGTCATCAGAGGAATAAAATAACATGCTCGAATCCTCACATATACTCGAGACGACGATGTGTGTCAAGGGTAAGTTTACGTTTTCGGAGTCACTACATGTGACACCAGTGTGGGTACGACTTGGGGAAGTAGATGTCAGACTCCTTGTTTCTGTAGTTCTCCCGAGACTTTTACAAGAACCCCTCCCGTTGAGATTTTCCTGTACACCAGGATTCCGAATTCTTCGCGGGCACTCCTTTCGGAGTCTCGGTCTTTAACGTCAAATATAGTCTATACCTTCATTCGTTTTGTACGGAGCAGTCAAGGAAAAACCTTAAAGGTAAAGAAAATAGAGTTGAAGAGATATGTTAAATACGTTGAGTAAAACACTTTGAAACGCTAGAGAGAATATAAGTTCTT
Organism: Capra ibex; assembly: GCA_006410555.1. Lineage (NCBI taxonomy): Eukaryota > Metazoa > Chordata > Mammalia > Artiodactyla > Bovidae > Capra > Capra ibex. The sequence continues at coordinate 89,081,903 of SJYO01006231.1, forward strand.
AAGAGAACCTTCTAACCCTGGTTGTTATATGTGACAACTATGATGCAAATAAAAAATGAAAAAAAAACAAAACAATTCGTAAACAAATAATAAAGAGTGTCCTGACGTCCAACTGACCTGGTTCCATCCACCACTTACCTCCTCCCACCTGGGTATCCTACCTCTCGTAAAGTGGACCGGATAAGAAAACAGTTTGTAAGATCACACCAAGGACGAGTCAGAAACGAAAAAGTGCTTCTTTCACGGAGAATACGACCATTCTCCAGTCCTATGTAGTGTAGTCTCAACGAGAAACGGTCACCCACCTCCCAGACTTCTGAGGTCGTCAGAGGACGATGACGCATCTCCCGAACCTTTCGGACCCGAACCCAACGGAAGACGGTGACCCACCTTCTAACCCTCCATATGATAAACTAAAACTTACAAGGAGAAGATACAAGAATGTCACAGGACATGATCATAAATATTATGATGTATAATTAGTGACTGAAAGAGTCCATCTCTGATATGGGGGTTTCAAGTTGTGTTACGAATCGTACAGTATCCGTGAGTCATTGACAAACCCTTAACTTACCTAGCACTTTAAACTATAATGTGTTTCCTCCAACTAGTATCCTTTAGTAGTATTTAAAAATTCGATTTAATACAGTGTTCTTCTCGACGTAAAATCCTTCTAAAATGGTAATAATAGAGATGTACTCACTGTTTATTGATTGCTCTTGATGACACATTGTGCCCCTTAAGATGGGTCACGAGACACCACTGGATTATCCTTCCTTTAGGTGTTTTCGCCCCTATACACATATGTATGTCGACTAAGTGAAATGTCATATCGTATTTAATTACAGTATTTCGTTGATATAAGATTATTTCAAAAAAAAAGGAAACAGTAATAGGATGATAGGGTTCCAATAGAAGTTGGTACCTAGATTCTATAAACTTAAAAGGGTAATAGTATTCCACTATACACACGGACGATTCAACGAAGTCAACACGTGCTGAGACACCCTGGGATACCTGATATCGGGTGGCCCAAGGGGACAGGTACCCTAAGAGGTTCGTTCTTATGACCCCACCCAACGGTACTGGTGGAGGTCCCCTAGAAGGGTTGGGTCCCGAACTTAGGTACAGAGGACGTAGTGTGCACCTAAAAAATGACGACTCGGTACCCCCTTCCGGGGTCACGCCCCCCCCTCCCCCCCCCTTATGAGAACCGTTAGTGTCGATGAATGTATTCGAATATTGTCTTTTTTTTTAGACTCTGTTGACAAAAGGAAAACACTTACAATAAGGAGATATATAGTGAAGTAATTGACGAAAAGGATTATGAGGTCTGGAATCGTATGAGGAACAATATCAACAAGTACCCATTAAAAGATGAGAAAACTAAAGACAACAATAAGTCTAACTACAGGAGGGATAAATGTTGACTGTGACCGTTCTTAACTATTATTTTATCTACAGAGGTTCACCTTCAATGTGTTTTTCTGTTTTTACTTATTTATCTAAATGTATTGTACCGGAATCTCATTGTGAACTGAAATTTATACTACTCCTTTTATAATTAGTTTGTAAATAATGATGTGTTTTCTATCAACACATATACACATTCATTCACAAACAGCGAGTAACCACAGGTTGAGAAACGGTGGAGTACCTGACATCGGTGATCCGAGGAGACAGACACCCTAAGAGGTCCGTTCTTATGACCTGACCCAACGTACGGGAGGAGGTCCCCTAGAAGGGTTGAGTACTATCTTGGGTTCAGAGGACGTAACCGTCCGTCTTAGAAATAGCGACCACGTCGAACTCTTCGGGTTATGTATACACAGAGATAAACATCTGTAAAGAGAAAGTTTATTGGTACGAATGTGTGTGTGTATACATGTACGTGTGTCTTAGTAAATATTAGGTTAAATAAGATAATTTTCTTTGGAATGTTCTGACAACCTTCCATTTGTTTAAAAATTTTACTTGTAACGTGTCAATTGTACTTCAGGTTCCTTTCATCTTTAAATTTGCGTTTCTAAATTCCATCTTACCCACTAGATTAAATTATTAAAATTAATGAAAAATATAGAATTGTGGAGTTTCCAGAGTTTTAGTTTTGGTATAAATGTGAGTACGTCACACCCTAAGTGAGACAGTCAATTGTCTTGGTTGATAGAGGTTTAACTAAGATTAAAAGAAGATAATTCGACCCTAAATGAACCTACCTTTTATGATGGACCTCCTTGGATTCACTTATTTAACTCTCCGAATTTGAGTCCACAAACTTGTTTTGGAATAACCTATTCTTATATACTAAACATAAAACGACCCCGAAGGGTCCACAGTCTCACCATTTCTTAGGTAGACTGTCACGTTCTCTACGTTCTCCTCGTTCAAGTCAGTGACCCAGTCCTTCCACGGGACCTCATCCTTTACCGTTACGTGAGGTCACGAGAACGGACCTTTTAGGTACATGTGACTTCGGATCGTCCGATGTCAGGTACTCCAGGGTTTCTTACCCTGTGTTGATTCGTACGCACGTACGACGACATTGTTTAATATGGTAATATTGTTGCATATTTACAATATATACCGACACATATATGTTTCTATCTATTTATCTGCCTATCCATCTATCTATCTACCTATCTAGTCAAGTCAACGAGTCAGTACAGACTGAAAAACACTAGGGTACCTGACGTCGTACGGTCCGAAGGGACAGGTAGAGGTTGAGGGTCTCGAACGAGTTCGAGTATAAGTGACTCACTACTATGGTAGGTTGGTAGAGTAGGAGACAGTAGGGGAAGAGGAGAACGGAAGTTAGAAAAGGTTGTCGTCCCAGAAAAGATTACTCAGTCAAGAAGTGTAGTCCACCGGTTTCATAACCTCAAAGTCGAAGTCGTAGTCAGGAAGGTTACTCATAAGTCCTAACTAAATGGAGTCCTAACTGACCGACCTAGAGGAACGTCAGATTTCTTAAGAGTTCTCAGAAGAGGTTGTGTATTAAGGTTTTCCTAGTTAAGAAGTCACGAGTCGAAGGAAATATCAGGTTGGTTGTGTAGGGATGTGTTGATGACCTTTTTGGTATAGAAACTGATCTGTCTGGAAGTAGTCGTTCCATTACAGAACCGAAAAATTATACGACGGATCTAATCAGTATGGAAAGGGAGGTCACTCGTTCGTAGAAAATTAAAGTACCGATGTCAGTAGTAGGGGTCATAAAACCTCGGGTTCTTTTATTTCAGAGAGTAACAAAGGCAACAAAGGGGTAGATAAACGGGACTTCGCTACACTAGTCTACGGTACTAGAAACAAAAAACTTACAACTCAAAATTCAGTTGAAAAAGTGAGAGGAAAAAGTGAAAGTAGTTCTTCGAGAAATCAAGGAGAAACGAAAGACGGTATTCCCACCACAGTAGACGTATAGACTTCAATAACTATACAGAGGGTCGTTAGAACTAAGGTCAAACACGACGTAGGTCGGGCCGTAAAGTGTACTACATGAGACGTATATTCAATTTATTCGTCCTACTGTCACATGGCGGAACTACATGAGGAAAGGGTTAGATCTTGGTCAGGTAACAAGGTCCAGGTCGAGATTGACAGCGAAGGACTGGACGTATGTCTAAAGAGTTCTCCGTCCATTCCACCAGACCATAAGGGTAGAGAAATTCTTTGTGTCAAACAAAACTAGGTGTGTTAGTTTCCGAAATCATATCAATTACTTCGTCTTTACCTACAAAAAGACCTTGAGAGAACGAAAAAGCTACTAGGTTGTCTACAACCGTTAAACTAGAGACCAAGAAGGAGACGGAAAAGCTTTAGGTTGAACTTGTAGACCTTCAAGAGTCAAGTGTATGCCAACTTCGTATCGAATCTCTTGAAACTCGTAATGAAACGATCGTACACTCTACTCACGTCAACACGACATCAAACTTGTAAGAAACCCTAACCTTACTTTTGACTGGAAAAGGTCAGGACACCGATGACGACTCAAAAGGTTTAAACGACCGAATGACTCACGTCGTGAAAGTGTCGTAGTAGAAAGTCCTAAACTTTATCGACCTTAAGGTAGTGGAGGTGATCGAAACAAGCATCACTACGAAGGATTCCCGGTGAACTGAAGTGTGAGGTCCTACAGACCGAGATCCACTCACTAGTGTGGTTGCACCAATAGACCCAGTAATTCTAGAAAAAACATATCAAGATGACACATAAGAACGGTGGAGAAGAATTGTAGAAGACGAAGACAATCCAGGTATGGCAAAGAAAATAACACAAGTAAAAACGTACTTTACAAGGGAATCATAGAGATTAAAAGAATTTCTCTAGGGATCAGAAAGGGTAAGATAACAAAAGGAGATAAAGAAAAGTAACTAGTGAATCCTTCCGAAAGAATAGAGAGGAACGACAAGAAACCTTGAGATGTAAGTCTACCCATATAGAAAGAAAGGAAAGGAGAAAACGAAATCGAAGAGAAGATAAGAGTCGATAAAAATTCCGGAGGAGTCTGTAGGTAAAACGGAAAAATGTAAAGAAAAAACCCCCTACCAAAACTAGTGGTGGAGTATATGTTACAATACTTGGAGATAGGTATCTATCTATCTATATTTATCTATCTGTCTATTATTGAACTTTAAGATGTCTAGGTTTCGAGTTTGGTCTTACCCAGAGTGACCCGATTTCAGGTGTACGAACGTCACGACCCTAGGTAGAGCTACGAGGTCTTCTCTTACGTAAAGGGAGGATTTACTGAAAGACCATCGGTGGATGAAAGGAACCAAACACCAGGAAAGAGTTAGAAGTTTTGGTCGTCGTATCGTATAATTTACAAGGAACTGAAGTCAAAAGAATAAGAGTAAGTCATCAACCTCCTGGAACAATAATGTAAAGTGATTGGACCTATTGGGTCCGATTAGAAAAATAGAATGATACTTTGTTTCAGAAAAAGTCCACATACAATAAACTACTGTGACTTCTTTGAAGTCCATTTTCCTAGTTGATGACTTACGTAGTATCAGAAGTATTAATCACTTTACGAAAAGAAAGTTTTAATGTATGTTTATCGTCTTCTTCCCTATTTATTTTACACCATATATATGTGTGTGTACGTGTGTGTGTTTGTGTGTGTATCACCTTATGTTGAGTCGGTAATTTTCCTTACTTTATCACGGTAAACGTCTCCGCACCTACCTGGATCTCTGACAGTATATCTCTCTCTATTCAGTCTTTCTCTTTTTGTTTATATTATAACAACAATACACCTTAGATCTTTTTACTATATCTACTTAAACAAACCTTTCATCTTTGTCTGTGTGTCTGTATCTGTTGGCTGTATATCCCTATGACCCCTCTCTCGCGTCTCCTTCCTCCTATTTAACCCTCTAACTCTGTCTGTATATATGTGATGATACATAATTTATCTATTGCTTACTCTTGGATGACATATCGTGTCCCTTGAGATGAGTTACGAGACGCCCTGGATTTACTCTGTCTTTAGATTTTTTATCCCCTATATACATATATGTATCGACTAAGTAAAACAACATGTCGTCATGAATTGTGGTGTGACATTTCACTGAGGTTATTTTTAATTAAAATTTTTTCTTATTATTAGTTTTATAAATGTATATGTAGAATACTAGACCCTAGTTAAAAAAAGAACGAAAAGTATTAAGTTCTTGATTGATCTAAAATTATCACTACCCCGATAGACCAAAAAATTAATAGGAAAAGAAAATCTCTGTGTGCGACTTCAACGAATTTATAATTATCCATTTTACTATAATATACGCCCTTAACGAATTTTTATTAGTAGAGCACACTTGTCATCACACCGGTTCAATGTCCAGTCATTGAACACTTTGGGTAACTACTCAACTACTCACAAGTAATATGAGAAGTGATGAGAAGTGAAGACAAATACACACTTAAAAGGTACTATTTTTTCCAAAATTACCAGGGTCACCCTCTTCTGTGTAAGAAGGTTGTAGATGGGGACTCCTGTATTGACGTTAAAAAAGGTAAAACTCATATCAAGGGTATAAGGACGTCAATATAACGGGGTTCGAATGTTTTTATTTTTAAAAATTACTCTTCGAAACTCTTAAGTCGAAGACCTCGAGTTATTTGAAACGGGGAGTGGAAGTCAAGTGTTTATACTCCCTTTTTTCTGTAAGAGAGTACGAAGGATCTTTGTAGTGGGACCGGGTCTCTAGGTGCACGACAACAAGTCAGCACAAGCTGCGAAACACTGGGGTACCTGACATCGGGTAGTCCGAGGAGACAGGCACCCTAAGAGGTCCGTTCTTATGACCTCCCCCAACGGTAAGGGAAGAGGTCCACGGACCGCGGTAGAGTGAGTACAATCTCCGTGCTGACGAGCGATGTGCTAAGTGAAAGGATCCTACTCAGGTAGTCTAACCTTTATTGTTGTGTCATAGGAGCCCTTTATCTTCTCTCCTTAAAGGGGTCCTCGTGAACAGTCCTCGTTCTTTTAACCCGTTTAGATATCTAATTTTTACTAAGTCTTTACAAGTTCACGATTGGTTCTTCCTTAGGAGTTCAAATTAATGTCGGAGAAGAGAGAGGAGTAGAGGGAACGGAAGACGAGTAAGGGTGTAATAAAGATGTTGGGAGAGGATTGAGTAGTCCTTGGTAGAGAGAGGATCAAAAGAGAACCCGACGTGACCAGCGGGGGATTGTAAAATGGGTACGGGTCAGAGGAGGACGAGTGGAATGACATTGAACGTGTAGTCTCCCCGGTGTGAGAAGTAATTGAACATGTACAGCCGCTCGTGTGTGTCGGTGTAAGTCAACAGAGACTACATGTACTTACTGTCGTGAGAGTAGGGTAAACAGAGGTCCCTCTACTTTACTCTGGCAAGTCTTCTCTAATCGTACTAAAGACATGGACCATTCAAATTATTTATAATTGACGATAAATATAGTAGAGAACTCACGGAAGTTACTCGGTCTGACAATCAGACACATACAGTATACACGATCAGTGAGTCAGCACAGACTGAGAAACGTTGGGGTACCTGCCATCGGGTGGGGAAAGGAGACAGATACCTTGAGAGGTCCGTTTATATGATCTCACTCATCGGTAAGGGAAAAGGTCCCCTAGAAGGGTTGGGTTCTCAGTTTGGACCCAGAGGGTACAACGTCCGTCTAAGAAATGACGGACTCGGTGGTCCCTTCGGGATAAAAACATGTTAAAGTTCATCCTACAAAAAAGGAGATAATACGTAGACAAATAACGACCTTTACCTTTTCTTTTACTATATAAAAATATAAAGTTAGATCAAAGTGGTCTTACTGAAGAATCAACATTATCGAAACGTTAACTAAAATCCATCGGTCAACTAGTAAACTTTTACACTAGTTAAATGAAAATGGGTTCTACACTGGGATATTAACGAAAAAATAAGAAACCAATATGATTAAACTTTAAAGTCTTGTCTTAACCCATCACCGTTACTCTACGTATGAACAGAAGATATACCAGAAGTACATCTAAAGAGTTTATAAAAGTACACGTCCAACTATATTCGACTACTGGTTCCTTTGATAAAAGTATCATTCCTTTGGATAAATTAAAGGAGTCTTGAGGAAAGTTCGTCATAGAAATCGTAAGTTAATCTGATAGGTTAAAAAACCTAAAAAAAAGATGAATAAACGAGATGACATTATTTATGTAATGGTTATACTTTACGGCCAACGAAAGATCCCAATTTACAATGGACCCGTATCATAAACCAAACGTACTATTTGATGATTTACAAAAATATAAAATAACGATAAAAGAAACTTACAAAAATTTATTATACGATTAATCTCTAATCAGAGACCAAAAAGAGTATGGAGATGATAACGTCTTCCGTACAACATAGTACTAATTTTATCGAGATCTTTTATGTGACCTTGTGAATAAAAGTACACGGAGGTCTATTAAAAATACATAAAGTTTGTCCAAAACACTCTAAAGTTTTCATTGTTAGAAAAAGACCCTTTTTAACTATTGAGTTACGGAATAAAGTACTAACGGGTAATATGTACAATTAGTTCACTCATCTTTTATGGTACAGTAATAGTATCGAAAACCTTTAATATGTGTCTGGGTACGAAAAAATTAATCGTAAATTTCATTATTAAATTTATTTTAATTATTATTAATTACCACAACTAACTAATACTTAATTACTATTAATTTATTTTACTGATTATTAAATTTATTTATTAATAAAATAATATTTCGTAAATCATTATTTCATGTTTAATTAAGTTTCCGTAAACTCTTCGGACCCACTGGTTCCCAGTTCCATCAGTTTGTTTACTCTAGAAGAAACCCACGTTTTAATCAAAAGTGCACTTTGAAAAGGTCGATGACCACCGTTGTGTCGTCTTCTATTACCGTAATCCTCTGGAGTTTGACTGTCCGTTCTCTCTTCTCTGGTAATTCGTTTTCGTAGTAGAGTAGTTATATAACTCAAGTTCGATTTTCACTGGTGTAAAGATTCTACGGACAACTAGTGACTAAATTAGAACGAAGACGAAGAGAGAACCGTCTGTGAGGAAGTGTACGTTGGTCCTTTGGTGAGTGTCGAAGGTCATAAATAGGAGGACCCTGAAAGACTCTTCGGTCTCTAAGTCAGACAAGAGAAACCCGAGAAGGAGAGAAACATGGACCAGTGGCAGAAACCCTTGGACGAGTAGTAGGACCGGTAGTAGTGTCTGAGGGTGGAGGTGTGGGGGTACATGGAGAAAGAGAGGTTGGACAGTAACAGACTGTAGACAAAGTAGAGGTGGTGGTAGGGTTTCTACGAGGACTTGTAGGTTTGGGTCTCGTTTCGGTAATGGATGCGTCCGACGTAGTGGGTCTACATAAAAAAGTGTCAAAAGCCTGAAAACCTGTTGAATGAGGACTGGTACTACCGGATACTGGTGAAGCACCGGTAGACGGTGGGGGACATGATGTGCCAGTAGTACTTGGACGCCGAGACACGGGTCAACGAGGAGGACTGGACCGAGTAGTCGTAAGACCCCCGGGAAGGACTCTCAAATTGGTACAGGACCGAGAGAAAGACGGGGTATCAACTTTAAGTCGTGATGAAGACACTTGAGGGACTCCAGGAGTTCGAACGGACGAGACTGTGGAAGTAGTTATTACAGCATAACATAGAACACTGTCCGCAATACCCGAAAAAAGGAGAGTGGCCGTAGGAAGAGAGAATAAGAGCTTAACAAACAAGACATGACTCCTAGAGTTGCTGTCCTCCTTTCATGTTTCGTAAAAGGTGAACACCCAGAGTGGAGAGCCACCAGAGGAACAAGATACCTTGGACGGAACCCCAGATGGAGTCGAGGTGTACCTGTGTACTGAGAGTCTGTCCCCGCAAACGGAGACAGGACATGTGGCACCAGTGGGGGTACGAGTTAGGAAAGTAGATGTCGGACTCCTTGTCTCTGTACTTTTCTCGAGACTCTTTCGAAGAGACGTTGTGCAACAGAGGGGTCACTGTTGTTACTGGACCTCGGACCTGTGCACACTAGTTCTCGTTACCTAGTCTTGTGAATTCTCACACCTGAGAATTAAAAAGTTACGTGAACCAAGACTCCAACCTTACTTAGACAACTTTCTCCATTCCCACCTCTTCGTTCGATTGACAGGTAGGAGTCCTGCGACCCTTGTTCACATCTGATCTCTACGTCTCCATACACAAAAGTCCTCCTGTCTACCTCACACACCCTCACACAAGCTAGCACAGGTTGAGAAAATCACTGGGGCACTCCACATCGGAGAGTTCGAGAAGACAGTCACCCTAAGAGGTCCGTTCTTATGATCTCACCCAACGGTAAAGGAGGGGGTCTCCTAGAAGGGTTGGGTCTCTGACTTGAGTTCAGAGAACTCAGAGGACGTAACCGTCCACCTAAGAAATGGTGACGTGGTAGTCCCTCTCCGGGTTCTAAAAGGGTTTAAGTTTGCCACTACGGTAGAATCATCTACCACTAGAAAAAGAGACACTATTCTATTTATATGAAATAACATAATAAAAATAGAAAGAATCTGAAAAAAGAAAAATTTTTTTAAAAAATTAATAAATAAAAATTAACCTCCTATGAACGAAATGTTATAACACAACCAAAGACGATATACATCGTACTTAGTCGGTGTCCATATCCATAGTAGGGAGAGAGAATATGGAGGGAGGGTGGAGGATAGGGAGGGTGTTGAGATCCAATAGTGTTTCGTAATCTAAACTCGAGGGACGTAGTATGTCATTTAAAGGTGACCGATAAGATTAAAATGTAGACCATTACATATACAAAGTTACGATAAGTGAGTCAAGCAGTGTGGGAGAGGAAGGGGCTGACACAGGTGTTTAGACAAGACATAGATACAGAGGCAACGACGGGAAGTTTATCCAAATAGTCGTGGTAGAAAGATCTAAGGTATATATACGTAATTATAAACTATAAGTAGAAAGAGAAAGACTGAATAAAGTGAGACATATTATCCGAGATCCAAGTAGGTGGAATAATCTGGACTCAGTTTACCCAAGGAAAAGTACCGACTCATTATAAGGTAACCCATATACATGGTGTTGAAGAAATAGGTTTCTTATAAGTTGGGGGTACACGAAGTCAACGAGATATGCTTTACTTGGATATTGTTCCGTACGGAGTGTTCCCACTGTTCTCCAAATTTACCTTATTTTACCGTTTCGAGTCGTATTCCTTACGTTCACCGTTCAGGATTTATTTAAAGTCGAGGGTAATGTATGTTCTCATTAAAAACATTACGAGGTCGAAAAACAAGGGTATAATAATTCAGTTAAAGAGGGGTACATGTGACTGGAGGCAATCCTGATCCAGTATTTCGAGTCATATGGGGTCCTTCTTTCTCCTACACATTACACCTCGTCTTAAAGAGTTGGAACCGTAGTAACTATAAACCCAAATCCAGTAAGAAACGATATCCCCGATAAGGACTTGTAACATCCTACAAATCAGTATAGGGACCTATTCTATATATTGGTCGGTTTAACGTTCCTGATTTTTACAGAAGTACATGAGGTATTCCCCGGTTTAGTGGGGGTGAACTCTTGGTGCCCTTTCACTTGTATACTTTTTAAAGGTACACGTTTTAGGGGTCCCCTCACTCGATTTCGTCCTCAGGGGTTCGAGGTCCTAGATTACGGATTACTAGACTCCACCTCGACTATATTATTATTATCTTTATTTCACGTGTTATTTACGTCCCACGAACTTAGTAAGGCTTTGGTAAAGGGGAGGGGGGTCGGTGGGGCACACACGTACGCACGAGTGAGCACGGACTGAGACGCAGCGATACTTACTATCGAGTGGTCCGAAGAGACAGGTACCTTAAGAGGTCCGTTCTGATGACCTCACACAACGAAAAGAAAGAGGTCGTTTTATAAAAAATGCGTACTATTCTTACCTGGTATTTTTACGGACATGTTTATCTTTTCGTCTTAGGGTCTGAACTGAGATAAAACGTATTGTCAGTCTTCCTCCTGTCCTCTGACCTATCTGATGTTCCGACTACTGTAACTTTTGGGCCTTAGATAATAAGTTTATTATACACGTGTTCCTTCCGGGAACCGTCGGACAGAGTGCCCCTACTGGGTCTCCCTACCGTACCCCTCTCCACCCTCCCCCCGAGTCCTACCCCTTGTGTACATGTGGGCACCGTCTAAGTACAGTTACATACCGTCAAGTCAAGTCAAGTCAGCGAGTCAGCACAGACTGAGAAACGCTGGGGTACTTAACGTCGTGCGGTCCGGAGGGACAGGTAGTGGTTGAGGGCCTCAAGTGGGTCTGAGTACAGGTAGCTCAGGCACTACGGTAGGTCGGTAGAGTAGGAGGCAGCAGGGGAAGAGGAGGACGGGGGTAGGGAGGGTCGTAGTCTCAGAAAAGGTTACTCAGTTGAGAAGTGTTATTTTGCTGATGTTATAACATTTCATTAATCAGAGGTTAAATTTATTTAATTAAATATAAAAAATTTTTTTTCTTCTGTGAACCGTTGTAGTAAAAAATTCTGAAAAAAATTTAAATAAATAATAAAAACCAACGTGACTTGAAGGGACAACGTGAACCCAAAGAGATCAACACCGTTCGTCCCTGACGAGGAGTAACGTCACGAGTCCGAAGAGAACACCTCGTGGCGGAGATCCGTGCGTTCGAGTCATCGACACCGATGTCAGTAAGTTCTCCTTCTACGGGATTTATAGGACGACAAAAATAAACAAACTCTTTAAAATTATAAACTAGACCCAATATTTTCAATGAGGGAATATATAACCACAAGAAAAAATGAAAAAATAACTCCATATCAAATAGTTGTTATAATGTATTCAAAGTTCGGGTGAGTTTTTTTACCCGTCTTCTGGATTTATTTGTAGAGAGGTTTCTCTTGTATGTCTAATGGTTGTCTGTGTACCTTTCTATAAGTTATAGTGATCAATAATCTCTTTACGTTTAGTTTTGATGTTACTCTATAGTGGAGTATGGACAGTCTTACCGGTAGTAGTTTTTTTAGACGTCTGTTGTTTACGACCTCTTTCGTACTTCTCTTCCCTTGGGAGGATGTGACAATCACCCTTACGTTTAACCATGTCAGTGATACCTCTTCTCACACCTCTAAGGAATTTTTTAATTTTTATCTCGATGGTGTACTGGGACGTTAGCGTGAGGACCCGTATATAGGTCTCTTTTTACACTAGACTTTCCTATGTACGTGGGGACACAAGTAACGTCGTGACAAATATTATCGGTTCTGTACCTCCGTTGGATTTACAGGTAGTTGTCTCCCTACCTATTTCTTCTATACCATGTATGTATGTCACCTTATAATGAGTCGACACTTTTCTTACTTTATTACGGTAAACACCGTTGTACTTATTTGGATCTTTCACAGTATGACTCACTTCATTCAATCTCTTCTTCTTTATAGTATACCGTAGAGAATATACACCTTAGATTTTACTATGGTTACTTGAACGAATGTTTTGTCTCTCTCTGAGTACCTGAATCTTTTACTTGAATACCAACGACCCCCCTTCCCTATCATTCCCTCAAACCCTTTCAGAACATGTGTGACGGTATTAGTTTTACCTCTTGGTTGTTCCTGAATGACGCATCGTGTACTTTGAGACGAGTCAATACATGGTCGGACCTACCCTACCCCCAAACCCCCTCTTACCTATGTACATATGCATTCCGTCACCTACTCTACCAACCTACCGTAGTGACTGAGTTACTTGTACTCAAACTCGTCCGAGGTCCTCAACCACTACCTGTCCCTTCGGACCGTACGACGTCAGGTACCCCAGCGTTTCTCAGTCTGTGTTGACTCGCTGACTTGACTTGACTACGTATTCCGTCTCAAGGAAGAGGTAAGTGGACTTTTTCTGGTGTTGCAACAATTAATTGATACAGGGTTATGTCTTATTTTTCAAATTTCAAACGTTTTTTATATACAAAGTCCGCATGTTGGATCACTCAGTGTTAAACACTTCCAATATGAGGTGAATGACAATGATATCTTATAACAGATATAGGGAATGACATGTCATATAGAAACACCGAATAGAGTACGTACCATCAAACATGGACAATTAGGGAACGGGGACAGAACGGGGAGAGGGAAGGGAGAAGGGTGACAACCGGTGACCAAACAACGGATACTGAAGCTCAGGTCTGAAGGAACCGCCAGGTCACCAATTCTGAGGTGTGAAGGTCACCTCTCCCGTACCCAAGTTAGGTACCAGTCCCTTTAAGATATACGACTCGTCACATCGGTTTCTTTCTTTTTAAAAGATACGGACACTCAGACAAAGAAAAGACAATATAAGTGATCTAAATAAAAAAATCTAAAGTGAATATTCTCTATATGTCTTTTGTTGCAGTGAGCGAACACTTAATAAATTCTATCGGGTAAGAGAGACCTGATCTCAAAACTCCTGGTAGGTTACTTGGACTGGGACTTCAGTTCAAAACTGGGACTCTTCGGTATATAAGGGTATCTCAGACGGACTTGTCGGTCAAGAGTGTGATGAAGAGAGTAACATAAGGACCTTGAAGGAAGTCTAACGGGAAAGTTGTCCTCCTTGTCTTCGACACCGTTTCAGTAAGTAGACCGAAACATCCATCAACCCACGTTGGGGGTCGGAACAAGTATTAAAGTTCAATTCGACGAACTTTAAGTGTACTAGAACCTTTTACACGGTAGCACGGAACTATCTGTTTCTTTAAGGTAGAGTCTACAACTCCTTCACGAACACCCTTTTCTATCACCTCTAGTCTAGGGCCTCTTTCTCGTAACACTGATTCCACGCACCCCTCTCCACAAGGGTACCCTTGTTTCAATCGTCATTTCTTCGAAGAAAGACCAAACTGAAGGTGTGAGTACCCTTGGTTTAACTAGTCTCTTGTCTCATCGTTACCTTGTTAATTGAATTACTCGTCAACACTCTTAAGTTGGAGACTTCAGTGTCTTTGTGATTTATACGGGGAATGAGGAGAGTGATGTCGAGGTAACAGGGTCTTTCCTCCTTCAAGTAGTCACGGGAACGTCTCTTACCTACGGACTACGGTGGAGGAACGTGAAATAACCTCGACTTCACTCCTAGGTAGTGGGTTCTTACTTTCCTAGGTCCCTTGATCTCCGAGTGACTCCTGTAATTTCACACACGACACCCTTTGTCCATACCTCCGTCCGTCTTGAGACCCATAATTGAACCTACCGTGTTTACTCGTATTGTGTCAACCATTCTCAGGTAAATGAATTTTGTGAGACATGTCAAGTTCAGGACTCAGAGAGTTTTAGAGAGAAGGTCAAGATTGCTCCACCTACCTTGACCTCGGATAATATGTCTCATTTCATTCGGTCTTTCTTTTTGTGGTTATGTCATATGATTATGTATATATACCTTAAATCTTTCTACCACTGCTATTGGGACACCCGCTCTGGCGTTTTCTCTGTGTCTACATACCTTGTCAGGAAACCTGAGACACCCTCTTCTTCTCCCACCCTACTAAACCCTCTTACCGTAACTTTGTACATATTATAGTATATTCTTTACTTAGTGGTCAGGTCCAAGCTACGTCCTATGTCCTACGAACCCCGACCACGGGACCCTACTGGGTCTTCCTACCATACCCCTCCCTTCACCCTCCCCCAAAGTCCTACCCCCTGTGCACATGTGGGCACTGTCTAAGTACAACTATATACCGTTTTGGTTATGTTATAACATTTCATTAATCGGAGGTTAATTTTATTTATTTAAATTTAATTTTTTTTATTTCAGAGAGAAGGTGAGTCCAAGGAAGGAGAGAGAAGACCTTGGGTTAAGACTCTTAGAGAGTGGAAGGATTACCTTTGACTGGAACAAATTCGAGGGTCGTAGAGAAGTATAAAGAATGGGTTGGTAGGATCGATAAAGAGTCCTCGATACACGAAGATAAGAGGTAGACTAAGAGGACAAAGAAAATAGATGGTTTAGAATGAATACACAAGTGAGTGAGTTTGTTCTTCGTAAGAGACCCTAAGAAGGATAAATGGTGAAGTATATACACACACACACGAGTCAGTGCGTGTTGGGAAATGTTGGGGTACCTGACATATCGGGTGATCCGAGGAGACCGGTACCTTAAAAAGTCCGTTCTTATGACCTCGTCCAACGGTAAAGAATGAGGTCCCTTAGAAGGGTTGGGGGTCTATGACTTGGGTCCAGAGAACGCAGAGAACGTAACCGACCTTCTAAGAAATGGTGACGCGGAATGTTTGTGTAAGTCGGGTAAGTTTGTCGAAACACTATAATTCAATGACTTACGAAGAGACGGAGTCAAAGGTGTAAATATTTTACTCCTATTATTATCATAGGTGAAACACTACAATTATACTTTTAATTTAATTTTCTCTATTACGTGTTCTTACAAAAATAGAGGTAGTGGGTCATTTATAGACATGAACAATTACTAATAACATATGACAAATGTATATAAGTAAACAATTTAGTTTTGTTATTACTAGTACTATTTTACTCAATTCCGTATGTTTTGAATCGTGTTTATGAACTGTATACCTCCAGGAGTTCAGTAAACTGAATAAATCATTTACATAGTGAAAGTAAATAACCCATAAACGTTTAAAGGTCAGGGACAAAATTCTCCGAATGTAAAAACAATTATACACTTTACTAACACTAGATAAAAGACTCTCTAAATTGACGTGTATACTTGTGACGACCCCAATAAAAAGAGAACATGGGTGAAAAGTACAATTAAAAATAAAAACTTATTAAAATCTCTTTAAATTTCTTTCAATGTCTCTATTATGTCTCTTAAGAGTATCACCACTTTTACAAAGTTTTGAACATCTTCGTTACTAACGTTTTGTAGACTTACGGTGACTTACAATGAAATTCCACTGATAACCAAAAATATATAAACCAAAATATATAAACAAAACATAGCTGACGGAATGATTTTAGTAAAAGTCAGGTTTCTCCAAAAGGAGGAGATTAATTTTTATTAAAAAAATTTTTTCTCCAAAAGTCAACTGTTAAATAATAGAAGTCGGTTAGGTAGTAGAAGTTTTTTTATTAACGAAAAAACTATGAATGTAGAGAACATAGAAAAGAGGAACATGACGTAATCGATCTTGAGGGAGTCTTAATTATTATCACTACTATTTGAAAGAAAAGAAGACATTATAAATTTCCTCTTTGGAAAACAAGGACGGGAGCCAAGGGTGTTGTCGTAAAAACCTCCATTTAGAACAACAAACGAATTAAAGGAGGAATTAATAACTAGAAAATAGGAGGTAAGACTTAGTTGAAACCTGTGGATGTAACAGGGTCTTTATTTAATTAAAGAATCTCTAAAAGATAAAAAATACGGTTCAAAATTTATTATAAAAGAACGTTTCAACTCGTAAAGGACTGTAGATGCAAATAAAAAGAGTAAGGATTAGAATCCGTAATGACAAGAGAAAGAATAAAGTAAGTAATCCGATTAAAACGGACATACAAAGGAAAAAGGTTTCTTAATCGAGACCTAACAGAGTTGAAATCTGGACAAGAAGAGAAGTTTAGGAATTGAGACGAAAATGGAATTAAAAGACGAAATGGATCAAAACAACACACGTTGAACGTAATTTTTACAGAAGATTTCGAAATTTACAAAAAGAACTCCTATCTGATGTACATACAAGTAAACATGGGAAACTTTCTACATTATCTTCTTTTACCCAACTTTTTAGGTCTGAGTAAAATAGTGAGGTTCGACTAAGAACAGGTGTGAAACCATATAGAACAACTAGTAAAAGGAACCTAAACACGTTCCTTTGAATATTTTCTAGACATGTCACTACATTAAAGAGGTCAGGTCTTTATGTCTAGTTAATAGTAGAGTACCTCTTCCTTTACCGTTGGATGAGGTCGTAAGAACGGACCTCTTAGGGTCCCTACCCCCTCGGACCACCCGAGTAGATACCCCAGCGTGTCTCAGTCTGCGTTGACTTCGCTGAATCGTCGTCGTCATACACTCCACGATAAAGAGAAAGGTGGACTACTTTAAAACGTAAGGATCCGAAATAAAAAGAGTCACCGAAGGATCAATGGAGTCACTTTTCCATAGAATAAAATGAAAGTAGGAGTATTCAATTATGATCTTTTTTAAGTGTTTGTAAATAATAGGAAAAATATGAAAAATTATTTAGAAATTATAGGATACGGAAAAATGGACCATTATATAATGACAAAGATACTAAATATTAATTCCGGAATATCCAATTTCTATGATTGAAAATAATCAGTTTATTAATAGAAAACGTAAGGTTGAAAGACGTCCCGTGGAAAAGAGTAATTATTAAAAAGTTAAACAACAGGTTAATGACTAGAAAAGAAGGGAATAAAGGTAGTTTCTGAAAAATAAGTATCTCTTGTAGGTGAAAATTTCTAATGTATACGTACACACACACGATTCAGTGAAGTCAGTATAGACTGAGGTACGTCAGGGTACCTGATGTTGGACGGTCCGAGGAGGCGGGTACCCTAAGAGGTCCATTCTTATGACCTCACCCAACAGTACAGGAAGAGATCCCCTAGAAAGGTTAGGTAACTAACTTGGTCACGGAGAATGTAGAGGACGAGACCGTCCACCCAAGAAATGGTGATCGTGGTGGACCCTTCGGGTTCCAATGTATATAAGTATATATTTAATATAATAGATACATAAAATAAATAAAAGAAGACTATCGAATATACCAGGAATCGAGGTGTGAGTTGTGAACTTTAAATAATCCCTTATACCTCTATTCTAAATTGTGATAAAAAAGATTTAATGACTAGTTAACACTTTGTGAATAAACATAGAAATTTTCCAGGAGATTTTATGTATCCTTAATTTTTTACGTTCAACTCTACTATTTTATGTATCTCTATATAGGATTTAATACTATTTGTAGTATAATTTATTTTTGAGATCTTAATAAGGGAACTTATTTCCTTCTTATTATTCTTAAGGTTGAGTTGTATTTATACTTGTCACAGCCCCTCAAAAAATCGTTACGTTATTCTGGATTTCTATTTATTTACAACATTTAATTATGATAAACTTCTTTCGTATATTTATAATCTTTTTTTACAATTAATTATTTTCTTAGATCTTTTACGGGTATTGTGGAATATTTATGTCCTTTTAGATTCTAAAAGGATTACATTATCACTATAGCTTCTATATTACACTCCCTTATAGTAATAATTATCGTAATTTGAATTTTATGTGATTTTGTGGTACATCTTTAAGACGATAAACGTTGTGGAGTCTACTTAGATCTCCTGTAATATTAGTCACTTTATTCGGTCTGTCTTTTCTTGTTTATCACATACTAAGGTGAATGTACTCCGTAAATTTTAGTAGTTTGAGTACCTTCGTACCTTATCTCACAACTAACCTTAATAACCGACCTTCCCTTCCCTTTATTCCTTAAGAATAAGTCACATAGTTCTAAACAAAACGTTTTACTTATTTAAGATCTCTAGACCGTATATTGCACCCCGACCACCAGATCAGCGATTCAGCACAGACTGAACGTCGAGGTAGTTAACATTGGGTGGTACGAGGAGACAGGTACCTTAAAAGGTCTGTCCTTATGACCTCACCCAACGGTAAAAGAAGAGGTCCCTATATTGTATCATTTGCCTCAATTATTATGTCATAACATGAGAAATTTTATACAATCTCCTTATCTAAAATTCATAAGTATGGTGTGTTTTCTTATGTTCCTGTAAAAAACCTCTACTATCCATACAAAAATACCCGAAGTTTCCAACGAACCACCATTTTTTAGGTGGTCGGTTACGTCCTCTGAGTCCAAGGTAGGGACCCAACCCTTCTAGGGGGACCCTCATCTTTTACCGTTGGGTGAAGTCATAAGGACGGACCTTTTAAGGTACCTGTCTCCTCGGACCACCCGATGTCTGGGTACCCCAGAGTTTCTCAACCTGTCCTGATTCGTACGTGGGTGGGTTTCGATTTTGATTCTCTACTAAATACACTTCTATTTGAGCTATAAATCTTTGAGATCCTCAGATATAAATCTTTAAGTTAAAACTAACTTAAATATATCCCTGTAACTATTATATTTACTTTATATTTACCACTAATTGTTATTATAATCCCAAAAAAAGAAAAAATCGTTTTCCTCGTGGATTCCAGGTCTCCTAGATTCTTTGAGAGTTACTCACTCTTCTCGACGGATCTCGATCCCTTAAGGGGTAAGGGTTTCCTGACCCGTCTTGTGAGTTATCATCAGTAGTCCCTGAGGTCCTTTTACTACTAACAAACCCCTACGTCCGTTCGTGATCTCGTCACGAAGAGTTTGAACATACACAGTTTCAAAGGTACCCCCGAACAACTTCACGGTTCACGACCGAAGTGTGGGTCGTATAGACTGAGTCATCCAGTCTCTACTAAGTCACCTTTTCTTAGGTGGACGGTTACGTCCTCTATGTCCTCTGCGTCCAAGATGTGGACGCAACCCTTCTAGAGGACCTCCTCCTTTAACGTTGGGTGAGGTCATAAGAACGGACCCGTTAGGGTACCTGTCTCCCCAGATCGTTCGATGTCAGATACCCCAGTGGTTCTCGGTCTGTGTGTTGACTCGTGTTTGCGTCCAGTCTGTTCGGATTTTTTTACACATAAAGATTGTAAAGATCCCCAACGACCACCACGAGTCCTTGGTGTCAACCTCTTCACGATTTGAACTCTACTAAAAAGGTCTACAGTTGTCATTGGTGTTAAACAGTAATTTCTTTCAGTTAGGAATCGGTTTTACTTACTGAAGTACTAGAGGGACCCAAACCCAATTCCTATAAAGACAGAAAGACCCCTTACAAATAAACCCCATTTAAAACATAACGAAAAAAGGAGGAACAACCGATCGGGCCGTATTAGTACCTTTCTCTTTTGGTTTGTCCTTAGTCTTTGAAAGAGGAGAACCCTAAGCGTCTCCTGGGTCTGGACGTCGGAGAGGAGAAGCCCGACAAAGACAGGTACATGGACCAGTGTAAGTGTCCCTTGGACCGGTAGTAGGATCGGCAGTAGAGTCTGAGGGTGGAGGTGTGGGGGTACATGAAGAAGGAGAGGTTGGACAGGAAACGTCTGTAGCCAAAGTGGAGGTGGTGGTAGGGTTTCTACGACACCTTGTAGGTCTTTGTCTCAGTTCAATAGTGGATACGTCCGACGGAGTCGGTCCAAAAAAAAAAGCAACACAAACCTACGGACCTGTTAAATTAGGACTCACACTACCGGATACTGGCGAAACACCGGTAGACAGTGGGGGACGTGATGTACCAGTAGTACTTGGGGGCCGAGACACCCGACGACCGAGACCCCAGGACCTCGGAGTCACAGTGTCCGAGGGACGAGTACTGGAATTGGGAAAACTTCGACAGGAAGACGTCTTCGTACTTCTAGGGTGTGAAAAAGACACTAGAAGGACTTCAGGACTTCGAACGGACAAGACTTTGGGAGTAGTTATTGTGTCACCACATAAAATACTGATAATAGGATCCATAAAAAGGAGAGAGACCCTAGGAGAAAAGAATGAGATTCTAAAAGAGGAGGTAGGACTCTTAAAGTAGTCGGTCTCCCTTCATGTTTCGGAAAAGGTGGACACCCAGAGTGGAGAGTCACCAAAGGAACAAGATATCGTGTCCGGATCCCCAGATGGAGTCAAGACGTCAGTGAAGTAGGAGATCTTGTTCAGACCACCGGAGCCACTACATGTGGTACCAGTGGGGGTACGACCTGGGGAAGTAGATGTCAGACTCCTTGTCCCTGTACTTCCCCCGGGATCCCTCTGAGTAGTTGTCCCGTGGCAGAGAGTAAGTGTCCCGGAAATCTCCCGAGAGTATTCATTGACCCGTGTATTACAACTCCTGGTCTGTAGGACCGAAGGAAGTAACTTACAAAAAGAGAAAGGATTATGAGTAAAAAATTTCTTTTTGAAGGGAACCCAGAAGTGTCGGGAGACATAAAAGGAAGTATGATATAGAAATCAAGGGAAAAAGTTAAACATTGGTATACTTAAATTGAAGTACATGTGACTTGGACTATAAAAGACAATGTAAATCAGTACTAAATTTAAAGAATTCTTTATTTGGTTTAGAGTATAAAAATTATATATAGAAGTGTCACTACCTTACATATGGATAATTCCCTTACAACGGGACGTTTGAGTAAATGTCTCTACAAAAGACTCCGACACACTTAGTTTAGTTGACCTTCTTCACGGAAAAAATACTTATTGAAAGTCAGTGTAGTTTTGAATCACTACTTTGAACTTTAAGACTTTTAAAGACTTTGAACTTTAGACCTCGATTTGGCAAGTTTCGACCGGAAGTTCATGAGTTCTAGGAGCACGAAAAGACGAGATAGAGATCGTACCCGGAAGGTGGGAGTACCAGTGTTTTACCGAAGACGGGAACGTCGGTGTCGTTGACGTAGGGTCCCTCCACCTTACCTATTTATATTATATTTTCTATAAGAAAGTAGTGAAATCGTGTAAGACAGACCGAAGGTTGAAAGTATAGACGTAGGAAACGGATTCCCTAAAGAGATCAGACGGGACGGGTACAAGTCTCTTGATTACAGGGTCCTTAGTCAGGCATTGGTCTCTGGTTGTCCTCAACCACATATTTAGTGAACGTGTAACCCATTCTATACAGACATCCTATATATAAACATGACCGAGGGACAGAAAGGCGTCGTCTTCAGGTACTCAGCTAGCACCACCATTGACCGAACTATTTGTGTGAAAAATACCGACAAAAGAGAACGGACTGTGTGTCGAGACAAGGGACCCTAGTGATTTTAGAAACAGAATTGATCTGACTCGATGTAAAGGACATAGTGTATCACCGAAATATCCGTTGTGGTCCCAGAAAAGGTCACTCAGTTGAGAAGCGTAGTCCACCGGTTTCATAACCTCAAAGTCGAAGTCGTAGTCAGGAAGGTTACTTGTGGGTCCTGGATAGATAGAGGAAATCCTACCTGACCGACCTAGAGGAACGTCAGGTTCTCAGAAGAGGTTGTGGTGTCAAGTTTTCGTAGTTAAGAAGTCACGAGTCGGAAGAAGTGTCAGGTTGAGAGTGTAGGTATGTACTGGTGTCTTTTTTGGTATCGGAATGATCTGCCTGGAAACAACCGTTTCATTATAGAGACGAAAACTTATACGATAGATCCAACCAGTATTGAAAGGAAGGTTCCTCATTCGCAGAAAATTAAAGTACCGACGTCAGTGGTAGAGGTCACTAAAACCTTGGGTTTTTTTATTTCAGACTGTGACAAAGGTGACAAAGGGGTAGATAAAGGGTACTTCACTACCTTGGTCTACGGTACTAGAAGCAAAAGACTTACAACTCGAAATTCGGTTGAAAAAAGTGAGAGGGGAAAGTGAAAGTAGTTCTCCGAAAAACCAAGGAGAAGTGAAAGACGTATTGCCACCACAGTAGACGTATAGACTCCAATAACTATAAAGAGGACCGTTAGAACTACGGTCGAACACGAAGAAGGTCGGGTCGTAAAGAGTAATACATGAGACGTATATTTAATTTATTCGTCCCATTGTTATATGTCCGAACTACATGAGGAAAAGGATAAACCTTGGTCAGACAACAAGGTTCAGGTCAAGATTGACAACGAAGGACTGGACGTATGTCTAAAGAGTTCTCCGTCCAATCCACCAGACCATAAGGGTAGAGAACTTCTTAAAAGGTGTCAACTAACACTAGGTGTGTCAATTTCTGACTGTATCAGTTATTTCGTCTTTATCTATAAAAAGACCTTGAGAGAACGAAAAAACTACTAGGTCGGCTACAACTGTTAAACTAGAGACCAAGGAGACAGAAAAGATTTTGGTCGAACTTGTAGACCTTCAAGTGTCAAGTGCATAACGACTTCGGACCGAACCTCTTAAAACTCGTAATGAAATGATCGGACACTCTACTCACGTTAACCCAATGAACCCACACGGGATTTAGGTTACTGTCAAGGAATCTTCTACGTCCTTTCCCTGGAAGGACTGCCAGGTTACGAATTATTAGGTGGAACTTTACGTCTCCTGAACTCAAACTAGGGACCAACCACTTGATTCTAAGGTGTTCGGTACCCTGTTGTTTTCGGGTACGATGTTGATGACTCGGGTGAACGGTGTCGATCGCTCTGGGACACGACGTTGTTTCTAGGACTACAGTGTTGATTCTGGACTATGTCGGTGTATTTATTATTTATTTTTATTTCTTTTTTAAAATAGGTTTTTTTAATTTTGTATGTCCTCTGTATTTCTTCTCTTTTAGGATATTGTATTTCCGTCTTTAACCTCACTGCACCGGTGTTCCGTTCCTTGAGAACCTCGGTGTTCTTCGACCTTCCTCGTCCTAACTAAGAGAGGATTTCGTCCCCAAGGGTGGGGGTCCAGTACTTGTGTATGGTCAGATACCGGACAATCCTTGACCCGGTATGTCGTCCTCCGCTCGTCGTCCGGTCGTTTACTTCGAAGCGGACATAAATGTCCATGAGGGGAAACGAACGTAACGGTGTACTCAAGGCGGAGGACGAGTTGTTTGAGTTATTTGTATTACGCGAACTTAGTAGGACTTTGGTACGGGGGTTCGGGTCCAGATACCTTTATGACAGAAGGTGTTTTGGTCAGGGACCACGGTTTTTCCAACTCCACGTACACACGATTCAGTTAAGTGAATACAGACTAAGAAATTACGGGATACCCGGTGTGGGACGGTGCAAGGAGACAGGTACTCTAAGAGGTCCTTTCTTATAACCTCACCCAACGGTACGGGAGGAGGTTCCTTAGAAGGAGTGGGTCCCTAACTTAGGTGTAGAGGATGCAGAGGACGTAACCGTCCACCTAAGAAATTGTGATCGTGGTGGGCTCTTCGGGTTTTCCAACCCCTAGAGACGGGATTTCGAAATTGCCCCTCATGTCGAGATGACTGTAGAACTAAAACCTAAAAGTCCGAAGTCTTTACATTCTTTTGTTAAAGACAAGTAACGAAGTCAGTACAAACTGAGAAACGTTAGACTTCCTGTTATCTGGTGGTTAGAAGAGATTGGTAACCCTAAGAGGTCCTCACTTATGACCTCATCTAACAGTACGGGAGGAGGTGTCCTGGAAGGACTGGGTCTTTAGTTTGGGTTCAGAGGACGTAACGTCCGTCTAACAAGTGACGACTTACCGACCCCTTCGGGATATTCCGTGGGTGTAACACCATTACACATTGTCGTCGGTACCCCTTGATTATGTCTGGGATTCCTTCTAAGAATCATATAAACCTTCCAATGTCCTTAGTCGACGGTAAACACCTGTATGTGTGTGTGTTTGTGTGTGTGTGACGACTTTCGGACGACTAAACGGGTAACCGTACTTCGACGTCTCCGGCAAGTCCCCCGTGATCACCATTTCTTGTTCTAACGTGGTGTGAAGAGGGGTCGTACCACAGTTTCCTCGAACGGTTTTGTCTTCTAGAATTATTTTAGGTCTCGAAGTTTTTCCTCGGAGGGTCCATCGTGATCACCATTTCTTGGGTGGACAGTCACGTCTTCTTTATTTCCTGTGTCCAAACTAAGGACCTAGTCCTTCTAGGGGACCTCTTCCTTTACCGTTGGGTGAGGTCATAAGAACGGACCCCTTAGAGTACCTGACTCCTCGGACCGTCCGATGTCAGGTACCCTAGTGTTTCTCAACATGTACCGACTTCGTTGAATCGTGTGTGGGTGCACTTCGACGTCTACCTGGATGTTGACAAGATGTAGGGGTCTCTTGGAGAAACTCAGAGAGGTGGAGAACCCGGTTCATACAGGTAAATAGAGGTACTGTTTCCCGAGACCCAAGACGTCCTAGGGAGTAGTGACTCCAGTCTTCGTTGTGTCCACTTATGTCCGAAATAAGGTAGGGGTACTCAAAGGTAGAGAACGAACATCGAAGGTCTGACGGAAACTAGCGTGGGGTGTAATGTCAGGTAGAAGAGAAGAGTCCTATTTGGGTCTTTCGTCCAGTGTATAAAATGTTGTCTTTTGAAGACACCAGTCTCTATTTAAACAGAGTAAGAACGACCATCCTTCCTAACTTTCTTACTTTTCTAATAGATTGGGTTAGGTGTTAAGGGGGGTTTTTTAATAGACATAAAGGTTACATGTCCTCCCTATCAATCCCTTAACCCCTACTTGTACATGTGTGACGATATAGATTTTACCTATCGGTTGTTCCAGTATGACACATCGTGTCCTTTGAGACGAGTTACAATACCGTCGGACCTACCCTCCTCTCAAACCCCCTCTTACCTCTGTACATGTACATACCGACTCAGGGAAACGACAGGTGGACTTAGATAGTGTTGTAACAATTAGTCGATACTACTGACACTGATACACACGAGTGAGAACAGATTGAGAAGCGTTACGGTATCTGACATCGGGTGAGCCGGGAAACCAGGTACCTTAAAAGGTCCGTTCTTATGACCTCGTCCAACGGTAAAGAAAGAGGTCCCCTAGAAGGGTTGGGTCCCAAACTTGGGTCTAGAGGACGTAACGTCCGTCTAAGAAATGCCAGGCTCGCTGGTTCCTTTGGGAGTAGTCGATACACGATTCAGTGAAGTCAGTAGAGGTTGACGAACGTTGTGATACCTGATATCGGGTGGTCCGAGGAGACAGGTACCCTAGGAGTTCTTACCACACCCAACGGTAAAGATCCCCTAGAAGGGTTTGGTCCCTAGTTTGGGTGTAGAGGACGTAGAGGACGCAACCGTCCGTTTAAGAAATGTGACTCTTTTGACCCTTCGGGGAATTAGTATGAGTTTATGTTTTTTTTTTTTAAAAATTTCCAGATATGAAGGAAAATGGGTACCCTATTTTAGTTTAGGTTTGGTGTCTAGGGGGAGGGGGTGTGTGTGTGTTTTTTACTAGATAGAAAGGGATCGAAGAAATAAGAAATTTTACGTCCGAATATTTCTTTTATCTCGACCTTCCCCCAGGTTCCTAACCTCCACTACCTCAGTACCTAGGGAACTGTCATCCAGTGTGAAACACACTACTGGACTCAACACAGGAGATGTTTTAAGTATACGACTTCAGGATTGGGGGATATGGACCCTTACACCGACTTAAAACTCTGCCCTAGAAGTTCGGTATCATTATTCGAAGGGTCCACCATGATCACCATTTCTTGGACGGATGGTTACATCTTCTATATTCTCTACACCCAATCTAGGGACCCAGTCCTTCTAGGGGTCCTCCTCCCGTACCGTTCAGTGAGGTCATAAGAACGGACCTCTTAGGGTACCTGTCTCCTCGGAGACCCCGGTACCAGGTATCCCAGTGTTTCTGAGTCTGTGCTGACTTCGTTGACTCGTACCTACGTTCAATTTTACTCAAGTAAGTCCACCCGGGATGAGATTAAACTGACCAAAGGAATTCTTCTTCTCTAATTCTGGGTCTGTGTGTGTCCCCCTCCGGGTACACTTCTGTGTTCCTCTTCTGTTGGTAGATGTTCGGTGCCTCTCTCCGGAGTTTTCTTTGACTGTACCGACCGTAGAAGTAGGTACTGCAGTAACAAAAACAACAACAACAAAATTGTGTCACTTTTGAAAATATAAGCCTTAATCGGTCAACCTGAGTCAAATCTACTAGGGTTAAAGTAACCGTTGTAGGTTTCGTAGTATCAGTCCTCGGTCAGCTTGTATACGGGAGAAGAGAGACAGTCCGGACTAGTCCCACAACTGGAGTCGGTGTAGTTACAGTGTCTCGAAGAAGTGTCGGACAAATTAAACCTCGAACAATCGGAACTGTAGGTGTCACTTATGGTCGATAAAAAAAGTACCGACTGGGCCACCACTCCCCCTTAAACTACTACCGTATCACCAGGTCAAACAAAGAGGATCTCCGCGAGAAGACTCCGATAAACCCGACGGAGGACTCGTCACCACAAAACCCGACGGTCTTCTACCCATTGTAGGTCTAGAAGAGAAAAAACACCGACACCTGTGGAAAGTTGTAACGAAAGAACCGGAAGTTTCGGAAACGAAACCGAAGCCGAAAGTCTCCCCGTCCCCGAAGGAAGAAGTGGAAGTCACTGTAGAAGTACTTTTCTGCACTGAAATAAAACGTTACAAATAAATAAACCGACAGGGCCCAGAATCGACTCCGTGTGTCCTAGAAACTAGAAGTGACTTGGTACTCTTGAGACTCAATACCTTACACCCTAGATCAAGGGACTGGTTCCTATCTTGGGTCCTTGGGACGTAACGTTCGCGTCTCAGAATCGGTGACCTGGTGGTCCCTTGAGGAACTAGATCCTGAAGAGGTTTTACTACTCCTTTTTTTTAAGATAACAAATTCGGTGAGTTAGACACCATGAAACAGTGCCGTCGGGATTCTTGATCGTATGGGACGAAGGTGTCCTCGGGAGACCCCTGTGTCTTGTAACTGGTACCCCACCTATCTCTATTTTCGACTTTAAGATCAAATGGTGACCCTAGAGTCCGTTTCAAGGGGTTCCAGGTAACGTCTCACCTTATAAAATATTCACCTACTCGACGAACAGAAGAGTGCCTTATAAAGATTTGAGAATGGTGTTAACAGAGGTTAACAACAGGTCAGTGATTCAGTACAGACTGAGGAACGGTAGGGTGTTTGATGTCGTGTGGTCCGAAGGGACAGGACGTGATAGAGGGTCTCAAACAAGTTTGAGTACAGGTAACTCAGTTACTACGGTAGGTTGGTAGAGTAAGAGACAGGGAGGGAAGAGGAGAACGGGAGTTAGAAAGGGTCGTCGTCAGAAAAGGTTACTCAGCCGAAAAGTACAGCCCATCGGTTTCATGACCTCGAAGTCGAAGTCTTAGTTAGGAAGGTTACTTATAAGTCTCAACTAAAGGAAATCCTAACTGACTAAAATAAAGGAGCGACAGGTTCCCTGAGATTTCTCAGAAGAGGTTGTGGTGTTAAACTTCCATAGTTAAGAAACCGGGAGTCGAAGGGATACCAGGTTGAGAGTATGGACATATACTGGTGACCTTTTTGGTATCGAAACTGATGTGTCTGAAGCAACCGTTTCACTACAGAGACGAAATAATTATGCGACACATCCAAACAGTATCGAAAAGAAGGTTCCTCGTTCGTAGAAAATTAAAGTACCGACGTCAGTGGTAAGTGTCACTAAAACCAAGGTACCACTCTATCTAATTTATCTAATTTCTAAAGACTTCGCGAAGAGGGTTCAAGAGAGTCAAATAATACGAGTTCTCAAGAGAATTTTGGAAATTCTTTACCTCCTACCTCGTAGGGTTTTGGATGAGTACAAACTTAAAGGGTGGGATAGGAGGGGGGAGGAAATCCTCTCCATTCACGAGTTCACTTCGAATTAAGCTAAATCTTTTTTTACTATAATATAAAGAATCTGTTTTCCTAGTACCTCAACTCAATATAAATATCGTCGATATTAGTACAATGGAAGACAAAAAGGAACAAGAGGGGTGTGGAAATCATTCCAGAGTACATTAAAGGGTGGACCAAGTAATCGGACGTTCTTTTACTACCAATTTGAAGTTGTAGGTGGGAATGTATATTCCTCGGGGGACACCGGTCGGACCCGGACAGGTCCGGTTAATCAGGGTCCCCAGTTCATGGTCCCAATGTTCAGGGGTGATGAGTAGAGGTACGAAGAGGTAGAGGTGGACGAAAGGGTCAAGGGTTGTTACTCCACATACTTCATTTTCCAAATTGAGCCTCCTATTCCCCACGAGTTTCGGACATGTAGGGTTTCGTTCGTAACCGGGATCTGACGAAGGACTTTGTACTGGAGACTTGGGGACCTTATAGGACGCACTATTTTCGCAGAAACAAATGGACCCCGGAATTAGGTACGGTCCATCAGACCAACTACCACTTGCGGGTAAAAACAAGTGGACCCTGGGTCCCGTTACGATATGACACACACGAATTACCGAGTGAGTACCGACGACATCGGATGGTTAGGTACCCTAAAAAATCCGTGCTTGTGACCTCACCCAACAGTAAAAGACGAGGTCCCCTAGGAAGACTGGGTCCCTAGTGTGAACACGGAGGACACAGAGGATGTAACGTCCGTCTAAGAAATGGGTGACTCGGTAGTCCCTTCGGTCCGAAACAAGTGGACCCTGGGTCCCGTTACGATATAATCAAACTGGAGACCTCCTTGAGTCCGAAGGGACCACGGAATCTACCATTTCTTGAGTGGACGATGATGTCCTCCGGACGTTAGAGACCCAGTCCTTCTTGGGGACCTCTTCCCTTACCGATGGATGAGATCATAAGAATGGACCTCTTGGGGTGCCTGTCTCCTCGGACCACCCGACCTCAGGTGCCCCAGCGTGTCTTAGTTTGTACTGACTCGCTGATTGTGACCTCTCTGAGTTGTTACTCGACACTTCCAGTCGTCCTTGAGGAACGGATGCACTTTGTGGACCTATTTTTGAGACCTGTGGTTCCAAGTCCACCCGAAGGTGCCAACCGTCATAAAGTATGCACAACAGTGTGGAGTGACGACTTTCTTAATTCCCGATAAGTACGTTACGGGGACCCTGTCCTGTCGACCTTCGA
Source organism: Capra ibex (assembly GCA_006410555.1). Classification (NCBI taxonomy): domain Eukaryota; kingdom Metazoa; phylum Chordata; class Mammalia; order Artiodactyla; family Bovidae; genus Capra; species Capra ibex. Next base: position 89,112,077 of record SJYO01006231.1, read on the forward strand.
GTGTNCGCACTATTTTCGCAGAAACAAATGGACCCCGGAATTAGGTACGGTCCATCAGACCAACTACCACTTGCGGGTAAAAACAAGTGGACCCTGGGTCCCGTTACGATATGACACACACGAATTACCGAGTGAGTACCGACGACATCGGATGGTTAGGTACCCTAAAAAATCCGTGCTTGTGACCTCACCCAACAGTAAAAGACGAGGTCCCCTAGGAAGACTGGGTCCCTAGTGTGAACACGGAGGACACAGAGGATGTAACGTCCGTCTAAGAAATGGGTGACTCGGTAGTCCCTTCGGTCCGAAACAAGTGGACCCTGGGTCCCGTTACGATATAATCAAACTGGAGACCTCCTTGAGTCCGAAGGGACCACGGAGTCTACCATTTCTTGAGTGGACGATGATGTCCTCCGGACGTTAGAGACCCAGTCCTTCTAGGGGCCCTCTTCCCTTACCGATGGATGAGATCATAAGAATGGACCTCTTGAGGTGCCTGTCTCCTCGGACCATCCGACCTCAGGTGCCCCAGCGTGTCTTAGTTTGTACTGGCTCGCTGATTGTGACCTCTCTGAGTTGTTACTCGACACTTCCAGTCGTCCTTGAGGAACGGATGCACTTTGTCGACCTATTTTTGAGATCTGTGGTTCCAAGTCCACCCGAAGGTGCCAACCGCCATAAAGTATACACAACAGTGTGGAGTGACGACTTTCTTAATTCCCGATAAGTACGTTACCGGGACCCTGTCCTGTCGACCTTCGAGTCTGGATCAGAGAAGACCTGGGACAGTGGACGTAGAAACGGAAACGACTAAAGTTACACAGAAAAGTCACGTCGTTTGGTATTTACTCTCATAGGGTCGAAAAAGTTCAAGATACTCAGGAAGACCATATAGTAGTTTAGACTTCCACCAGTACCCCTGAGGGGTGTGTCTCCGGTACCTATAACAAAATTTCGATCTGTCACATAAATTTTTCGTCTCTGTGGTGAAACAGTTGTTTCCAGGTATATCAGTTTCGATAGTAAAAAGGTCATCAGTGCATGCCTACACTCTCAACTTGGTTCTTCTTCCGACTCGTGACGTTTCAAGTACAAAACCTTGACACCACGACCTCTTCTGAGAACTCTCAGGGAACCTGTCCTTCCTCTAGTTTGGTCAGTTAGGATTTTCTTTAGTTGGGACTTATATATGAACTTCCTGACTACGACTTCGAGGTTATAAAACCGGTGGACTACGTTTCTCGTCTGAGTGACCTTTTCTGGGACTACGACCCTTTCTAACTTCCTTTTTCGTTTTCGCCCGTCATCTCCTACTTTACCAATCTATCGTAGTGGTTAGGTTACCTGTACTTAAACTCGTTTGAAGTCCTTTGTCACCTTCTGTCTCCTCGGACCAACACGAAGTCAGATGTCTCAGTGTCTCAACCTGTGTTAAATCGTTGACTTGTTGTTGTGACTCCTTATCATCAAATGGAAGAACTCAAGACAGTGAGACTCTTTTACTCCTTGTGTTCGACTGGGGAGTAGAACAACTTGCACTTCGAAGAGAATGGGGATTAGGGTCTCGTTTATAGAGGAGGAGTCGGACCGAGTACCGGAGGGGGTGTTTAAAAGTCATATACGGGTCTCTCTTTGTCTGTGGAATCTGTAGAAAGTAAGGACGAGGAAATAGAGTCAAAGGGGGGGTTTGTACGACCTTTCTTGTACACACAAGTCACGTGTCAGTGAGCCCGTCCCCAAGAAGGGGTCCTTGGGGGAGGGGCTGGGGGAAGGGGGGAGAGACCCACCGTCTCGTCCCCCGAGAGTGTACCGTGAGAGCAAAGGAGGGGCAGGGGACCTGCGGGGAAAGAGGACACGGTACTCACTGAACATCCCGAAGGGGTCCGACCCCTCCCACTCAAGTCGAAGGACGTCGAGGTCGAGGGCGACTCTGTCTACAAGTTACTGCCGGCGAGGCTATCTCAGGGGGTCGTGTAACCAGTAACACGCTTCAGCCAGTGACGTCTCCCTTCCCCTCTCTCTTCGACGACAATTAGTTCCGAACTCTGTGAGGTGTTTCTTCCGCATCGTCGACCCCCGAGGAACGCGGGACCTCAGTCCCGAGTGTGAGGTCAGGTTGTGTCCAACCTGGTTCGAGACTACACGAGTATAAACAAGAGTCGTCACGTTAAGGAAAAAATTACATTTACAGACTATATCGTTTAATCCCCATACCTGTTTATATACTTTGGATCTTTGTACTGTGACTACTTGAATAAACGTCCCGTCCTTATCTCTGTGTCTACGTCTCTTACCTGAACACCCGTGTCTCCCCGTTTCTCTCCCACCCTGCTCAGCCCTCTCATCGTGACTATATATGTGTTCTGGAACACACTTTGTCTGTCGATCACCCTTGGTCTTCGTCTCTGTCATGAAACGGTTGTTTCCAGACAGATCAGTTCCGATACCAGAAAGATCATCAGTACATACCTACACTGTCAACCTGATATTTCTTTCGACTCGTGGTTTTTTTACTACGAAAACTTGACACTACAACCTCTTCTGAGAACTCTCAGGGAACCTGACGTTCCTCTAGGTTGGTCAGGTAGGATTTCCTCTGTCCAGGATCCATAAGTAACCTTCCTGACTACGACTTCGACTTTGAGGTTATGAAACCGGTGGATTACACTTCTCGACTGAGTAAACTTTTCTGGGACTACGACCCTTTCTAACTTCCACCCTTCTCTTTCCCTGTTGTCTCCTCTACCAACCTACCGTAGTGGCTGAGTTACCTGTACTCAAACTCATTTGAGGTCCTCAACCACTACCTGTCCCTCCGGACCGTACGATGTCAGGTACCCCAACGTTTCTCGACCTGCACTGATTCGTTGACTTGACTTGACTTGACCCTTGGACGATCCCTTGAGTCGAGCCACGAGACACTATTGGATCTCCCTATCCTCCCTCACCCTTCCTCCCTCCGAGTTCTCCCTTTCCTATGTACATATGGACATCGACTAAGTACAACGACATGACGTCTTTGTAACATTTCGTTAATATGAGGTTAAAAAATTCATTTAATTAAGTGAAATTTTTTCTTTTAATCCCCAATACTCGACTTGTCGTATGTCTTATTCCTTCCATTGGTGACACTCATTTATTCTGGGACGACCTTTGGTAGATTTTCCCTCACTCTAGGTCCGTTCTCGAGGTTCCACCTCTACTTTCAGGTCTAAAAATACACATTTGGAGGATAATAATTTTCAACTCTTTTAAGGAACCGTAAGGTCAACAATCTTGAGTCTAAAGTGACGGTCCCGAACCCAAGTTAGGGATCGGTTCCTTGATTCTAGGTTGTTCGAGACGTCGTGTCAGTTTTTATTAATTAATTTTTTATTTCGTGATCACCATTTCTGAGACGGACGGTTACATCCTCTGTATTATCTACCCCCAAGTTAGGGATCTAGTCCTTCTTAAGGACCTCCTCCCGTACCGTTTGGTGAGGTCATAAGAACGGACTTCTTAGGGTACCTGTCTCCTCGGACCGCCCGATGGCTGGTACCCCAGTGTTTCTCAGCCTGTGTTGGCTTCTCCGTGTGTGTGTGTGTTTTCAACTCCCCGAAGAGAGTACCAGGTCACCGATTCTGAGAAGTGAGGGTTTCGTCCCCCGCGTCTAAGTTAGGGACCAGTCCCTTGCTCTAGGGTGTACGGTTTTGAATCTTAAGCTTATGACGCTTGTTTTTATCTTCTGGACGTACGGGGTCGATTCTGAACCGTGTCAGTTTATTTATTTATTTTAAGTTTTTATTTTCAACTCTTAAAAAAATTTTTTAAACGTTCAGTCGAGACGGGGTACCTAGTGGAAAAAAACACACACTAAAGATGTATTCCGTCCATGGTATCCCGAAAAGACCTTCTACCCATTTCGGGAAGTACCGAATGAAGAGATGAAGGTTTCTAATTGAGATACCTTAAACCCCAGGTATGACGAACCCTACAAGAGGTTCCGGGAGAAAAGTAGGATTTTAAGATCTCGAGACAGGAACGACGTTACTCTCGGGTAAGTAACCCTCAGGATGTCTCTTTCGTCCCCGAAGTTCCTCTCTCTCATCTTCTCAGACTTCTTGTGAGTGTCCTTGGTCAGGTGTCGCTACTACTCGCACTACAGAAGTCACCCGTCCGGCTGGCTCCACTCGTGTTAGTGGTACCACTGGTCTGGACGGACCCCCTACGGCCGTCGGGGCTGTGACCGACGACATCGACACTATGACGTGTCCTTCTTTCCTGTGTCCCTGTGTCCGTCCCCCTTCCCTCTTTACTCCCCCATAATCCCTCTGTGTTTTCTTCCCTTCCCTAGTCTAGGGGTTTTATTCTCGTTTTAGTTTCGCTGAAAATAGTTTTCGGTCACGTCTCTATGGGGAGCAGAAAATGACCCTAGACCGACCTCAAAGTAGGTTACTACCTGCAAAATTTGTCAAGTATAACGTCTACGTTCTCGTCCACAAAACGACACAAAAAAAAAATTCGACTCAACAACAACAACAACAACAACAACAACAACAAATCAATGAGTCAGCACAGACTGAGACGTTGGGGTACCTGACGACGGGTGGTCCGAGGAGAGAGGTACCATAAAGGGTCCGTTCTTATGACCTCACTCAACGGTAAAGGAAGAGGTCCCCTAGAAGGGCTGGGTCCTTAGTTTAGGGGAAGAGCACGTAACCGTCCGTCTAAGAAATGGTGCCTCGGTGCTCCATGCGGGGAATTTCGAGTCAATACAAAATAAGGCCCTGGAAAGACTCGGTCTCACTGTCGGTGAGACTATCGAGACTCCTTTCCAAGACTTCTCCAATTCCTACTTCCTGAAAAACAACCTTTTTTTTTTTTCTCTTTTTTTATTTTTGAACAGTCCTTTATAGATTTTCTAATGACGATTTGTGTTTTTATTTTTAATTTTTTTGTTCTCTCATCGGGATCGTATATATGTGAGGGGAGACATTTTATCTATCGATCACCCTTCGACGACACATGGTGTTCCTCGAGTCGAGTCACGAGACGCCACTGTATCTCCTCACCCTACCCCCTCCCTCTTACCCTCCCTCCGAGTGTTACCTCCCCTATACACAAATGAATATCAACTAAGTGTGACAACATGTCGTCTTTGGTTGTGTTGTGACATTTCGTTAAGAGGAAGTTTATTTTTAATTTTTAATTAAAAAAGTTAGTAGGAGGTTAATTCTAAATTTAATTTTAGTGGTCTGTAGAGTTCAGTCACTAAACTCGCGAAAAGATACATACCCTGTTATGTTCTCAGACCGGGCAACTATGGTGCGGATCTACTCGTAGACTTGATATGTCCCGGTCGTCGGACGAAACGAGGTAGGACTTAACGGGGGTTCCCCGTGGAGACCCCCGTCGACGTCCCCGGTTATCGACTACCGTCCCACTGTTGGAAACAAATGACTTTTCTGGTCGCTGTAAAAAAACAGGTGTCTACGTTTCCTTTCGTTCGTCAGGCGTACCGTACTCACAGATCCCTACAGTATAGGTACGGTGGGTCGAAGGGAGTACAAAGTCACGATTTCTTAAGTGGACGTTACGTCCTAAGCACCCAAGCTAGGGACCCAACCCTTCTGTGGGACCTCCTCGTTAACCGTTGGGTGAGGCCATAAGAACGGACCTCTTAGGATACCTGTCTCGTCGGACCACCCGATGTCCGGCTTCCACAACGTTTCTCAGTTTGTTGACTCGTTGATTTGTTGTTGTTTGGGGACGGTGGGTCACGGAGTGGGTCTCTCTTGTTACACTCTCCACTAGGACTGAGAGGAATGTCAAAGGAGTTACAAAGAAAGAAACGAGGAAATCAGAAGGATGCACATTTTCGTCCCCAAATTGGTCGACGGAGACCCCCGACCTTCTCCCGTCTTCTTAGTTGGACCCGTCGTCGGTACTTCGTCTTCGAACTCAGGGGGTATGTGTGTACACGATCTTCATCCACCCAGTCATGTCTCTCCAGGACTACGGTCCTTCCTGTGAGACCTTCCACCCGATTCAAATCTTAGTTTTCTTCTTTGACAGATACCGTGACTCACTCTCTTTTTTGTATATGTGAACGTACATATACCGAATCCTTTTGATTTTACACGTTGTGGATCTTTTACTTTTTCTACCACCAGGTGGTGGTTCATCTCCCAGTCTGACTCAGTTCTCATCCGATTGCTTAACTCTCCCATCGTAGTTATATATATGTGGTAGTCCACAATTATTCTGTCGATCACCCTTCGACGACCCAAAGGGTCCACCGCGATCACCATTCTTGGGTGGACGGTTACGTCATCTGTATTCTCTATATCTGAGTTAGGGACCCTTCTAGTGGACCTCCGGTACCGTTGGGTGAGGTCATAAGAACGGACCTCTTAGGGTACCTGTCTCCTCGGACCGTCCGATGTCAGGTACCCCAGTGTTTCTCAGTGTGTGTTGACTCACTGACTCTACTATATATCGTTCTCAAAGTATTTGCAACCGGTAGTAGTGACGGTGGCTTTGGTAATAGTGGTGGTAGTGGTGCTAGTTGTGGTAGGTGGAGTAGAGGTGATAATAGTTGTATTAGATGTAGTAGTGACAGTAGTCGTAATGATAGTGGTCACAGAGAAGGAATCTGATCTAAGAGGGATTCAAGTCCTTGGTACAGAATAAAAAAGGACGTGGGGAGTTATGTACGGGGGTTGGTTATAGGTTTCCGAGGGAAGGGAGGTTGTGGTAGGGATGGGGGTCGGTTCGATTACTGAAGAGTCCAGAGTGGACAACCGTCCAAGGTTGGTTCCGGTTGAGTGGACTATCAACACTAGACCGGGTCCAACTCGAGCATCAACAACTGAACCCGCTACTTCTACCGCCGGTCCCGGAGTATCTCCCGCCACGGCAGGTACAACTGTCACCGGGGGTGTCCGTCATGCTTGGACCACTACGCCGCCAGGTGTGGCTCCGGGAGGAGGTCTGTCGCCTTCCACTACCCGTCACAGCGTCTCGACCCCTTCTCTCGGGGTTCCCGACTCCTACCCCCATCGGGACCCGGGTTCCTCCCGAGGGGAACTCTTGTGACCCTCCGTCCGACCCTTGATCCCATTCCCCTTCTACCGTCTACATATTGTAAAGTCCCCGACTATTGACACGTACCCCCTCTCCCTGAGAAGTACTGTTTCCCCCGTGTGTCGTCACTGCAGGGGGTCCGAGTCCAGAGGACTGGGTGGGTTTCAGTTATCGAATTCCGATGAATGATGTGTGATCAAGTCCAGTGACCAAGTACGGTGATCAAGTGAGATTGATAGGTGAAGGTCTTTCTGCTCCTTTCTAGAAGGTTCAAGGGTGGAGAGTCCCGATTCTCTTCCCATAATGTCTTCTGAGGATAAGGGGTGAAGGGCACAAATGAACCCCTGACTGGAGTCGATATGATCGGAAGAGTCGGAAAGAGGGGTGAACCTCAGTCGACTAGGTATTTTGTACACGAGACAGACCAGGTGAAATATAGTACGTTTCTCTTCGGACCTGGGTGTCTCTCCTACAAATCCATAGGTACGGACACCGTCGGACCACTCAAATTAAGACCTCCATGTTCACTGGTTAGGATGAACTGGTGTCTAGTTCTCCGTGTAAGAAGTCACATATTCGTTATTTTTAATATAAGAAGAAGGTAGACCAACCGAGATCACTATGTAGAGTCTAACAAAACTTAAACCAACTACCCTCTTTCCCCACGAAGAATACTTGGGGGACTTTGGTGTTTTATTTTCTTCAGTTCTCTAGAGGGTCTTCGGCAGAGTTCCGTTCTACTCTGGGATGTTCGATCTTTTACTGACTCTAGTCCTCCGTACCACCTTGGAAACAGGATTGGAGTTTCAACCATCGACCGAGAGACAGGTATAATTTATCTCTTTGTCTTCTTCTCCCCTTTTCTCAGTGTTGTCGGTCGCGTGCTGTTTCTAGTCACGGGTCCACGACCCACGATTCAGTGAAGTCAGTACAGACTGAGAAACACCGGGATACCTGACATCGGACGGTCCGAGGAGACAGGTTCCCTAACAAGTCTGTTCTCATGACCTCACCTAACGGTAAAGGAGGAGGTCCTCTAGAACTAGGTGGAGGTTTCTCGGTGACTGTGATGAGTCATCGGGTCTACTCCAAGACTTCACCATCTCTCCCGTCCTGAGGGTCCTCTAGGACCCTTTCTGTTTCTCACCTAGATCCTTTCCATGGTCGTCACCCCCAGTTCCAGTATGGACCTTCTGCACGGGTACCGCCACTACTCTCGGACGTCATAAGGAGGTTACTTCCCCTTTCCTAAGGCCACCCACTACTCCTTCATCTACTCTCCGTCCTACGGTGGCCGTACCTGCTTGTTTGGGTGCTACTGCCAGTCCCACATGTACGGGTCGACTGGGGGGTCCTGCCGGTACAGGAGGTAGAGATTCTAGAACGGTCGTTAGTCCTTGTCCTATGGGTGCCCACGTATGGACCCGGTTCGGTCTGTGGACAGTCCGGAAGGAGTACTGGAGGGGACCGTGATCGTCGGGGTTCGGAAACGGGTATATCTGGGACCTCGGTCCGTTATGGGTGGTATGTCGTAGACTGAGGGGAGGTTGGAGGGGGTGTGTTATTGGATACCCCACCCAAAGGTACTTGGATAGGGGAGAAAAGAAGGACGAATAGGTGTCGAGTGGGAGTCAGGATGTCGAGGTTCTATATGAGAGAATATTCCCGAGAGGAAGTGGGTGAGGGGTGAAGTTTCTGGAGGGTTATTAGCGACAGAAGTCCTGAAGGAGGACTCCGCCACGGGTCTATGAGGGATGGAGACTGGGAGATTGAAGGAAGTAAAGGGTATAAACATGAAGTATACGGGGATAAGAGAAGGGATTTTCACGTATAGGAGTGAGTAGGTGGTCGGCACTCGTTAAAGTGGACCTAAAGGGTGTCTGTAGAGTTTTGGTAGAGAGAGTTTATAGGATACTATAGTGAATCAACACCTTAGAAATTTTTACCATGTTTACTTGGATAAATGTTTTGTCTTTAACACAGTGTCTACATTTTTTGTTTGAATACCAATGGTTTCACTTTTCCCCCTTTATTTAACCTTCTCACCCTAATTGTATACGTGTAATGATATATATTTTACCTATTGATTATTCTTGGATGACATATCGTGTCCCTTGAGACAAGTTGTGAGACACTACTGGATGTACCCTTACCTTAGATTTTTTCTCACCTATATACATACATATAATATATATTGACTGAGTGAGACGACATGTAGACTTTGTGTTGTAACATTTAGTTGATATACGGTTATTTTTAATTAATATTTGTTGGACAGAATAATTTAATGGATAAATAAGTAAATGAGTTGTTTATAGGTAACTCGTGGATGTTACAAGGTAAGTGGACCAGGGACGGGAGAACCACGAATGTAAGATACCCGCTTTATACGTCATGTGTCTCTTTATACAGTAATTTTTGGAGTTACACACTATTGGCGGTTTCTCTCAGTGAAGACTCACCCCGAAATTCTTCCTCACCAGTCCCTCCCGAAGAACCTTCTACACTGTAAACGTGACTCTGGACTTACTACTTTTCGTTGGTACGTATAGAATCCCCTTTCGCGACGTCCTTGTCACGTTCTGGGTCTCCACTTACACTCGATCCTCATATCCTCCTCGTCTCTCTTCTGGTCACTCTGACCTTGTCACTTACTTTTTCTATCATCTTCTCTGTCTTCTTCGTTGAAGTAGTCCACGAGTGGACAAAAGGACAGTTTAGTAACGAATCAAAATACTCAAAGACGGTTGTCGGGTAGTGGACCGTAGGAGACAATGAAGAGAGACAAATCTTTAACTTCAGATGTGAACAAGTAACAGTACCTCCTACATGATGTCCTCCACTCCTGGTGAACCCTTCAACCACGTTGTCGAATCCTGTCTTTACGACTCTGGGTTCGATTCCGACACCTTTATTCTTATGTCCTCTGTGGAGGTCTGTAAAGACCCGAGTTCCTATCCGGACCACCCACTAACGACTTAACAGGGGTTGAGACACAGATACTTATAAGGGTTTGAGGAGTGGAGGTAGGAAGAAAGAGTAGGAGACGTTTTAAGGAGTTGAGACCTAGTTAACATGTACTAAAGAAAGGAAGGTATGAGTCGATGGATATGTATATCGTATGCACGGACGAACGAGTCAGCACAGACTGAGAAGCACTAGGGTACCTTACTTCGGGTGGTCCGAGGAGATGGGTACTTTAAAAGGTCCGTTCTTATGACCTCACCCAACGGTAAAGGACGAGGTCCCCTAGAAGGGCTGGGTCCCTGACTTGGACGTTGAGGACGTAGAGGACGTAACCGTCCGCCTAAGAAATGGTAACACTGTGCACCGACAAAAGGGTTTGTGCGGTTTATGGTGAGATTTTGAGTACCAAGGGTTAAGTCAACTCAAAAGTTATGAAGAAAAGTTAGAAGAACGAATAGGAACTATTCGAAGGGAAGGTTCGATTCAACTCTAGAACCTTTTCGTCGACCTTCCCAGGTCCTGTAGTCTGGAGTACCCCAATTGACCTGGGTTCACCCATCCTTTCCCCTCTTCCCCTGAAGAGGGAGGACGTGTCGGAGTCTTGGGGTCAACACTTATGTCACTTCACTGGAAAGACCGGGGTGTCAGGGACAGGGGAGGTGAAGACTTTGGAAATAAGGATTACTGTTTCACCAATACACGTTACGTATGTATGATATCCAGAAGACCAAGTCATGACCTAAGGGAAATTGTATAAAAAACAACGTTCAATAAAACGAAGGAAGAGAACATGAAGGTCAGAACAAAACGAAAGGAAGAACCCAAAACAAAACAGATAAAAAACAATATTGGAGAACTTCATTGTCGTGAAATTTTTTCCACTGTTGACCCCGAAGGGACCACCAGGTCACCAATTTTTAGACGGAACGTTAAGTTCTCTGTAGTCAAGTTAGGGACTAAGTCCTTCTAGGGTGTATAACACTCCGTTGACTCGGGTACCCGGTGTTCATTACTCGGACGTGAGATCTCTGACGTCCGACGTTGATGACTCGGATTGTCCGGTGTTGAGGGTTTCCCACACGTTGCACGGGATCTCGGGCACAAGACGTTGTTCTCTTCGGTGGTGTCACTCTTCGGACACGTGTTGACGTCTCACCGGGGGTGAGCGGTGTTGATCTCTTTCGGGCACATGTCGTTGTTTCTGGGTCGAGTCGGTTTTCATTTGTCTTTAAAAAAAAGTTCCTCACTGTTGACTTAATGTTCCGCCTCTGGTGGAACTCGGACTGCCCTCTGGTGAGACATAGGTATTGAAAACAAAAATTAGTTTGTTTTTAAAAATTGTAAACGGGAAATTAAAAGTAAATTTTAGTTAAATAAATTTATAAAATCGATATTCAAGACTTATCACTTCTATATCATCTACGACGCTCGTGAGTCATGACAGAGGGTGAGGGAGAGGGGTGGGGTTAGGGGTCCGGAACGGAGAAACGAGTTCTGTGTTTGTCCGTGAGACGCGGGACGACGAAAGGGTCCGAGAGTTGAATCGGAGATCGGGGAGGGCCGGTGAAAGCGGACTAAACCCTACTACATGTTTCAGAAGGGGTTAAACCCTTCTGTCAGAACAAGGGTAGAAGGTGGTGCTAAGGGTCGCATACGTGGGTGGAAGACCTTGAGGAGTGTTAAGGGGTCTGTTGAGTCTAAGAAAGTTCGAAACGTACAAGACAAGGGAGACGGACTTCATGGAGAAGGAAGAAGTCCAGGACAACCTGAGATGAGTGGAAAGTTCTGGGTCGATTCTCCACCTGAAGAGGCACTGAAAGAGGAGTGGAAGGGTCCGTCTCAAGTGACGTATATGGGGTGACCACCGAGTGAAAAGACATAAGGGATATGATAAAAAAAGAAAACTTGGAAAATAAAACATGAACCCAGATCAACTAATTGGTAAAGCACCATCAAAGTCCACTTGTCGTTTCCCTGAGTCGGTGTTACATATGTACATAGGTAAGAGGGGGTTTGAGGGGAGGGTAGGTCTGACGGTACATTGTAACCCGTCTCAAGGTACACGAGATGTCATCCGGGAACAACCAATAGGTGAAATTTATCTCGTCTCACATGTACAGGTAGGGTTTGAGGGACTGATAGGACAGGGGGACTGTTAGTATTAAAGCAAAAGATTCAGACACTCAAAAAAAGACAAAGCATTCATTCTAGTAAACATAGTAAAGAAAAAGCTAAGGTGTATATTCCCTACAGCACAAAAAGAGAAAGAGACTGAATGAAGTGAGTCATACTGTAAGAGATCCCGGTGGTTACAACGACGTTTACCGTAATAAAGTAAGAAAAATTACCGACCCATTATAAGGTAACACAAATTCATGGTGTAGAAGAAATAGGTAACGAGACAGTTAGTATAAGGGATATGGAAAATTTAGAGAGAACTGAGATCTTGGAAGGTGGAACACAGTATAAATAGATTATGCGTAGACAGAGGAGATTCTGAAGCGCTCGAGAAATTTCTGTTCCTGACTTAAGTTCAATAGAGACATAAGGTCTCGAGCTTTGTTTCAGACGGACCCTTTTACAGACTACCCTAAATTTCTCACTCACTTACTTACACAGTTAATTCCTTATTAATCGTTCACCTATTTCCTTACTCTTTTACTCGTTTACTTTGTACTTACTACCCACACACTGATCTACTCACCGAATTCGTTTGTCTACTTACTTACGACCCCTATAAACTAATTTACTGTCTCATTGCTTACATCGCTACTTGTTCAGCCAGTTGCTTACTCGGACTTACTTATTTACTGAATCACTCTTTTAGCTAGGTAGTTAACTAGTCACCCGATTGATTGCGTACCTACTCAAATACTTACTTAAATGCTCACTTACTTGTATAGTTACTCACTTAATTGAATACGTGTCTGTTTGCTTGTTTACTCTTTCACTTATTTGGTCACGTACCTTCTCACTACTATTTATTCATTTACTCACTCACCTATTACACCGATTAGGTATCTTCTTACTCGTCGACTCGTCGACTTACTACCTCACTTACTGGTTACGTGTCTTCGTACTCATGTTTACTCATCTACTCACCTATGTATCCACTTGTCCCCGCACTTACTCTCTTATTTGGCAAGTGTTTCGTGTTTCCCGACTTGCTTACTGACTTACTCACCCACTCACTTAATTGATTATCTGTCTATCTACTGAAACCGGTTTCCGCGGGGTGTTGGTAAAGTCATCGATTGGGTGTTGGACTGAAGGGCCAGGACTGGAGGCAGGGTACATGGTAGTGGTAGTGAGGGACGGGGGTAGTGTCGCGGTTGAGTGGTCTATTACTACGGGTGGTCGGAGTATTATCGGAGTAACTCCGACAGCTTCTTCAGGGCGTCCTGAGCCGGGAACACAAAGTACGGTGGTTACTGGTCGGGCTTCCGGTGACTCTTCTGGTGTTCCGGGTCCCGTAACTACGGTAACCGACTCGGTCCGTGTCCATGTCAGAGAAGTTTCGAGTCGTGGAGGACGTCCCACGGGTTCCGAGCGCACTGTAAAAGGTCCTCCGGCCAAGGTAAGAGGTCACTCCTACTTCCGCCGTATCTCCACGGGTCGAGTCTAGGTAATAGACAGGAGTGCTGTCAGGACCAATGGTTGGAGCACGACATGACACAGAATTTGACTTTATACCTCTATAGTCCGGTGTCTACTTACGTATCATCTAACTCACTTATTTATTTACTCCTTCACTTGTTGGAGTAAACACGTACCCTCTTACTCATATGTAAAACGTACTCGTTACAAGTCTGTCTAAACCCTCCGGACAGAGGAGTGGTTAAATACTAGTCTTCGGGACCAAGGAAGAGGTAATGGTAGGGGTCCGTCGGAACCCAACCGGATTCAGGAACAGAGATTGGAAGGGACTAGTGGTGTGGTATCCTTCGTGTCAGAAGGAAAGTCTGAGAAGGTTTTCTGGACTTGTCCCTCACGAGACAGGGTAGGAAGAAGGGTAGGGAGGGAGAACCTGGTAAGTGAGTCGTCGTTCGAGGGGGTTGGTGGGTTTGGAGGAACTAGTCTGTTACAGAAAGGGGGACTGGACAAACTTCGTCCGGAGGTGTTCCAACCCGCCTTTGTATAAAGACGTCTTTTTGTAGTCTATTTACCTGCACCAATCTGGAACCTTCTCTTAGATCTCACTAGTATCGTTATTATTATTGTCGTTGTTATTATTATCGTCTGTCGTAAACTTGTGACTCGATTCACGGAATGGAGATCCTAGACTAAATTTGTAGTGTGATTGGGACCTCTTAGGGTACCTGTCTCCTCAAACAGTCCGATGTGAGGTAACCCAGTTTTTCTCAGTCTGTGCTGGCTCGTTGATTCGTACGTACGTTGGGATTTTCATAATGACTAAGAGGGGTAAAATGTATGTTTCTTTGGTTTCGTTTTTCTTGATGCATTCAATGGGTTTCGGTGTGTCGACGATTGAGTCCACCTCCCCATCTGGAGTTTAAGTCCAGACAGACTCGGGATCCAATCCTGTGATACGGTAGAGTCCCTGAAGTATATGACACTACAGAGTTTTTTTTTTTTTTGTGTGTGTGTGTGTCTCTCTTTCGAGGACTTGAGAAGGTTGTGATCGAAAGGGGTTTAATTCAGTGATCCCCTCTGAACACCGGTCAGAACTACGACCGTCCGTTTTAGAACGATGAGGTTCTCTTAATAAGTGGAAGGTTAAGTAGAGACCTTATGGTTTGTTTGTGGTAAACAGGACTCGGGTATGGTTCTTCCACGTTGATATCGGCAGGCTCGGATTCCTAGTTTTCTAGTGTAAAACCTTCATTCGTTTTAGTTAGGGTCCCCTAGACACCCGAAGGCACCACCGAGCCAGTCGTTTCTTAAGCGGACGTTACGTCCTCTGGGTCCAAGGTAAGGACTCACCTCTTCTAGGGGACCTCTTCCTTTACCGTTGGGTGAGGTCATGAGAACGGACCCTTTAAGGTACCTGTCTCCTCGGACCACTCGATATCGGGTGCCCCAGTGTTTTCTCAGTCTGTGTTGAATCACTGATTTGGTGGTGGTGGTGGGTCCTGTCTTTGACTCACGGTTCTTTTGGGTCCACCCGTGATCACCACTTCTTGGACGGACGGTTGAGTCCTCTGGATTCTCTGCACCCAAGTGAGGGACCCAGTCGTTCTAGGGGTCCTCTTCCTTTGTCGTTGAGTGAGGTCATAAGAACGGACTTTTTAAGGTGCCGGTCTCTTCGAACCATCCCATGTATGTCAGGTCCTTGAGTGTTTTTGTCAGCCTGTACTGACTCGTACGTGATAATAAGATTTTGATCCGAGTTGAACCCACGGTATAAAGGACTGACCCAGGTGGACAGAGGGGTATCCGGAGGGGTACTCATTTCCAACAATGTGTATCCCGACCTTAAGGGTAGTTGTAATCTTTCCTGCAGTGGACTGGTCCAGGTACTTCCGTAGACGGCACCCCTACCAGAGCTAGGCTGGGAGAGCCACGTCGGGGAGGAACCTCGGAAAGGGCCCCACCTACTACCACTGGTACTCCTACGGCTACTTCTGGCGCTACTGGCACCAGTGGTACATCATGTGTCGACGGGCGTAGGGGTAGGCGGGACAGCGGAACAATAGGTCCCTGCGGTATGGACCTCCTGTCCCCTACGTCGGGCCTCCTCGGGGTAGGTGTCGGGTGGTAGGCGAGAGGGTAGGTGAACGAGGAGTCAGGGGTATGACGGTGTTGGTTGGGAGGAGGGCACTGGGTGGGGGCAGGAAGGTGGGTGTACCGATGGGAGACCGAGGGTAAGAGACAAGGTTTATGTGGAAGGTGAGGTAGGAAATAGGGTTCGTGGTGAAGTGATTGGAAGGAGGATGAGGTTCGGTTGTAAAAGTTGGGGATGAGGTAGGAGATTAATGGGGATAAAACGTGGTATTGAAGTAAACGTAAGGAGAGAAATGGGATGATAGGTGGGGTTCTTAGTGTGGAGGGAAGTTGGGTGGAGTCATATGTGATAGACATGTATCATATATACGAACCATGGGATAGGTCTGTGGGAAATGTTCCGACTATGTGGGTAGAAAGGTGTCGACTTGTACGACTGACGATTGCTGAGTACGACCGGGGAAGAGAACTTGCAACGAGAGTCGTGTCGTCCTCGAATGAGCGGGTGTTTCCGGGGTTACCTCCCACCCTCTTTAGTGACTGACCATGTCCCCAAGTTTTCGAGTCGAGGAAACTAAATCTCCCTCCGTCTCAACACCTCCTGTTGAGACATCAAAATATGTAAGAGGTCTCGAGGGATACCCTAGTCCGACTCTCCGGTCGGAAGAAGACTTCGGTAAAGACGAATCGAAGAAATAGGTGGGGTAGGACGAGTAGAGTGAAGGAGTATCCAAAGAGGACTCTTGATAAAATAGGGAGTTATTTAGCGAACACGTTTATAGGGGTAGAGTCCGAGACGTCGATCCCTTTGGGTTGGGTTCTTTAGTAAGAAGATACGGAAATAGTAGTGGTGGCGGGGCGGTTTCGACCACGAACTATTGACTGGTGAGAAAGACATTTATTTCAAAATAACCTTGTGTTGTTACGGGTAAACAAATGAATGATTAGACGACGACGAAAACGTACTGTTCTCTTCACTTCGTAACGTTGTCTCTGGTGTACCGGGAACTTTGACTTTACACAAGATGGACCGGGAAGTATCTTTGTAAAACGGTTCGGGACGTATCCGACAGATGTGAAGGTAGGATGGGAGGTGGGTGGTCCCGAAGGGAACACCGAGTCAACCGTTGCTTAGGTGGACGTTACGTCCTCTGAACCCAAGCTAGGGACCCGACCCTTCTAGGGGACCTCTTCTCTTTCTGATGGGTGAGGTCAAAAGACCGGATCTCTTAGGGTTCCTGACATATCAGGCACCCCAGCGTTTATCAGTCTGTGTTGACTCGCTGAAAGTGAAAGTGAAAGAGGTGGGTGATAAAACATTGGACAGAGTTTGTGGAAGTAGGTGTCGGGTGAGGTACTGGTAGGTGTGGTATAGGGTCCATGGAAAGGACCACTGGGGTGTTGTCGGAAGGAAAGTAGAGATTCGGGGGTTGTCCGACCATAAAATGGAGGTTCCTTTTCATGTCCTTGTAATGACTCTATTCAGTGGATCCAGTGGACCACTATTCAGTGGACCCAAGATTTTGTGTCCAGACTAACCCTGACCCCGAAACCAGTTCCTGAGTCTCACTCAACGTGTGAGGTACAAACTCCAGGACTCAACCCCTCCACCAGGGTACGAACCTTGTCGGAACCGAGTTCCACACTCGGACCTGAGACCCTACCCAGAACCTCCGGTCGGGGTCGGACCCAAGAGAGTGGACACTGGTCCGACCTCTGTTACTCCCCGTCGTGGTCGTAGACGTCGTAGGAGTACTCCTCGAGAGGTCCCTTTCTCTTCATGAACTAGACCGCCATCGACTCGACCATACCCGCGTCCCGTTTCCGGTCCGACTGGGGATCCCGGTCTTACTCCCCACGTATCTCAACTTAAACCAGTGACTCGGGGTTCCTCCCCGGTAGGTAGGGTTCGTCCCAGACACTCACACACCTACCTCCATTTTCTTTTCTCTTTGTAAACTACTCACACGCAGTCAGACATGTAACACCTTACGTACTTAAATGCACGATGACGGCACCGTACACGCACATACAGATGTGGGTGAGGACACATGGATACATGTGTATGCATTGTCACATACGAGTGAACACGTGTACATAGACACGGACATACACTCCCGGGTACATATAGTGTACATGTACAGAAAGGATACACACGTATATCCACAATGAACATACACAACCGAAGGAGCCACCGAGTCACCATTTCTTAGGTGGACGGTTACGTCCTGTACGTCCAAGCTAGGGACCCAACCCTTCTAGGGGACCTCTTCCTTTACCGTTGGGTGAGGTCACAAGAACGGATCCTTTAGGGTACCTGTCTCCTCGGACCGTCCGATGTCATGTTCTCAACCAGTACTGAATCGATGACTTGTTGTACAAGTGAACACGTGTACATAGACACGGACATACACTCCCGGGTGTATGTACTCTACACGTACAAAGAGGATGTACACGTGGATCCACACTAAATATACACACACAATGATAAAAGTTCGTACCCCCACATGTACATAAATTCGAAAAGTCACTCGGTTACACACCCGTCTTATTACGTATACACACACACTTGTACAAACATTCAAGATGATATCCACATATTTACACACTCAAATGCACAAACGTGGACATTTAAAACACGTGCGTATTTTTACACAAGCACAGACACAAGTGTACGTCTTTCACATATGACACACAAGTATACGTCTGTCGCCCGTAAACTTGTCAGATATGAATACGTACACGCATGTGAACGTATAGGTACCCTGTGACGTGTATGTCGATACAAACGTCCTCACACATGGTAAACAGATATAGTACCCCTCCGCCTTACCACCTGAACCCGTGCGCACGTCCACTCTTATTCCTTCACCTCCCTTCTTGGGACTCACGTCCCCCACAGGGAGCTCAGGAGTGGGAGGCTCCCGTCTCGGGCGGGGAGGGTCTACTGAGTGGTTATTGGTGCCGTGACTGTCAGTCGTCCTACTTCCGCAAGGACGCGTCCTTGGCGTCGTGCACGAGCGCACAGTACCAGACGTCCGCGTCCGCGCACGCGTCGCGAGAGACGACGTCCGAGAGGACGTCGGCGACGTCGGTCGGGTGGGCCGGGTCGGCGACCGGTGAGAGGGCGTCTTTCTCCGACAACGGTACCGACGAGTAGCAGATAGACACCCCTTGTCTCCCTCGTCCGGACCACTTCCTACTCTGTCTTCCGCTTACACCCATCTTTCTTTCCCGTCTTCGACCACTCTTTGAGCCCCTCTCGCGACCAGGTCACCCCTACACGGGTGCGACCCGACGGACTCTTGTGGCGGACTTCAAGTTCCCAGTACAGGACCGTCTTTTTCCTAGTTCCAGAGGTCTTGGTAAGGGTCCGTACCCACCCTCTCTGTTTCTTCGTCTAGTGTTAAAGTCCCTGCTAAAACGGTAAGACATAGAGACCGGGGGAGGAATCAAGTACTTTTGACTTTCACAAACAGCGAGTCAGGACAGGTTGAGAAAGTCTGGTCTACCTGACGTCGGGTAGTCCGAGGAGACAGGTACCTCAAGAGGTCCGTTCTTTGGACCTCACCCAACAGTAAAGGAGGAAGTCCGTTAGAAGGACTCGGTCCCTTCTAGAAGGGTTGGGTAGTTTGGACCCAGAGGGTTTAACGTCCGTCTAAGAAATGGGAGAATACTCTAGCAATGTTCATTAACCCTCGAAGGGACCGAGTGTTTGGTCTGATTGTTCGGAGACAGTTCGTGGTCAAAGTGCGTCTCGGAATTTGTTCCATGAAACCCCGATCGTGGGGTTTAATTATGCTAAAGTACACACCGGATCAACGACACGACACGAGTCAGTACAGGCTGAGAAACGGTGGGGTACGTGACACCGGGCGGTCCGAGGAGACAGGTACCCTAGGAGGTCCGTTCTTATTACCTCACCCAACGGTAAAGGACGAGGTCCCTAAAAGGACTGGGACATAAAATTATGTGTAATTCATTTTACGTATATCTTTAATTTTGAGCGGATAGGAAAATGGTTATGGTATATACGTGTCCCGTCAGACCTTTAACACTAAAAGTACTCAGACTCCTTGTAAACGGAAACACCGGGGAAGGAGGTAATTTTGTATGTAGTTTTAATTGGATGTCCCCACACTACCCCACCCACCCTCCGACTTTCCTCCAAGTTCTCCCTCCCGTGTATACATATGGGTACCGACTAAGTACAACTACATACCGTCTTTAGTTGTGTTATAACGTTAATAGGAAGTTAATTTTTATTTATTTAAAGATTTTTTATAAAATGTTGACGCAAACATATTTTCACTTATATAATAAAACCTCGAACTATTTCCACTAACGACATGTTACAACGTTTACTTGATTTACGGTGACTTACGGTAAAATTTTACCCACCAACAAGACACATGTAAAGTGAGGTCAAAAAATTTACTTATATAATTATAATATATAATTTTATAAAATAAGTTAGACTTTCAATTTAAGAAATAACATTAAAATTTTCTTAGTGTTTGTCCTTAAAGTCACCAATTCTGAGACGGGAAGGTCAAAAACCCCTCGTACCCAAACTAGGGACCAGTTCCTTAATTCTAGGGTGTACGGTACTCCGAGTCGCTTTTTTTTTTTTTTTTCGTATTTGCAAACGTACCCAGGGATTTTCATAACACCCGGGACCCGTCGAGGATTAGACCTTTCTATTCATCTGAACGGATATACTGGAGTGTCGTTCACCGTCACAGGGATAATATCCGTATGACCTTTAAGACAATAGGGAGTAAGGGTCCGTTTTCCGATTGGTGATCTCTATCGTACCGGGTCCGAGGGGACGGTAACGTCAGTCCGGTCACCCTTTGTCGTCTTACCGTTCACCCTTTTCTACCTCTACCGTGTAAGAAGGTCGAGGGGGACGGTCCGAGTGTAAACCGTCACTGACCGAAGGGTCCACTACATCATCACTTCTTGGGTGGACGGTTACGTCCTTTGCGTTCTCCCAAGGTAGGAACCCAGTCCTTCTAGGGGACCTTCTCCTTTACCGTTGGGTGAGGTTATAAGAACGGACCTTTTAGGGGTTCTGTCTCCTCGGACCGCCCGATGTCAGGTCCCCGATCGTTTCTCAACCTGTGCTGTCGTGTGTGTGTCCGTGCATAAGGAGATGTATTCCGGTGTCGAGGGTAGTCTGTTAGGAGACGTCGACAACCTGTAAACCTGTGGAAGAAACCTTTTACTGATAAATCAGGGAGATGGGTAAAAAGTCTAACTAAAAACAATAACTCAACATACTCTAGAAATGTATAAAACCTATAATTGGGGATAGGGTACGTACTAGACGTTTCAAAAAGAGGGGAAGACGTCCAACGGAAAAGTAAAACGACAACAAAACCAAACCCCCAAAAAAACCGGTATGTCTTCGAAAATTCAAACTACATCATGGTGAACAACTAAAAACGAAAACAACAAACACGAAAACGACAGTATAGTTTTTTTTTTTTTTTTTTTTTGTGAGTAACTACCCTGGTCACATCTCCTTGAAGAAAGATTGTAAAAGAAGATTTTTAAAATACCGAAGTCCAGTATATAAATTCAGAATATGGGTTAGTTAGGTAGACCAGGGTAGCGAAGTACCGTTTATCTACCCCTTTGTGACCTTTGTCACTCCCTGAAATAAACCCCCCCGAGGTTTTAGTGACGTCTACCACTCACGTCGGTACTTTGATTTTCTCCGAACGAGACCTTCTTTTCGTTACTGGTTGGATCTGTCGTATGATTTTTAGACTCTGTAATTAAAAGGGTGTTTCCAGGCAGATCAGTTTCGATACCAAAAAGGTTATCAGTACATACCTACGCTCTCAACCTCATTTTTCTTTCGACTCGTCGCTTCTTAACTACGAAAACTTGACACCACAACCTCTTCTGAGAACTCTCGGGGAACCTGACGTTCCTCTAGGTTGGTCAGGTAGGATTTCCTCTAGTCAGGACCCACAAGTAACCTTCCTGACTACAACTTCGACTTTGGGGTCATGAAACCGGTGGACTACGTTTCTTGACTGAGTAAACTTTTCTGGGACTACGACCCTTTCTAACTCCAGTCTTCACCTGTTGTCTCCTATTCTACTACCAACCTACCGTAGTGACTGAGTCACCTGTACTTAAACTCATTTAAGGTCTTCAACCATTACCTATCCCTCCGGACCTCACGACGTCAGGTACCCCAGTGTTTCTCAGCCCGTGTTGACTCACTGACTTGACTTGACTTGGGTAAAGTTCAATTAAAAACATTCACCGCATTTTAACAAATCAACGATTCAGCGTAGGTTGATAAAACACCGAGGTACCTGACGTCAGACGGTCCAAGGAGACAGGTATCCTAAAGGGTCAGTTCTTATAACCTCACCCAACGGTAAAGGAAGAGGTTCACTAGAAGGGTTGGGTCCGTAGTTTGGATGTAGAGAGTGTACCCGTCCGCCTAATAAATGGGGACTCGGTGGTCCCTTCGGGTCATATTTTACCCCCAGTCTAACATAGTAAGACGTGCACAAATTGGTCGAAAGGGTTGTAGTAAACAATTTCTCTCATAGAAAAGGGTGACTCAGAAACTCCGAGGGAACCGTACTATTTTTTCGATAACGATGTCGCCGTTAGTGCAAAGACACAACCGGGTTTTCAAACAAGTCTAAAAAGGTATTGCAGTATACCCTTTTGGGTTTCCTTGAAAAGTCCGGTTTGGTTATAATATGTTGTATATAGTTTTGTTGTACCACATGTGGAATTTTACATAGGTTACAATACATAGTTATACATAAAGTTAATTTTTATTATTATTTCTGTTAAGAAACAATGTCGGTTTCGAGAGAGGTCCAGAGGGAGAACGAGGGAGGGACGGTGAGGGGATAAGAACGACGAGGGACTCAACATGGTTGAAATGACCAAATTGGAACATTTATCAGGAATTAAAAGTTGAGGGGAAAAGCTCACACGACAGTCAAAGGACTGTCAAAGGAAGTAGACTGAGGATCTCCCTTTTTTTTAGAGAGGTTTGGTTTCCTTCCGTCATTTATAACATAGGACACGACTCGACACGTATAAGTCCAACGGACCTACCGACATCTTGAACCGGAAGGAGTCGATGAGAGACTAGTACCAAAGTCTAAGAAGAGGAACGGTGGGAAAGGGGTTCGGGATTAGGGTTGGGGTCACGGACTTAGGTAGGTCTAGTTCACCCTTTGATAGTCTCTATCCGGTTATTCATCAAGGGACTTGAAAAAAGTCCCATCCCCCTCGCCACGATGGTGACCGACTCGTCGATGAAAAGACTCTAGTGACGGAAAGAACAGGAGGATGCGTGGGGTGTATAGGGTCCCTATCCCATAGACGGAGTCAAAAGGTCCGAGAGGGAGGAAGTCGAGATTCAGGATCAAGGTTGCAGTTTAGGGTCAATCCTAGAACGAGGTTTCCTAGGACTTTAGTGCTACCATAAAAAGTCGACCGACACTTTTTAGGGTCTATCCTTTGGTTTACACACTAATGAGGGAGTGGAGATTCTATGTACAAGGGTCAGTGGTTCTTCATAACACTTCGAACGGGTACCCAACTTTCCTGAATAAGTCGACTCTACAATTGAGTAATGTTTTTTAGGTCTCAATCAAACAGATAAAGGATACAGAAGGAATTCTCTTTGTCGTCCCTACCTGTTCGGTAACAGGTTCCCAGTTGAGACCGGACGACGAACGAAATCATTTATTTGAAATAACCGTGTATCGGTACGAGGAAAGAAATAAGAGATGTCGATGAAAACACGATGTTACCACCTCAACCCAACAACCTTGTTTTCTCCAAAATACCTACAGGTATGTGATAGCGACCAGGAAATGACTTTTAACAACGTCTTCGGACGGAATCTCCTTCCGTACGTACTCGAGACAAAGTGTAGGTAGAGGTGGAACGTCCTGGACCAGTGAAAGATACACTAAACTACTGAGCTAAGTACACTGTGAATCTTATCGTGGATCACTCGTACTTTGTCTACTGTTGATACCAATTATTTTTCGTAGTCAGGTTGTCTGTATACTGACTTCTGTCTCTCTTTGTGACTCTTTCTCAAAAGAGTAGTCAGAACGAGTCACGATTGACGTAATGAACGGTTCGTTACAAACTGAACTTTACAAAAAGGGTCCTTAAACCGGAGGTGAACCGGGGAAGAGTCAAAGAGAACCTGGGGACCCCCGAAGACGGGAGTGTCAGTCAAGAGAGAACAGATCAGAAAGGACCAGGACCCGGAAGAGAACCGGGACGAAGAAGCCAAGGACTATCCCTTTACTGGGAGGGTCCCAGGGGTCATAGACGTCCTCAAGTTTCTGTTCACGGGGTGGACGAAGGGGGTTGGAGGTCTGAAAGTCTACACTACTCTACACTTTCGATGGGAAGAGAGTCCTGGTTCCTCTTCTTCTTCCTTGAAGGTGTAAGATTTCGACTTCGTTTGATGTCACCCGTTTGCTCCTACGAAAGGTATGTAAAATAGAGTTATGAGACGATCGGACTCCTCACTCACTTCCCTCTCTTCCTCCTCCTCCTTTAGTGTATGTAATGTGTGTGTGTGAACTTGTGTGTTGGAGTGTATGGAGCACACATGTTGACTGTATATGTGTTGACGTGTTTCTGTGTGTCAGAGTGTGTGTGTCTTGACAAGCTGTATGTTGTGTGTGTTGAAGTCTTTACGTTGAGGTCCGTAATATGATTCACTTTATTCAGTCTGTCTCTTTCTGTTTGTGACGTATAATGAATATACACCTTAGATCTTTTGTGTTGTTTGATCTCTTGTATTGTTTTCTCTTTGTCTGAGTGTCTATATCTCCTGTTTAATCACCAATGGTCACCCCTCTCTCTTCCCCCCTCGTCGTTGAGTCCCCATCTTTCAATGTACATGTTTGATAACCCATATTTTATTCTATATTCCTATATAACACGTTGTATCGTTTATATCGGTTGTAAAGTATTATTGATATTTACTTCATTTAGAAATTTTTAACACTTAGTAATATAACATAACATAGTAATATAACATTGGGTGGTCCGAGGAGACAGGTACCTTAAAAGGTCCGTTTTTATGACCTCACCTAAGTAATTGAAGAGGACCCCTAGAAGGACTGGGTCCCTAGTTTGGGCGTAGAGGTCAAACCGTCTCTCTAAGAAATGGTGACGCGGTGGACCCTTCGGGGATAACATAACATATGGACATTAAATACATTATAACATGTAGTCGAAATGAAGTTAAATTTTTTCTCTTTTCCTCGAAATAAGTACGTCATACAGTATGTTAAGGATGTGTGTGTTTGTATGTGCGTGAACTGTAAGTACGTGCGGTAGTCTGTGTTTTGGGGTGTCAGGAGGAGTCTGTGTGTCGAGGTATGTGTGTGTGTGGGGAAGTCCTAGAACGTGTTGAGGGGAACATTTACTTCGAGATATGTCCGTCCATGTATTATGTGTGTGTGTGTGTGTGTGTGTGTGTGTGTTGAACCCTGTGTTCTGTGTTTTGAAGTCTGTAGCTTTACGGAAGGGTGTAAATTTGTAAGTCGGAGTGAGTAGAGACACCCAACCGTGAGGATGAGTTTTAAGTCAGAGTGTGTGTGTGTGGTAGTGGTGGTGGTGGGGAGTATCTTGAAGACTGGGTCAGGGGGGCGTAGCCACCGGTTGCAGAGTCAGTGTTAGTCCCGGGAGGCCTAACCTCCTTATTTGGGGGACTATCCCTTCCCTTGGTTCGGAACCTTTCCCTGGTCCGTAGTCCGTTTCTACCTTTGGACGGGTGCCCATCTCCGGTACCTATTCTCCCTGTCCTACCTGTTCTCGCCTCTACCCATTGGTTCCTCTGTCCTTTGAGTGGTCCCGATGTCCTCTACTCGCCTCCGATGCTGAGATGCCCCGTCCCTCGTCGACTCTGTTTCTCGTCGGCTCTCTACTCTTGTACCCGCTTTCCCCCCGGGGTGGGCGGACTGGGGTACTATCCGGGTCGCCCGGGGCCTAGGGCGGACGGTTTTAGAGTCTCGGGGGCGGGAGCGTCTCGGCGCCCTGAGCGTGAGTGGTCGCGGTCCTCGTCGCCCCCGCCGGACGGGCGCGCAGGCGGACGCGCGACGCGCCCCTACGTCCACGGCCTCGGGTCGCTTCGCGGGCCGGCCCCGTCGCCCCTGGGCGGTCTCTGGCGCGTCGCGGACGAGGTTTTGGTTTTTCCGGCTCCATGGCCGCGCCTCGGCGCTGCGCGACACGTCGACCACCCTAGGCGCGGCCCGGGCGCAAGTGCACCCACGCCCCCGCGGCCCGGCAACCTCCACCCCCCCGCCCTAGGGGAGGCCCTATTGGGGGCGGAGGGGGCGCGGGTCGGGTCCGAGTCGTCGGCTCGCCCTCTTTCCCGTGACGCACAAACCCCTCCCCACTCACCGGAGAGAGCGCAGATCGGGGGCGGGGGTCGAGCCTCGGCGCGGAGGCTTGGGGACGGAGGGCGGCGGAGGGCCCGGGAGGTCTGAGGGCTGGTAGGGACCTCTCGCGCCCCTGGTCCGGAGCCGTAGTGACCCGGGCGCGGGTGTAGGAGTCGCCTCCAGATCCCTTCCGCGCCGCACCTGAGCCGACGGACCGAAGAGGGAGGTCCACGTGCAAGGCAGAAACCGGTGTACCGGCGACACACTCGAACCCAGTCGGGGAGAGGGAGAGACTCGGACCAGAGGAGTAAATTTGTTACCTCCACTGAGACGGTTGGGGTGTCTTCTAATTTCGACTCTTTTAATTTCACGCGCACTCGGACCTTTAGGAGGCACGTCGTACTTCGGAACACGTTCACCCTCCGTTTAGTGACGACCATCGGAACATTAATTATAATAAGAAACGAGAGAAATCCTATGGGGCCCGTCACAACTAAAACGAAAAGAAGGGTTTTCCGTGACTAAACCAGGGAAGGTTATAGAGGATGATTAACGGTAAAAATTCTCGACTCGTGTCTCGAACCGCACACTAATTTTGGAGTTATACACAAACGATAATAATAATGGCTCGTTAACAAATACCGTTGGAGGATCAGATCGGTCCGAGAAAATGTGGATAAATTAGAAGTGTGAGGATACATCATCGACAGTGATGGGAGTTAAACGTCTACCCCCATGTCCGAGAGTCTCTCCAAGTCATTGAACTGGTTCTAGTGTGTCGGTCTTTCGTCAGTGGGGTCAAGGTTGAGACACGTATATCGGGGGTGAAAGGAAGAACTGTGTCGTCGAAGATAATTATCTATTCGTCAAGAGTTTGAATCGACATGGAATCTGAGTGGGTGGTCAACAACAAATCAGTGAGTTAGCACAGGTCAAGAAAACACTGGGGTACCTCGGGCGGTCCGAGGAGACACCCTAAAAAGTCCGTTCTTATGACCCCACGTGACGGTAAAGGAAGAGATCCCCTAGAAGGCCTGAATCCCTAACTTGTGTCCAGAGGACGTAATCGTCCACCTAAGAAGTGGTGACTCGGTGGACTCTCTATGATTATCATCCCCTTATTATTATCCCCTTTAAACCCCCCACCCCACTCTCCTATACCTTTAAGAGACGTGAGAAAATCCTCTTCCTTCACCGTTGGGTGAGGTTACAAGAACGGATCTCTTAGGATACCTGTCTCCTCGGACCACCCGACGACAGGTATTCCAGCGTGTCTCAGTCTGTGTTGACTTCACTGAATCGTCGTCGTCGTCGACGACGTGAAAAAAGTCAAAAAGACATTTAGATTTTGATAGGATTCTTTAAAACAGTTGACTAATTTTTCTAGTACCTCTCCTCATGAAGGGACCACCAGGTTACCAATTCTGAAACGTAAGGTCACTTCCCCCATGTCCAAGTTAGGGACCAACCCCTCAATTCTAGGGTGTACGGCTAACCGGTTTTGTGGTTTTGTATTTTGTCTTTGTCATATCCTTGTGTAGGTTTGTTTCTGAAATTTTTACCAGGTGTAATTTTTCTTTTTAGAAATAATTTTTTTTCTAGATTTTTTTTAATACCTCCTAAGTTTTCTCAAAAGTAGATATACAATATGAATGATTAGAAGTGACATAACCTTTAATTTTGACTTGCATGAATTTATAAGTAAAATCCTATTTTCATTCGAGTAATGTACAATTGTATTTATCGTCTAAAAATACTTTTTATTGATATAAAAGGTTTTGTTCCTTTTTCGATACTCTTATCGTTATAAAATATGAAAGTGTTTAACGAAATTACAGATCGAATTATTTTTGTTTCGTTCGTAATATGAAACACATGAGTCGGTGAAATACAGGGTAAAAATTAACTTGTAATTCCCTTACATCATAAAATGTTCCCGAAGGGAACATCGAGTCACCCATTTCTTAGAAGGACGTTTCGTCCTCTGGGCCCAAACTAAGGACCCAACCCTTCTATGGGACCTCTTCCTTCATCGTTGGGTGAGGTCATAAGAATGGACCTCTTATAATACCCGTCTCCTCGGACGGTCCGATGTCAGAAACCCCAGTGTTCTCAGTCTGTGTTGAATCACTGATTTGGTGGTGGTGGTTATAAAATTAGTATTGAGACGGTTATAGAAATAGATCTCCGAACAACGGTAAAAACAGAAAAGACTTTAAAAACAGTGGTTCTTTCCGTCCTACTGTAAAAAAAGGAAGGTCTAACTCAACCACATCACATAAGAACCAATAGTTTACGGGTACCAAAACTCTGAAACTTTACTATTTATAAGTACTACACACTTTGTCGTACTATGTATTGACGTACTAGAATTAAAGTATTATTACCTACCAATCAACACTTTTATGTGTTTACTCTGGACACTAGTTTGCTCGGACACTAACATTTACTGACAAAAAACGAAGAACACAAAAAAACTAAAGGATAATACGTGTACAATTGAAAATTCTTTATTTACGATAAAATTTTTGGAATTTTTTTTTTTTCTTTCGTTCTAAGAGTATGTCAACTATGTCAACTGGGAGGAACACACTCTTAAGGTATAAACATTTAATTGGTTGGACGATTTTTAAAATACATGGGATTTAAGTCATAGGTACCGTAAAAGTACCAGTACGTGTCTCACTACTTTTTAAACTTGACCAACTGTACGACTCCAGTTTATATGTCGATGTCAGTTTGTTCCGTTGGGAGATGGAAGAACAAAGTTCACAGTATGGTACTTTTTACAGGAAAGGTGTTAGACAAATCACGGCGTAAAAAGTTTAAAAACACGAAAAACAACTAAAACGACAAACCTTACCGGGGTCCGGATCACGTTTTCACGACAGATTACAAGAAATCGTGTTCTTCTGACACAACACGAAGTACCTCTTTTAGAAACACAATCTATTTGAAGTAAGTTCGCACTCAATGTCACGACAACCGACACTTATGTTACAATTACTTAGTTGTTATACATAGTTTATTACACAGAGATTCGTCTTTGTGGGTCTACCAACCTTTTCTATCCTCATAGAATTAGTCGAAAAATCCAATAATACGGATAAGAAACTCTGACATGGCTCCGAACTGTACAAATTTTCCTATCAACGTTTCGTCTTAGACTTTCATAGTGACTTGGAAATGATGAGACAATTGTAATGTTAGGTACCTCACGTAGAAAAATGGATACCTACTAAAACTTTGTAGTAAGTGCTCAGTGGACTTAATGTGTCTAGTAGGTTCATAATTGTGTAAAGTAATAAGTCATAGTTTTTCATTGTAAACAATTATACTGATGGTTAGAGTAGTCTTCTCAGAAATTTACAACCGTTCGACAGTTCTAATGTCATCATTTATGTTCAAAAAGTTTTAAGATTAAAAGGGAATTTTCAGGTCTAAAATAGTACCTGTTGTTTGTGACAAGAGGAAGTACGATGTCTGAGAAAGAAAGTGAAAACACTTTTACATCGGAAAGAGAAGGATTGAATAAAATGAATCATACTATTAGAAATCAACATCGGTTTATTATAACGTTTACCGTAATAAAGTAGGGAAAAATACCGACTCGTCAGTTTAACATGAGAAAGTTTACCAATTGAAGTACAACAAACTTGAAGTGGAATTAAATTCCTTTTCATTTCTTTACGGGTCTTTTGGAGTTCTCATAAAGTTACGTCACAAAAATTTTTAGTTTAATTACGTTTTTGTGGTGTTACTTGTTCAATAGTCGTAAAGTGTATTTCTGTTCTAGTCTTAAGGACTAAAAAGGAACACGAAGTCTGAAGGTATATCGAGTTGTGAGAATGACTAAGACAGAAATTTTATTTGTAAAACTATAAAACGAATGGTACCTAAAAACGTAATTAAAACACACTGTAAAAAAAAATGACGTGGGTCAAAATCAGTGTCGTGTGTTCTAGAAATCAATTCCGTACGTCCGAGAATGAATACCGTACGTCCTAGATCGAGGGACTGGTCTCTAACTTTGACCCGGGGGAAGTAACCCTCACGTCTCAGAATTGGTGACCTGGTGGTCCATTCAGGGACACACTGAAAAATTAATAATTTTAACCTTAGAATAAATAGAAAAGATAGTCTCTTGTAGGGATAATAGAGACTTACCCCTTTTCTATTGTATTGGTATAGAAGTTTCTTATTAAAAATTTAATAAAAATTTAAAAAAATTAATAAAATAACCTTTCATCAACTAAATGTTACAACATAATCGAAGTCCGTATATCGTTTTTATTAATATGTATATGTATGTAGATGAGAAAAATCTAAAAGTTTCTTATTAAACATTTCTTTTTTAGACTGAATAAAGTGATAAAGTTTCAATGTCTATGTGTGTCTGAGGAAAACACAGAGTAACGGGACAAGTAAAGAGAATTGATAAAATAACTCCATATTGTTGTCCATTTTTTAGACTTGTTTTGTTGTAGTTGTCTCTGGGTACTTTGATAGTGGTGGTAGTGAAGAGTTTCAATTATAAGGTCATTATTATAAGACTATACTAGAAAGAATTAATGTCTCCAAAAGAACCTAGGGGAATTGTTCAACCTGAAGGGTCCACAACGTCACCATTTCTTAGGTGGACGGTTATGTCCTCTACGTTCTCCCGAACTAGGGACCCACCCCTCCTAGGGGATTCTTCCTTTACCGTGGGGTGAGGTCATAAGAACGGACCTTTTAAGGTACCTGTCTCCTGGGACCACCCGATGTTAGGTACTCCAGCTTTTATAAGCCTGTGTTGACTCGCTGACTTGTACGTTTGTGCGTTGTAAAATGTCTGTTCACGGAATAAAAGGAGTAAGAACGGGACAGGGACGCTCATAGAGAAGGTAGGAAAAAAGTAAACACACACACACACACACACACACACACACACACACACACGAGGTCCAGAATCAACGTTGTAAGTCCTAGAAATCAAAGTCGTATGCCCTAGATCAAGGGACTGGTCCCTAGTTTGGGGACCGGGAGACGTAACCCTCGTGTCTCAGAATCGGGACCTAGGGGTCCGTTCAGGGAGAAAGTAAGAAAGTTCTTCCCTTTCCGATGACCGAAGGTAAATATCACCTTTTCGCCCGAGTCTCTTCAATTCAGTGTCCGACGTGACCATTATTTACCACGTCGGTCTCAAACTCGGGTGGGGTCCAGGTGGGACCCCACCTGACCTCAGACTGGCCTCAGAGGTCGAGACCGGGGTCGTAATCCTTCGGTCCGGTTGGGTTTGTCTCGTAGGAGTCCAACAGGGTCTGCTAACGAGGTCACCACCCTACCCCGGACTCGTTCCTGACTCGGTGTTCCTCGTTCTCTACCTCCTTAACTCCGATTAATGAGACGTCCTTCGTGAGTGAGGGATACTTAATTAATCCCGTCTCGATCGGACGCCGTAGGGGCTTCGGGGGTCTCAGTAATTCCCTCTCCCTCACAGAGTAATGCCGACCGTCGAACCCTCCCCGTTCTCCTTCCGGTCCGTGGGGGGGGGGTGAGAAAGTTGGGGTGGGAGGAATGGTCTCACCGGACGAGCCGTTCGGTTTTCAGTCTCTACTTCCCTATTCAATGGATGGAGGTTTTAAGTCAGTTGTAAATATAAATACATTCTATAGACCGAAGGGTACATCGAGTTTACTATTTCTTAGGCGGACTTTGGGCCCTCTGGACCCAAGTTAGGGACCCAGTCTTACTATGGGACCTCTTCCTGTGCCGTTGGGTGAGGTCATAAGATCGGACCTCTTAGGTTGTTTGTCTCCTCGGACCACTCGATGTCAGGCACCTCAGCGGTTCTCAGCCTGTGCTGATTCGTTGATTGTGAAAGTGTGTTCTATAAGTCTCATCCATTTAGACCCCGAAGGGACCACCAGGTCACCCATTCTAAGACACAGGGGTTACGACCTCCGGGTCCAAGGTAGGGAGCAGTCCCTCGATCTAGGGTGTACGGTGTTGATTCTGGGTCACGTCAGTTTAGCATTATTATTATTTTCTATACGTCTTATCCACTTAGATATCTCTTTCTTTCGTCTAATCACCAATGGTCCTCGACCTTGTTCTTCCCCTACCCCTCACTAACGGAATACCCATACCCCAAAGGAAAGCCCCACTGCTTTTTTAAAACCTCGATCTATCAGCACTATCGATGTTTTTTGCACTCACATGAATAGTGATTGAATACGGAAATTTTACCAATGTTGCCGACACCACCTTTAGTAAAACGTTGTTTATATACATAGTTTAGTTGTGTAACATGTGGAATTTGAAGATGTTACACACACACACACACACACGTGCGTGCACACACGTCAGGACAGGGTGAGAAATGTTGGGGTAATTGACATCGGGTGGTCCGAGGAGGCAGGTACCCTAGTTTGAGTGCAGAAAACGTAGAGGACGTAATCGTCCGTCTAAGAAATAGTGAACACGGTGGACCCTTCGGTTTTGAAGATGTTAGAATATACAGTTAATATACAGTTATTTTTACCTTTTTCACCAATGTTACCATTTTGAACACACAAAATGTTAATTTTTCAGTCAGAGGAACATCAAGTACTAATGAATAAGTTGTAACTACTTGTGGAAACCCCCAAAATAAAACAAACGAAATTATAAATAAAAATGAGTAAATAAATAAACCGATACGACCCAGAATCAACGTCGTGGGCCTAGAAGCTAAACAATATCGTATGTCTTACGTTACGTTTGAGAACCAACACCGTATACTCTAGATCAAGGGACTGATCCCTAGTTTCGGTCCGGGGGACGAAACCTTCACACCGTAGAATCGGTGACCTGGTGGCCCTTCAGGTTACTTGTGGACAAACCATGCGTCGTAACATGACCCACTCCTTCGGGTCGGGACACGAGTCTCGAGTTAGAGTCACTCTTCACCGTGGTATGTTGAAGGTATATCGGAGGACTCTGTGAGAGGTAGGAGTAGGTTAAGACCAGAATCCCGTGACTGGGAGTACCTAGTATGGTTGTCCAAGGAAACGAGAGGCTGAAGTCCAACGTACGAGTCGTCGAAGTCAGTACAGGTTGAGAAACGTTAGGGTACCCGACATCGGGTGGTCCACGGAGACGGGTATTCTAAGAGGTCCGTTCTTATGATCTGACCCAACGACACGGGTGGAGGTCCCGTAGAAGGGTTGGGTCCCTAGCTTGGGCAAAGAGAATGTAGAGGATGTAACCGTTCGTCTAAGAAATGGTGATCGTGGTGGACTCTGAAGGACAACCCGAGTCCGTTTCCCTCGGGGAACGTCCTCCTGTCCCCCACCTGTCACACTAGAGTCATCAAAAGGGAGTCCAGGCAGGGATGTACGAATGACGTCTACAGACACGGGGGTCTGATCTTGTGTCCAGGTCCGTCCACCGAGAAAGGTTTAAGATCTTCATTAACGAGGGAAGAGAGGTCTTACAAGAAGGTCCATACCTAGTGATGAGGGTCCACGCTGATTGAAACTATCACACAGTAGGGTATACCCAAGGATCCGGAGGAGGGTGTGGAAGTAGTTAGAGAGGCGTTGAGCAGGTCAAACATATAAACGTAAGACGACTCTGAACAACAAGTCTGTCCATAAATCTTCTCCGTTGTCTTTTTATTTACCCGTTACTCATCTGACTTCAATCATGATGGAAATCATCATATAGGTCCTTGACCCCTCGGGATCGTCTTGACAACGATAACAAGTCAGTGACTCAGTACAGACTGAGAAACGGTGGGGTACCTGACGTCGTACGGTCCGAGGACACAGGAGGCGATAGTGGGTCTCAAACGAGTCTAAGTACAGATAACTCAGTCACTACGGCAGATTGGTAGAGTAGGAAACGACGGGGGAAGAAAATAACGGAAGTTAGAAAGGGGCGTAGTCCCATAAAAGGTTACCCAGCCGACAACCGTAGTCCACCGGTCTCATAACCTCGAAGTCGTAGTCAGGAAGGTTACTTATAAGTCCCAACTAAAGGAAATCCTAACTGACCAAACTAGAGGAACGTCAAGTTCCCTGAGAGTTCTCAGAAGAGATCGTGGTGTTAAACTTTCGTAGTTAAAAAGTCGTGAGTCGGAAGAAATACCAGGCTCAGAGTGTAGGTATGTACTGATGACCTTTTTGGTGTCGAAACTGATATGTCTTGAAACAGTCGTTTCACTACAGAGACAAAAAATTACACGACAGATCCAAACAGTAATCAAGTCAACCATTTCTTAGACAGACGTTACGTCCTCTGGGGTCGGACTAAGGACCCAGTCCTTCTAGACGATCTCTTCCCTTTCCGATGGGTGAGGTCATAAGACCGGATCTCTTAAGGTGCTTGATATATCAGGTACCCCAGCGTTTCTCAGTCTGTACTAACTCGAAAGTGACCCAAACAGTATCGAAAGGAAGGTGTCTCGTTCGCAGAAAACTAAAGTACCGACGTCAGTGGTAGGCGCCACTGAAACCTCGGGTTCTTTCCCTCTCTATTTGTCTCCCATTTAAAAAATTTCTACAAAAATAACAGTTCTATTACGTATAAGTAACATCTTTTTAACCCCTTTACGTCTTTCCCATCTTCCTTTGTTTTTTATTTAGTGGTTTAGGAGAAGTATGAGTGGTAATATTACAACCACCTAATGAAAGCTTCACCCCTATAAAAAGGATCAAGTGTTAATCTTAGTACGGGTGAACAATGTTACACCTACTTGGAATTCCTGTAATACGATTCACTTTATTCGGTCTCTGTTTCCTTGTTCATAAACTACTAAGGTGAATATACTTCAGGGATCTCGTCAGTCTAAGTATTTCTGTCTCATCATCTCACCCCCGGTCCCCGAGCCCCCTCCCCCTACGCCTCAAGGACAAATTACCCCTGCCAAAGTCAAACCCTTCTACTTAGTCAAGACCTCTACCTACCACCACTGTCAACGGTTGTCACACTTACACGAATGCGGTGACTTGACGTGTGAATTCTTACCCCTCCTACCGTTTACCGTACAACACATATAAAACACACACGGACACACACCAGCGATTTAGCACAGGCTTTGGAGTACTCGACATCGGACGGTCCGAGGAGACAGGTACCCCAATGGGTCCGTTCTTATGATCTCACCCAACGGTAAAGACGGAGGTCCCCTAGAAGGGTTGGATTCCTAGCTTGGAAACAAAGGACACTGAGGACGTAACCGTCCGTCTAAGGGAAGGTCACTCGTGTTCCTACCCGTTACAATGTATCTCTGTCCGGTCGTCATCCGTCCCCTGGGGTGTGAATTTCCCTGTTTATAGTAACATGATCAGAAGATCCCGATGGTATTGTTTAATGGTGTTTGACGCACCGAATTTTCTTATCCTTAAATGAGAGAGTGTCAAGACTTCGAGTCTTAAGACTTGGTTTTCCAACCGTCCCAGTACGAGGGATGTTTCCCAGATCCCCTTCTTGAAGGAACGGAGAAGGTCGAAGATTGCCGACAGCTGTTCGGAACAATAACAAGAGCAAGTCAACGATTCAAGACAGGTTGAGAAACGCTGGGGATACCAAACAGCGGACGGTCCGAGGAGAACAAGTACCCTAAGGGTTCGTTCTTATGACCTCACCAAACGGTAAACGAAGAGGTCCTCTAGAAGGGTCGGGCCCCTAACTTGAACACACAGGACTTAACCGTCCACCTAATAAATGACGACTCGGTGGTCCCTTCGGGAGGTCGTTCGAAACCGGAATGAGTTGAACATCCGTAGTGAGGTCAGGTACGGAGAAAGATGTGTATCGGTCGAATGGAGAGAGACAGAGACGGAGAAGTGTGTCAGAAGAATATTCCTATAGTCAGTAATCTAATTTCCGGGTGGGATGAGGTCATACTGTAGGGGTGGGATGAGGTCATATTGGAGTGCAGTTGACAAATGTAGCAGTTTCTGGGATAAAGGTTTAGTCTAGTATAAGTATCCATGATTTTCAGACTCAAAGTGGTATTGAAAACTCCCTCTGTGTGAAGTTGGGTGGTGTCACCCGTTCCAGGAAGTAGATAGGAGTCAAGTCAAGTCAAGTCAGCCAGTCAGCACAGGCTGAGAAACGTTGGGGTACTTAGCGTCGTGTGGTCCGGAGGGACAGGTGGTGGTTGAGGGTCTCAAGTGGGTCTGAGCACAGGTAACTCAGTCACTACGGTAGGTCGGTAGAGTAGGAGCCAGCAGGGGAAGAGGAGGACGGGGGTTAGGGAGGGTCGTAGTCTCAGAAAAGGTTACTCAGTTGAGAAGCGTACTCCACCGGTTTCATGACCTCAAAGTCGAAATCGTAGTAAGAGAGGTTTCTTTAGGGTCCCGACTAGAGGAAGTCTTACCTGACCAACCTAGAGGAATGTCAGGTTCCCTGAGAGTTCTCAGAAGAGGTTGTGGTGTCAAGTTTTCGTAGTTAAGAAACCGCGAGTCGGAAGAAGTGTCAGGTTGAGAGTGTAGGTATGTACTGGTGTCCTTTTTGGTATCGGAACTGATCTGTCTGGAATCAGCCGTTTCATTACAGAGACGAAAAGTTATACGACAGATCCAACCAGTATTGAAAAGAAGGTTCCTCATTCACAGAAAATTAAAGTACCGACGTTAGTGATAGACGTCACTAATGGTGGATTAAACCCAAGGGAGTTTTCTTTCTACGAATCCTGAAGGGACCACCAGGTCACCGATTCTGAGGTTTGAAAGTTACGTCCACGGGTCCAAGTTAGGGACCAGTCCTATGATCTAGGGTGGACAACATTAGTTCTCAGGTGTACGATGTTGATTCTGGGTCATGTCGGTTTATTTATTTATAAAAAAATTTTATTCTTCCTACGAAGCTACAACTCGTCGGTTTTGTCCTTGTGGGTACCGTCTTCGTGGTCTTTCAGGAAGCAACCAGGTGTGTACCTGATACAGGTCCTTTCCATCCCGGTGTTAGTAAGTCAGTAAGTTGTTTATTTATAATTCTTGGACGAAACGTGATCCTTGACCCGATACATGGTCCCTAAGTCACTACTGATCTTGTCCACTCGAGGACCATCCGTTACGCCGACGTTTTCTCAGTCTGTGTTGACTCACTCAGCCAGTGTTGTTGTTGTTTCCTGTCCTGTCCAGGGTCGGTTCCTGGACCTTAAATCCTTGCCTCAACTCTTTTAGTGTTTGACTACGTCCTCTCTGCGTCATTTTGTACGTCACACTAAGCAGTCTACCGGTTCCTTCCGGGAAATCCTCTATTAGGAACCCGTCTCTAGATTTCCTACTCTTACTAATTTGGTATATTTTTACGTCCGCTCTTTGTAAAGTCTCTCCCTTCTTATAAGGTCTCTCCCACTGACGCTGACGTTTCTGGTACTCTAATTTATTCGAACTACTTAGACTCGTGCCGTATCGACTAGGAAGTACTCGGTTCCTGCTTCACTACCGTATACCCTTTCCTTTCCACCTGTCTCCAGTGGTCCAACATTGACCTTAAGAAAAGATAAGTCAAGTCAAGTCAGTGAGTCAGTACAGACTGAAAAACGTCGGGGTACCTGACGTCGTACGGTCCGAAGGGACAGGTAGTGGTTGAGGACAAGACATCTAGTACCATTCTTTACACCTACGGTAGCATATTAACTCTGAGTAGAGTGATTTGGATGGCTAACAAGAATTTCAGTGTCCGTAGGATTGGCTTGTTCACTATGAGTCTAGGTGATTACACCTACTCTAAAAGATCCCTCTTCCAGTACCTCTTCCACTGCCTCTTATCTACTACCTTTGGATTATAACAAGTATCGAGTCAGTACAGGCTGGAAACACTGGGGAGTGCCTGACGTCGTACGGTCCGAAGGGATAGGAAGTGATAGAGGGTCTCAAACGAGTTTTTTGAGTACAGGCAACTCAGTCGCTACGGTAGGTTGGTAAAGTAGGAGACAGTAGGGCAAGAGGAGGACGGGAGTTAGGAAGGATCGTAGTCCTAGAAAAGGTCACTTTTTCTGGAGAAGTGTAGTCCACCGGTTTCATAACCTCGAAGTGGAAGTCGTAGTCAGGAAGGTTACTTATAAGTCCCAACTAAAGGAAATCCTAATTGACTAAACCAGAGGGACGTCAGGTTTCCCTAAGAGTTCTCAAAGGGGGTTGTGGTGTCACGTTTTCGTAGTTAAGAAACCGTGAGTCGGAAGAATTACCAGATCGAGAGTGAAGGTATGTACTGATGACCTTTTTGGTATCGAAACTGATATGCCTGAAAATAGTCGTTCCACTACAGAGACGAAAAATTATGTGACAGATCTCAACAGTATCAAAAGAAAGGTTCCACGTTCACAGAAAATTAAAGTACCGACGTCAGTGGTAGGTGTCACTAAAACCTCAGATTCCTTTATTTTAGACGGTGACAAAGGTAACAAAGGGGTAGATAAACGGTACTTTACTACCCTGGTCTACGGTACTAGAAATCAAAAATTTACAACTCAAAATTCGGTCGAAAAGTGAGAGGAGAAAGTGAAAGTAGTTCTCCGAAAAATCAAGGAGAAGTGAAAGACGGAAATGCTACCATAGTAGAGGTACAGACACGAACACACGAATCAACGAGGTAGTACAAGTTGAGAAACGCTAGGGTACCTGATATCGGTCCGAAGAGATAGGTACCCCTAAGAGATTCGTTCTTATGACCTTACCCAACGGTACGGGAGGAGGTCCCCTAGAAAGGATGGGTCCCTGACTTGGGTCCAGAGGGTTTAACGTCCACTTAAGAAATGGAAGACTCGGTGGTCCCTTAGGGTACTTGTGAACTCACCCATCGGATAGGAAAGAGGTCCCCTAGAAGGGTTGGATCCTTGACTTGGTCCTAGAGGACGTAACGTCCGTCTAAGAAATGGTCGACTCGATGGTCCCTTCCACATAGAGTAGACGGATAGACTCCAACGACTATGAAGAGGGCCGGTAGAACTAAGGTCGAACTCGAAGTAGGTCGGGTCGTAAAGTGTACTAACGACGTATTGTTTAATTGGGTTTTGAATCGTCGAATTTTGAAATTTTGTTGTGTAGATAATGTACCCAGAGATTCTCAGTCTTTAGACCCGTCTCGAACCGACCCAGAAGACCGAGTTCCAGAAACTGGTCTGACATCTGTTCTACAGTCGGTCCCGTCAATGGATCAGGGTTCAGATCTAACCCCATCCTATACGAAGGTCCGAGTGAGGACGCTAATAACCTTTCTAAGTCAAGAAGTACTCATGACCTGACTCCCAGAATTCAGGAATCACCGACTATTGGTCTCCAGAAGAGTCAAGGAACGGTAGTAGCAGAAAAGATTTTCTCACTCGTTCTGTCTTCGGGACTAAAGAAATATTGGATTAGAGTCTTTCCTGTAGGATAGTTAGAAGATAACCAATCTTCACTCAGACATCCAAGTCGGGTGTAAGCTTTCTCCCATAATGTGTCCCGTACTTCTAGTCTCCACTTCTGGTGTCCCTCGGTAGAAGTTCTGACGGATTTCGTGGATTTGTTGGATTGATAAACTCCCACCTACCGTCTGTTGGTCGGTCACTTCCTGGTTCTGGTGTCCGTTCTTCCTTCTCACTCTTTCTCACATCCCCTCCTATAAGTTCAAAGTCCGTCGACTGTTAAAGTTTATGATGGATCTCCAGTTCAATGTACCCTACCTTTTCTTTGATCCTTAGTCAGGTAACACCCTCCTGTAACTATTAGAAACGGGTTTGGTAAAGTCTCATGACTGTCCCCGATCTCTGTGTGTCTGGTCACAAATAGGGAGTGACTGGTCGTGTCAGTGATGGAGACGTTCTCCACTGGTCTTTTTGGTCCTTCTTGGAGGAGAGGGTCAGATCCCGAAGGGTGTCAGAAGACTGTGGAGGGGGTCCTTTCGCTGGAGTAAAGATTTTCTGTTTTGACTAAGATCCAGTATAGGGGGACCTTGTTCTCTGGTTAACTACACTAATAGAGTTTCTCTTTCCCCCGTGGATGATTTTCATCTTGGACCACGGGGTCTTCCCTTCTGTAGCCCCTTGGATTTTTTCCCAGAGACTATTAATGGACGGTTCTAAAGTCTCACTTCCCGTAGAGGTACATTATCGTTTCCTTTCTTTTCGGTCTTCAAAAATTTCAGGAGGAAGTATATAAGACGTTAAAGTAAGACAAATTATTGTCCCGTCTTAAGACAAGGGGCGACACATCCTGAATAATATATCTTATAGAAACCAGGGTGGTTTCTACCGATGTTTTTCCTTTAAGACATTTCACAAGAAGTAATATTTTTAGTCGCTCGATTAAAGTGTTTATAATAAGGGGTGACCGGACTCAATCTTTATGACCTCGAAATCGTACAACCCACTACGTATATGGACATTAAAATACACCGCTCCCCCTCTTTCTCTTTACTTACCGATCTCACTTTAGTTCTGTACAAGTCTCACCAATAGAGACCTATCATTTTAATGTCTACCAAGAATAAGTGGAGTAGTATAAAAAGACACAAAATGTGTTACACACACACACACAAACCAGTGAGTCAGTACAAGATGAGAAACACTGAGAATCCTGAGTGTCCGAGGAGGTAGGTACCCTAAAAAGTCGGTTCTTATGACCTCACCCAACGGTAAAGGAGGAGGTCCCCTAGAAGGACTGGGTCCCTACACTTGGGCGTAGAGGACACAGAGGACGTAACGTCCACCTAAGAAACGACAACTCGGTGGTCTACTCACTACTTTTACTCTTCAACCGTCCGACTCTTTGTCCGTCATCATACGTGGTTAAGGTTACGAGTATGTCAAATTATGCGTGATCCTCATATAACTGTTCTTTCTCCATTCGGTTAATTTTCGGTTTTACCCTGACTGGTGTGGGGGTAGGTAGTGGGATTATTTAAAGTGGATTCTGGGTTCAACCTCGGTTTTAGGAGGTATAAATCCAGACTGTGTCATTTCGAAGGAGTCCACAGGGAGCCCAACGAATCGTGTGGGTTATCTACACGGGGTATGCGGACCGTCGTTCGGGTAGGTCACTCTAAGAGGTCAATCCTTTTACCTTCGTAAGTCACTTGTCTCGTTTCCATCTACCAACTCAGGTCTTACAACAAGGTTTACTCGAAAGAGGATCCCGGAAACACTTTGGAAGAGACGTGGAGGATCATAATCTTCTCGAGTAGGTAGATAAGTAAATTAATTACTTTTACTTTCCATGAAAGTGTTTTTAAGGAGAGACAGTCAGTGGTGCGATTCGTGAAGTGAGTATAATAGAAGAAATTAGGTACGGTGCTAGGAAAATAGGATCAACTGTCTACTCATTTGTCTCCGTGTCTCTTCAGTTCGTTGAAAGGGTTCTAGTGTGTCTACCGTTACCAGTCTTAGTATTAGACTTGGAATCAGTAGACCGAGGTCTTCGAACTGGTACCATGACAGGACTAAGGTCACTTCTAGATAACTCAGTCAATGGTTACCTGGGTCACCGATTACTGCTTGGGTGTCAGAGTACTTGTGAACTTTGCTTGTAGGTAGGGGTTTCCAATGGACGGAGGTAAAAAAGGACCACTACGACCACCTCAGAGGTCTACCGACTGGACCCTCCAAAGTCAAAAGGTAGAATAAAGAGGAGTAATGGATTACTAGGGAGTCAAAACGTTTCGGTCCAATAAAGTAAGGAAGGAGAAGGAACATAAAGAGTATAGTACGATGTTCTTTTACAAATAAGTAAGGAAGTGAGTACATAAGTAATTCACTTACAAATAGGTTGACTCGATACTCCCTTCGGGTATCTGTCTATCTATCTATTGAGTCAACCATTTCTTAGGTGCACGTTACGTCCTCTGGGGTCAAGTGAGGACCCAACCCTTCTAGGTGTCGTCTTTCCTATCCGACGGGTGAGGTCATAAGAAGCCAAAGTGACCAACGAGTCGACCATTTCTTAGGTGGACGTTACGTCCTCTGGACCCAAGCTAGGGACCTAAACCTTCTAGGGGACCTCTTCCCTTTCCGATGTGTGAGGTCGTAAGACCGGAGTTCTTAAGGTACCTGAGATATCAGGTACCCTAGTCTCAGACTGTGCTGACTCACTGAATAAATATATATATAATAAGATATGTAAATAATATATATCTCTCTCTTCCGTCCTCCTCTTCCCCTGTTGTCTCCTACTCTACTAACCTACCGTAGTGGCTGAACTACCTGCTCAAACTCGTTCAAGGTCCTCCACCACTACCTGTCCCTTCGGACCGCACGACGTCAGGTACCCTAACGTTTCTCAGTCTGTGTTGACTCACTGACTTGATTTGAATTGTTACTCTAACCCGAAGGGTCCACCACGACATCAGCTCAGGTTCGATCGTGACGAGCGACGTTCTATACAGTTACTTAGACTGTGATCCACAACCCTAGTCCTTCCCTGAAATAAGACCTTGATCGACTGGGTCTTCTACCGTCCGATCTCGGAGTTTTATTGGTAGAACAGTCCCGGACCTACGGTCCAAGAGAATACTTAGTCTCTAACCTCGCCCAACTCCTTTGTTTCATTTTTCCGATAAGTCAAGAACGTTTACAGGGGATCTTACCGTTCGGAGTCCGTCCCATTACACAATCAAAAGCGAAGGAATGTCAGGAAATGTCCACCCGTCAAGTCCGACAGAGGGACTCCCTCCGACAATACATACGGATGGTGTATTGTTTTTTTTTCGGTGTCCTACTCCCAACTTCAGTGTCTTCGTCTAGGTCGTGCCTAAGTTTAATTGGGAAGGGTCAATGTCCCGATCACCATCTCTTGGGTGGACGGTTCCGTCACAATCCTTAGGTTCTAGAGACGAGTGAGGTCCTGTCCGGTCACTCAGTCTCTCTCCTCCGTTCCTTTTACTGAAATAAGTCTTTCGTCGACTGGTTCTTCTTCCGTCCGATCACAGAGTTTTATTGGTAGAAACCCCCCAGACCTACGGTCCAAGAGAATATCTAGTCTCTCTTTCTTCGTTACTCTTTGATTTCAGTTTTCCGTCTTATCTCTCCCTCTCCGGCACCCCTTCATTTCACTTTCCCAGAGGTCAGAACGTTTTATAGAGGGTCCCTTGTCGGTCGGAAACCTTCCCTACAGAATTAAAGAAGACAAGTGTCCACCCGTCCCTGTTTGATAGAGAGGTGATCGACTTGTTTCCGTGAAATCAAATGTCAGTTCATCTCCCCGTCTCAGGAGGTCCGTTCGGTCATTCATACTAATACTATTGTTTTCGTTACTTTTCGTTCAGTTTCTTTGTCAAAGATTGTACCTCCGTCTCAACCAAAGGAGGGACATTGTCGTTCTCTGTATTCTCCAAGGACCCAGTCCTTCTAGGGCACCTCCTCCCGGTACTGTGGGGTGTATAACCGTTAAGGGTATAGGATCGGACCTCTTAGGGTATCTGTTTCCTCGGGCCACCCGATATCAGGTGTCCCACAATTTCTCACCCTGTGTTGACTTCGCTGAATCGTGTGCGTGTACGTGTTACTCTAAGTGACTGCCCAAAAATTCATTCTTTCACTACACGAGGCCCGAAATGTCCACCGAGTCACCAATTCTTTAAGCGGACGGTTACGTTCTCTGTACCCAAGTTAGGGACCAGGTCCTTCTAGGGTG
This sequence comes from Capra ibex, assembly GCA_006410555.1. Lineage (NCBI taxonomy): Eukaryota > Metazoa > Chordata > Mammalia > Artiodactyla > Bovidae > Capra > Capra ibex. Next base: position 89,155,794 of record SJYO01006231.1, read on the forward strand.
TACGGAGTCTCGTTGATTCGGGCACGTGGTGTTGATAACTTGGACATGAAATCTCGGGTCCTCGCCGGTGTTGACTTCGGGTACGTGGGATCTGGGGTACGACGTGTTGTTCTCTTCGTCACGTTACTCTTTGGGCTCGTGGTGTTACTTCTCATCGGAGGTGAGTGACGTTGATCTCTTTTCGGGCGTGTTGTTGTTTCTGGGTCGTGTGGGATTTTATTTATCTATTTTTTGTTTTTAGTGGACGTTACGCCCTCTGAGTCCGAACTAGGGACCCAGTACTTCTAGGGGATCTCTTCCTTTACCGTTGGGTGAGGTCACAAGAACGGACCTCTTAGGGTACCTGTCTCCTCGGAACCACCCGATGTCACACACACAGCACCAGGTCCGTACCCAACCTTTTCTTAAAGGTCTGTACTCTGTCTTACTCCCCTTTATTTTAAATAATCTCACCCTCTGTGACAATTTTATCACCCGGTTGCGTTCCCTCTTGGTTGTAACTTGTCCCCAGGAATCACGTAAAAATATCGGTCCCATGTTCCTCGTCCTATCCCGAGAATACTCAGTAAACGACTAACCTACTCTGTGTATATGACCCATCCCTTTCTCATTCCGTATATGGAAGAGGGATACACTGTCCTCTCCAATATGACGAGTCCTCCTGGACTTAGACAATTATCAATGTTGTACCTCTCCCCCCTCCTGTTATTCCCAGACCAAAATGTCAAGGACGTAAGGTTCTGGGAGGAACCAAAATAGACGAGAAAGTAGGAACCCAGTGGTGTCACACACCAGGGTTTCTCAGTCTGTACTGAATCGTTGATTTGTTGTTGTCTACCCGAGATCAAATTTTGTCTCACGACTGACGCCACACCTCTTACTTAAATCCTTCCGTTCCGCCCCTCCGTCCCTCTGGGCCACTCACTCTTACCACCACTCACTCTTATTCTTACGACGACCATCGTTACCTCTTTTTTATTAGTATATCCTCTATTCAAAACTTCCATCCTGTCCGTTTTGGACAACCACCTAACGTACACCTGTGTTTTTTTCATTCCTTCGAATGATTCAAAAATTGTACTCGTTGACCCCACCTATCACCCGTTCATGGTTCAGTTCCTTGTGATCGTCTCCTTTTTCTAGTCTTTACAAGTAGTTTGCACACCAAAACTAGTAAGTTTTTCTGTGTACATGGAGTTACAAGTAACGTCACAATATCTTTGGCACCGTCACCTTCTTCTATTCACCGTAAGTTTCTACGTTTTGTCGTCCCAAAATAAGTCATGGACACGACCGGTCGTCTCAGTAGAGGTTTCCGACTCACGGGGTCGAAACAAGACCCATAGAAGATATGTGGCATTTCAAGGGTGAGTTTGTCGAGTCCAGGGAGGGGAGGGGGTTCATCGGGTTCAAGGGTACCTACGTTGTTCGTTCGTTCTAGTGTCTCCGTTTTCGCCACTAACTACTCGATGTTGACAATTTTGTTTTATTGTCCTCCCTTTCGTTTTCGAACACTGAAATTAACCTCCGAAACTAGAACGGGGACAGAGTCGTCGTGACAAATCTCATCGATCCTGTACCTTCGTTGGATCTACACGTAGTTGTCTATTTACCTATTTCTTCTACACCATATATATGTGTCACCTTATAATGAGTCGGTATTTTCCTTAAGTAAACTTAGTCAAGATCACTCCACCACTTGGATTTCGGTGGAGTCTCACTTCCTTCAGTCTTTCTCTTTTTTTTTTATAACATATAATTGTGTAAATATCCCTTAGATCGTTTTATCGTGACTACTTGGATAAACGTCCCGTCCTTGTCTTTATCTCTACGTCTGTATCCTTTGTCTGAACACACCCCCTCCCCTCTCTCCCACCCTGTTTAACTCTCCCATCGAAACGTTGTACATGGAATGGTTTACGTTTATTTATCGGTCACCCTCCAACGACATATTGTTGTCCCTCGAGTCGGACCACGAGACACTGTTAGACGTCGCCACCCTATTCCATCCTCAGCCCCCCTCCAAGTTACTCTCCCCTGTATACATATGAACACCGATTAAGTGTAACAACATACCGTCTTTGGTTGGGTTGTAACATTTCGTTAATAGGAGGTTAATTTTTAAAAAAATTAATTTTTGTTACACCAAAACCTGGACAACTCAAACTCCATGGATAGTCAACGGGTCCATTTCTACGGTGCCGGACTTCCCCCCCCCCTTTTTTGCACTACACTACCTCTTAATACCCCCTCCCCAACGTCCGTCAACAGAGAAGAAGAAGGGGTCTGAGGTTGCCCGAAGGATACAACCTCCTTAAGGTGTAGTATACCAGGACCACCCTTTGTTTCAGGAGGAAGGCGGTATCTTTGTCCTTCAAGTCGGTACTCAGTTAAAAGGATCGAAGGAAACGTCAGGTCCGTACGGTACCGAATCCGTTAATCTGTGTCGGTGGAACCTGGGATTCTTGATTTCCCCGTTTTTTCGTCCACGACATCTCTTGACTGAACCAGTGACCGACATCATCACCACGGTAAGGCCCCTGTCAGTTGGTTGTCGACTCTAAAGACGTTATCATCGGTGCCACAGGGAGTCTCGGTAACATACGGAAACAAGACATACAGAAAACGGTACTAAGACTGACACTTTGGTAGAAAAGGAAAAGACACCGAATGATTTTGAGGACTCACTATCCTCTCTCATCCAGAATCTATGACGTGATTCCTTTCGGAGGAAATTCTGTCACTGTAATTTCGACCCAAGACCTGAAGGGACCACCATGTCACCTATTCTTAGGTGGACGGTCACGTCCCCCTGTGTCCAAGTTAGGGACCAGGCCCTTCTAAGGTGTACGGAGCCTCGTCGATTCGAGGACTCGGTGTTGATGACTCGGGGGCGAGATGCCGGACACTCGGTGTTGATAACTCAGGTTCACGTCGTTGATGACCTCGGATGTATGGGATCGCGGACACGAGGTGTTGCTCTCTTCGGTGGTGTTACTCTTCGGGTGCGCGGTAGGCCTTCTCCTTGGGGGAAGAGAGATGTTGATCTCTTTTCCGGTGCACGTCGTTGTGTGTGGATCGTGTTGGATTTATCTAACTAACTCTCTACTTTGACCCAAGACTTCTGACTTTTTCTCGGTTGGTACCCTTCTTCCACCTTTCCTCATACGGTGTGTCTTCCTTGTTGTTTAGGTTTCCAGACTTCACCCTCTTTGGAATCGTGGCAGGAGTCTCGACTTCTACAAACCTACCGTAGTGACTGAGTTACCTGTACTCAAACTCGTTTGAGTCTCTCTGTCACTATCTGTCTCTTCGGACCGTGCGACGTCAAGTACCCCAGTGTTTCTCAGCCTGTGTTGAACCGCTGACTTGTTGCCTCCACCTTCTTCGGAGTAGGTACAAGGACCTATTCTTCCATTTTCCCATTTCTCGTTGTCCCTCTCCACCCGAGCTATTCCATCTTGGAAAGAGTTCCTCGGTCCTAAGGTTCGACGGAGACGGATCGAGGTTTGGTTTCTGAGGTAGGGGAGGCAGTGACATCGGAAAGGGGAGGGGGTGACAACCTTGAGGCGGATACGGCAACCGTGCCAGCAGTATCAGTTCTCACGAGACAAAGTGTTTGAAGAGTCCGGTCCTTCCTCAAACGTACAGCAACTCCCCCCAGGGACGGGGAGGTCCGTTCCTAGAGTCCGGTCCGGTCCTGTGGTTTGTCCCTCGTACGGGCACAACTATGGGGGCCACCTCGTGTCGGTCCTGTGCGCACAACCCGTAGGTCGTACCGCGCTCCGCTGGTCCCGGAACCGTCTCCTCCGTGTGGTCGACTGGCTGGCGACGCCCGTTCTCCGCCACTGGTACACCGTTGGGTTGCTGTCACACGCCCTGGGTGTGCACCGCGTGGTGGAGACGTCCCGGCGGATGTAAGACGGGACCGCGAAGGCGCACCTCTACGAGTTTCCCCCGTCGTGGTGCCTCTTCGGTGGCGGCCCGCTCCCGCAATGCGACACCTTCTCGTTCTACTTCGGTGGACGGACCGTGCGGGCGGACGGCGACGGGTACGTGGCACTGCGCGCCCGGGACGTCTGGCGGCTCCACCACGTTCGAGTGCGAGCGCCCCGCGCGGAGTGGCGGCGGGCGGAACCGGCGCGCGTCGTGGTCTAGTTACCCGTCGACGCCGACGACGTCGCGGTCGCGCTCCGATGCCTGGTGTCTGAGTCGCTTCACGCGTTTCGTGACGACTAATTGGTCGTCTCGTAGTTCGACGCCCCGATGGCTGGGTTTAGACTCTGCCACCCTGGTGGGGGCGGGGTCGGGTCGGCGTTTCTGAGTCCGGAGACGAGGGTCTACTCGTCTGACCCGTTTTAGGTGGGATCTCTCCTTTGTGAGGGGTAGTGTCCGGGCTGAGGTGGGGGTTCTACTCCACGGAACCAAGGGTCGGGGTCTCTGTCTCTAGGAGGGTCTGCGGGGGAACGGGGTCGTCACAAGTAGGACAGCACAGGTCGAGAAAGAGGTCAGGTACCTGACATCGGGCGGTCCGAGCAGACAGGTACCCTAAGAGGTCCGTTCTTAAGACCTTACCCATCGGTACGGGAGGAGGTCTCCAGAAGGGGTGGGGTCCTAGTTTGGCTCCAGAGGACGTACCGTCCGTCTAACAAATGGTAGACTTAGTGGTCCCTTTGAAACGGGGGTCTCCCTCTATGGATAGAGAGTCAGAGGGACGATCCCTCTCTTCCACCCTGGGAACTCAGTCTGTTCTTCGATCTAAATGGTTTCTCATTTTATATCGTGAGGGTCGGATCTGTTCTCCCCCTTTGAGAGGGGGTACGTACTCTGGGAGGGGTTGGGGAGTTGGGGTGACTTTTGTGTGTTCTTCGGGGGTCGACTCACCACCCACTACAAGATCAGGGTTCTCTATTTTAAGAGGAGTATTATAAAAAAATTTGGGGTTGGTTGAGGGGAGAGGGGCTCCGAAGGGTCCACCGAGTCACCATTTCTTAGGTGGACGGTTACGTCCTCTCTGTGCCCAAGGTAGGGTGTCAGTCCTTCTAGGGACCCCCTCCTTTACCGTTGGGTGAAGTTATAAGAACGGACTTTTTAGGGTACCTGTCTCCTCGGACCACCCGACGACAAGTATCGTAGAGTTCCTCAGACTGTATTGACTTGTACGTACGTGGTTTTTGTGGGGGGTCAGAGTCCCTTACTCTTGGGGTAGGGTCGGAGTGTCCCCAATCCCAATCTTAATCCTCTCCCTGTCCAAGAAGGATTTCTGACTCTGGGAGTCTGAGGAATCTGACGTGGACTCTCGATTTGGGGATCGGTTCCCCTTTCTCACTCTGGGGGATCAGGGTCGGGACCATTTTTAGGAGGGCGATTTCACTTTAGGAGCTGTCGGTAGGGGTTTCCCCTGTTATAAGGTCGGAGGGACCCCTCTATACTCTGTGGGGGGTTGGGTATCCCACCCAAAGGTTCAGGGTCGGGGGTTTAGGTCTGTTATTCGGGAGTTTTCCCCTTTGGGGTAGTAGTGATACTCTGAGGAGGTGAACATCGAACCCTCTCTCTTATTCTGGTAGTGGTTCCTTCCCCCTCGGGGGAGTCCGGGTTTCTCGTTACTGTTGGAGGGGGGTTCAATTCAGTAGAGGTAGGGTCGAGTGACCCGAGGGTAGACATTTTCCTTCTTCGGGGGCCGGGAAAAGAGATCTCCCATTCTGGAGGGGTTCACTTTCTCAATCAGTGGGTCAGCACAGGTTGAGAAATCCTGAGACACCTGACATCGAGTGGTCCGAGGAGACGTACCTTAAGAGATCCGTTCTTATGACCTCACCCAACGGTAAGGGAAGAGGTCCTCTAGAAGGGCTGGGTCCCTAGATTGAACCCAGAGGACGCAGTATCCACCTAAGAAATGGTAGACTCGGTGTCTCTTCGGGACCACTCTCGAAGGATTTTCTCATTTACGAAGAGTCTCTCACTCTAGGGGTTTCGTACTCTCACGGGGGTTGGGGTAAGGGGTTTGGGTCCCAAATACTCCAACCGTTTGAGACATGATAAGATCTTTTTCTCGAAAGGGACGGTCGGGAGAGGGTGTCCACACTTTTTAAGAGAGGAACAAAAGGTCTAGAGACTGTTTCGACTGTCATACGAATGGACCCTTTTTCTCCTCGATTCCTCGTACTTTTCCTTCTACCTCTAACTATACCTTTTTAGTCTCCGGGACGAGTTCCAAACCCTGTAGACCCCGGTCCAATTCCCCTGACCTCCCCTGGCAACCGACGGATGACCCGTTTGTCGAAATTGGAACCCCTAACATCGTTGTCGTTTAGGAAGTTCGGTGTGTGGGCAGGGTGGGACTGGACTGTAAGTGACATAAAGGTGAAATCCTTTACCTTTCTGACTTCGAGACTCTCTACTTTAACCCGGAGTTTTATTGTTACTTGTGGGAAGTGGAGACACGGGACCACCGAGTCTACCATTTCTTAGGTGGACACTACGTCCTCTTTGTCCAAGGTAGGGACCCAACCCTTCTAAGAGACCTCTTCCCTTACCGTTGGGTGAGGTCATAAGAACAGACCTCTTAGGGTGTCTGTCTCTTCGGACCACCCGATATCAGGTACGTCAACGTTTCTCAGCCTGCACTGACTCACTGATTCGTGCGGGGAGACACGGTGCGGGACAGGACAACAATTCAGGAATTTTGGGAGGACACTTTGTCTTTACTACTAAGACTAATCTCTACCCTTTAAGCTCTGAGTCTTTAAACACTGGAGTGGGTTCCATACCTCGTTCGGTCACCACTCCGACACCAAAGTCAAGTCCACATAGAAAAGGGGAGGTCTAAATCTCTCCATGTTAAATGATAAAATTTAGAACAACGACGTGTTTCAGAAAGAGTTCGACGTCACTCACCCCGATGAGAGATCAACGCCACGTGCCCGAAGAGTAACGACACCGAAGAGAACGACGTCTCGTGTCCGAGATCCAAGTGTCCGAAGTCGGTAACACCGAGTTTCCAGGTCCTTGACGTCGTGTTCCCGAGTCGGGGTGAAGTCCACCCTAGAAGGGTCTAGCCCTTACCTTGGGTACAGGATATGTAACCGTCTACTTAAGAATTAGGACCTGGTCGTCCGTTCAGGGTGATATATCATGGTAATAATCATATCATTAACATAATTATATTTTTATGACGATGATGATTAACCGAAGGCACTATCAAGTCAACCATTTCTTAGACGGACGTTAAGTCCTCTGGGGTCAAGTTAAGGACCCAGCCCTTCTAGGAGACCTCTTCCCTTTCCGATGGGTGAGGTCATAAGACTGGATCTCTTAAGGTACCTGACTTCCCCAGTGTTTCTCAGTCTGTACTGATTCGCTGAAAGTGATAACGATGATGACTATTAATGATATAATATTATAGTGGAAAAGAAATAGGTAAGTAGACAGTTGTCTGTAAATCTAACAAAGATACAGAGTCGACTACTTACTACGAGTTTACATGTACTCTCAATAAAGGGAAGTTCCAGGACTAAAGGAAATATATACCTGAGTCTTCACACTCTTGAAGTACAAAGTTGAGTCCACAGAACTCGAGAAATGAGACATGATACACGAGTAGAAATAGTCGAGGTAAGTCTCTACCAGAGAATGACGTAGGAAGTGAGAACGTTGTTCCCAAAGAAATACTGTAGTGATTACCTCTGTACTTTCATCGAAAGTTTCTCGGACATACGTGAACACTAAATAGGTAAACTGTTTATAATTAGGTTATGGGACCATAGGGTCCGTGACGCAAACCGTCAACACTTGTCCGGAACGGGAGCTCCTTAAGTGCAATTTTCCAGTAAGTTTATTCCCTGGTCGGTCCCAATCTACCCACCTCAACCCTCTTTCACCCACCTCAATCCTCGACCACGCGGTGACAGGCACCACGACTTGGAATCAACGTAAATTGGATAATGTGGAGGCTACGTTACCTGTGCACGACACACATGAATCAGTGAGGAGCGTAGGCTGAGTCACTGGGGTACCTGACATCGGACGGTCCGAGGTTTCTTGTACTTGAACCCGTTTGAAGTCCTCTACCACTCCCTGTCCCTCCGGACCACACGATGTCAGATACCCCAGTGTTTCTCAGTCTGTACTGACCCCCTGACTTTTTGTTGTTATAACATGGAGGTCCGACGACGGTATAGGGAAATTTAGACCACTAGGACTTTTTAGGAAGTTCATTCAGACTTTATCTGTTCCTTCTTCTAGGACTTCCACCGGGACCATCCCTTCCCGAACGTTCTCTCTTTTACTTTATCCCTCCACCCTTTTCTGTCTGTCTACCTTTGCGTTCTTTCACGACAACACAACAACACAACAACAAATCAGTGATTTAACCCAGGCTGAGAAAAATACTGTTGGGGTGCCTGACATCGGGCGGTCCGAGGAGACAGGTCTCCTGAAGGGTCCGTTCTTATGACCTCACCCAACAGTAAAAGAAGAGGTCCCCTAGAAGGATTCCCTAACTTGGTGTAGAGAACGTGACGTCCACCCGAGAAGTGGTGACTCGGTGGTCCCTTCGGGAAAGTTGAATTTTAGTACTTGAATTTAGAGTTTAACTGTCATTCTCCCAAGGGTCTTTAGAGTGTCCACAGAGACCTTCTGAACGACAGGGTGACACGTTCAATAAAGTATGGAAGAGAAGGAAGTATAGACAGGTTGAGGGACGAGAAAGAAGTAAAAGTTTCTTACTGGGGTTACGTACCTTTGGTGTCTTCTCTTAAAGAGAGTAAAAAGGAGATGGTTGGGATATTAAGGTAGATGGATGATATGGGTGGAGGAGGGGGAAGAGGATGTAGTAGTTATAAAGAAAGAAGTAGTCTAGTGAGATTTGTTTGTGAGGTCATGAAACCGGTGGAGTACGCTTCTCAACTGAGTAACGTTTTCTGAAACTACGACCCTCCGTAACCCCCGTCCTCTTCTTCCCCTACTGGCTCCTACTCTACCGACCTACCGTAGTGACTGAGCTACCTGCGTTCAGACTCACTTGAGGCCCTCAACCACTACCTGTCTCTCCGGACCGTACGACACTAAGTACCCCAGCGTTTCTCAACCTGTGTTGACTCGCTGACTTGACTTGACTTGACTAGGAAATTACCTGTGTCTAGATGAAGTCAAGTCAAGTCAAGTCAGTGAGTCATCACAGGCTGAGAAACACTGGGGTACTTAGCGTCGTACGGTCCGGAGGGACAGGTAGTGGTTGAGGGCCTCAAGTGAGTCTAAGTGCAGGTAACTCAGTCACTACGGTAGGTCGGTAGAGTAGGAGCCAGCAGGGGAAGAGGAGGACGGGGGTTAGGGAAGGTCGTAGTATCAGAAAAGGTTACTCAGTTGAGAAACGTACTCCACCGGTTTCATGACCTCAAAGTCGAAGTCGTAGTAAGAGAGGTTTCTTTAGGGTGTCGACTAGAGGAAATTTTACCTGACCAACCTAGAGGAACGTCAGGTTCCCTGAGAGTTCTCAGAAGAGGTTGTGGTGTCAAGTTTTCGTAGTTAAGAAGCCGCGAGTCGGAAGAAGTGTCAGGTTGAGAGTGTAGGTATGTACTGGTGTCCTTTTTGGTATCGGAACTGATCTACCTGGAATCAGCCGTTTCATTACAGAGACGAAAAGTTATACGATAGATCCAACCAGTATTGAAAGGAAGGTTCCTCATTCGCAGAAAATTAAAGTACCGACGTCAGTGGTAGACGTCACTAAGACCTCGGGTTCTTTTATTTCAGACTGTGACAAAGGTGACAAAGGGGTAGATAAAGGGTACTTCACTATTTATCGGTCTTTGTTATACATGTACATACTCGTACCGGTACAGGGTTATGTCAAAATAAGTTTTTTTATTTTTTTCTACCTCTGAAGGGACCACCAGGTCACCAATTCGTCCTCTACGTCCAAGTCAGGGACCGATCTCTTGAAAACAAACAACAACAAGTTAGTAATTCAATGTAAGTTGAGAAAAAGTTGAGGTACCTGATTTGCGTAGTCCGAGGAGACAGGTACCTAAAAGGTCCGTTCTCACCCAACAGTAAAGGAAGAGGTCCCCTAGAAAGGTTGGGTCCCTAGTTTGTTCGTAAAGGACGTAACCGTTCACCTAAGAAATTGTGACTCGGTGGGCCCTTCAGCGTGAAAGTCAGTGAAGGGGGATAGAGGGTCGAATGTTAACTGGAAGAGACGAAGCGGAAGGAGCGAGGGTCTGAGACCGGAGGACAGCACTGCGAGACCAGAAGACGACATTCCTCTCCGAGGTTCGACACCTCGATTACTTGGTCGGTGACCTGTTCCAAGACCTCGTCCGGCCGGCGGTGAGAACCCACTTGTAGAGGGCTCAGGGGTGAGGCGCGTGAGTCCCGGACTTTTGGGGCGGAGGTCTGGGACACCCGTGGATATGGGGTCCATTTTGGTGCGTCTTTACTCAGGTCATGTCACCCACGGGAACTACGGGTTGACGAGGGGGTGAAGTGCCGGTCTCCTCGAACCGACCGATGTGAGGTACCCCAGCGTTTGTCAGCCGGTACTGGCTCACGGATTGTGCGTATGTGTGTTGAAGGGGCGGGGGGAGGGGGGCTGAGGACGTCTCACGCGGTGCCGCGACATGCTTCGGTTCGCTGACAATTACCTCAGGTTCCTGTGAAACGATCTATACCGTTTCTTGCTCCTCCTGTAGGCTCACGTTGTCGTCGTCTATTCGCTGGCGCACACGCGGAGCGATCGCGTCTTTTACGCGCTCTGGAACCTCGACTTCCACGCGGGCGAGCGCGGTGAGGATCAACCGCCGACCTCAGATCTTACGATATCATACGCCCCACCCACCCCCTCCCGCCCCGCGCCGCCTCCCTGCATCCGTCTCTCCCCTGTCCCTCGGCCACACTAAGGCGCGACACGAGGGTGGGTGGATCCTATCTGACTTGTACTGGAATCCTGAGTACTCCCCTTGCTAGGTGGCGACGTGTTTTAAGTTGGTCCTCTACATGTAGTGGGCGCCGGAGTAGTTCCATCCAAACCCCCTTTCCCAGACGCCCCCTACGCCGGTCCCCGCAGGTCCTTCAGTTTGGAGTACCGAGACGTGTGGAGTGAGGCGGTCCCAGGAGACAGGTTTTCAATAGACCTCTGAGCTCTCTTTGACCTGTCTGGAGACCAAGCATACATAGTCTCTGTACACCCGTGGGTTGAAGGCCTCCGGTGTGCGGAACGGGTCCATTCGCGGAGAGTCAGGGAGGGTGGTCCGGGACGGGACCATTCAGAGGAAAGAGTTCGTGTGTCGGGTCCACTCTGTGGACTGGGTCCAGACACTCAGGAAGTCGAGGGGGGCGGGGGTCGTCCTACGGAAGTTATGGGTGCACACGTCGCACGAGTCGTCTCAGGTTGAGACGATGGGGTACCCACGTCGGGTGGTCCGAGGAGACAAGTACCTTAAAAGGTCTGCTCTTATGACCTCACCCAACGGTAAAGGAGGAGGTCCCCTAGAAGGGTTCGGTTCCTACCTTGGGCCCATAGGACGCAGAGAACGTAACCGGCCACCTAAGAAATGGTGACTCTGTGGGACTCTTCGAGTTATGAGTGTGGGTAGAGTTTATTCAAGGGGGTTAGAGACGGGATGAAGATAGGTTCCAGACGGGGAGGGAAGTGGAAGTACTCGTAGGGGAAGAAGTATGTACGGGACAGTGTCCAAGGAAGGTCCACGTAAGTCCGGGTTCACACATTGGGGGTTGAGGTGACATCCGAGAGGGGAGGATTCACACGAGGATGGGTCCGTTCCAGGAAGGTGTGTGAGTGGACTGAGTCTACGCGGGGAGGTTGGACTCCGGGTAGGGGAGAAGTCGACAGCAGAAAATGTGCGTATGGACCGGGTCCACACGGGCGGGTAGGATCTATCGTAGTGCGAGACCGAGTGGACAGAGGGTTGTGGCGGGGAGGAACACAGGTCCCGTGACTGTTCGACGTCGCGGTGTAGAGCGTGCACCTTTTCTTGGACCTACTCGACGAGCGGTACGCGTTCTTGGAGTGGACCTCGAAGTTGACGTTCTTCTAGCCCGTGCTGCACCTGATGTCGCACCACGCGGACGCGGAGGCGGTCGCCGTGGGCGTGCACACGATGCTCGTTCGCGTCGCGGACCAATTACTGACCCTGGGTGCGTGCGGCGGTGCGCACCTCAGGTGGAGGCGACGGCGGTTCACTGTCCGCGTGGGGACGGGGTCGTCCGGAGTCGGGTCACCGGGAGGGAGAGAGGACTGGGGGAAGCGGGAGTCTCGCGGGAGATCGTCTTAATATTAATTTTTGCTCTTACGTATTAATGGTGAATAATCCGAACACCACCACTACCAACAAATCAGCGATTCAGCTCAGGTTCAGAGCGCTGGGATACCTGACATCGGTCGGTACAAGGAGACAGGTAGCCTGGAGGGTCCGGTCTCATGAACTCACCCAACCCCCAGAAGGGCCGGGTGCCTACCTTGTACACAGAGGACGAAACGTGTGTCAGAAATGGTAGACTCGGTCGACTAGTGAATTAGATGTTGTGCAATATCCGATACGTGGGACATTCAATAATTACTATCCTACCTAAACCGGTGACATAAAACCCTTAAGTTTAGGGCCGAGGGGTTAAAGTCTAATACACCGGAATCGGTTCAGTGATGAACAGAGACCGGAGTCACAGAGGTCGGACATTTTACATCTTAACATCGTAATTGAAGCCTCCGAACAACATTCCCCTACCCTCTTACCACTGACATACATTTTGTAGGAATTGACGTCTACTTAATAATAAGGGTAAGGTGTGAACTACTTTCACTTCGTGTCACTCCAATTCGTTTACGGTCTCCAGTGTGTCGATCAGTAATCTTCTTGACCTTAAAATTATGGACTGAGATGTCGAACGAGAGATTCGTCTGGACCCTAAGAGGGAAATAACTGTTTTGTGTGTAAGTCCCTATATTGAAGGAGGGGACCTCGAGAGAGATCACCTCGACAAATAAAAGGGTCTGGGGTTCGTTGAGGTATTTCACTTTCAGTGAGTCAGCACAGGTCGAGAAACACTGGGGTACCTGACATATCAGGTACCTTATAAGGTCCGGCCTTATGACCTCATCCGTCGGCAAGGGAAGAGGTCCCCTTAGAAGGGTTGAGTCCCTAGTTTGGGTCCAGAGGGCGTAACGTCCACATAAGAAATGGTCGACTCGGTGTTCCTTTCGGGTATCCCTCCACGTCAACTCGGGAGGGACGAAGGGTAACGGGAATAAAGGTAAATGGTCCCGCCGTCCCCCGCCCCGCCCCCACACCTATAACGAAGAAGTTTAAAGTGTCGGAGGAAGTAAGTGAATAATTCGGGAATATTTCACGGTCCAAGATCTGAACACGTGTGTCATCCCCTTCCTCTCCCACCCTACTTGACTCTCTCATCGTAACTTTATATGTGTGATTGTACACGTTTTTGTCTATCGATCACCCTTCGACGACACATTGTTTCCCTCGAGTCACGAGACACTATTGGATCTCTTCACCCTACCCCCCCCGCACCTTTCCTACGAGTCCTTCGTCCCCTATATAACATATGAATGTCGACCAAGTGCAACATGTCGTCTTTTGTTGTGTTGTAACACTTCGTTAATAGGGAGGTTAATTTTTATTTAATTTTTTTTTTCTTATATCCCCCTCCTCCACGCCCCCCTCAACCTTTCACGGTGCAAGACTCGGTCCGCGGCTCTCACGTCGTCACTCGTTCCGAATGTACCAGAGACGAGAGTTCCTTGAATGTTCAACTGCCTCACGTCGGACACAGTAGGAATAATAATAAAAAAAAAAAATAACTTCCTATTAACGAAATGTCTTAAAACGACAAGAGGCAGTTTGGAGTTGTACTTAGTCGGTATCCATATGACGTCGAGATCACACCGGAGGATGTCCTTCGGGTGGACTAACGTGGGGTGAGTAAGTCCGTATCGAGTCGAAGAGAAGACACAAGAAAACCTGTAGGAGGGTAGTGTCTTGATGAGTGTGTTTCGACACTATTAGTAGACGAGAGTATCCTTCTAAAGTCCCACGCCATCTGTGTCTTATTCCCCACAAGTAAGTTCGGTGACGAAGTACGGTCTCTGACATGTCGCTCCTGGTTCCGCGTGTACTAGGGAGAGAGCACTTCGACTGGGACGCATCCGATTCTTACTGGTAGCGTTTCTGTCAGAAAAACCGTATCGAGGAACGTGTGTTGACTCGGGTCGGTTGTAAAATGTCTCTTCCTTTGTTTCAAGTCCTTCCACTTTAATAAACGGGTCCCAGTATCTCGGTCGTTTCCTGTTTCGTCCTAAATTTGCACCTAGACTCAGGTACGAGAAAGAGAGAACGAGGTCCGATGTCTGTAGGTACCCGAGTGGGATTGCTGGTTCCCCTCCACCTCGTTTAATACGAGTGAACTGTTCCTTTATGAGTTCTTTAACACACGAGTCGACTCCTCGTACCCGTCCCCCAAGTTTGGTCGTCATTGATGAGTTCTCAGGCACCCGTAGTGTCAGTCGAGAGAATAGAGTGTCAGTCCCCGGAGGACCCCAAGGGACCCCGAGGTCAAAGGGGTCCTAACAAGAAGTCCGCGGGGGAGGTATATGGGTATATGGGTAAGTCTACGGCTGTCCTTCGTCGTGTGTACTAAACTTCCTTAAATTTGTTTCTTTACTGTTAACTAGAGGTAATAAGTTTCTAAGACACAAACACTTAATTGGGTTGAGTGATTTTAAATGAGGATTGGGGGTCATATGACACTACGAAAGACCCAATAAACGTCCATACGTTTCTCGTCCTTTTCTAAAAAAACACAGACCTGGTGTGTAAGGGTCTTCCAGGTTGTTCCGTTGTGAGACGGAAAGACAAAATCCAGAGTAGGAATTTTTTCGTAGGGAAAACTCAGATTAAACACCGTGCACACACACACACACACACACACACACACACACGCACACGCACGCACGAAAAACAACGGCCAAAGTGATAAAGTTTAACGGGGACAGTATGGTTTTACGACATACCACTGGGATTCACGTTCTTTCGACCGTGCACGGAATGTCTCTTTTACGTACACAATGTGTTCGAGGGAATTCCGTGTCAATACCGTGACAACCGGAACTCAAGTTATCATTATTGAGTGTAATTATAGACTATATTAAAATAACTCGTTGTATATTAATTCACAACAACAAATCAACGATTCAGTACAAACTGAGAGAACGTTGACGTACCTGACATCGGGTGGTCCGAGAAGATGGGTACCCTAACGGGTCCGTTCCTATGACCTCACTCAACAGTAAAGGAAGAGGTCCCCTAGAAGGGCTGGATCCCTACTTTGGGCGTAGAGAACGTAACCGTCCACCTAAGAAATGGTGTTTCGGACCCTTCGGGAAGTGGTACGTCTATGAACCCTTTAATTACAGAGATAGAGGAGAGGAAGGGGTCACTAGTTTCAGTTTCTCTTTCCCTCAGGTAACTGTGTGAGGGGAGTTAGAGAACCCCGTATCTCGGTAGTGGCGAGAAGACTGAAGACTCGGAGAGTCCCCAAGAAGGACTCGGACCCCTGACAGGGGAAACAGACGCAGAAACAGGTAGGAAGAAGAGGGTCTGCGTAGTGTACCCCTACGCTTATAAGGGGAACGTATTCTACGGAATAGGAGACTGTTGGGAATAGGACTGGTTGTGTCGGGGTCAAACAGTGGAGTCGAGTGGGTCACAAGGGGTTTTCGTAAAAAACGTGTTAAGAGATCCAACGAAATCTCGAATATAAAGTCGACCACGAGGATTTAACTCCGGAGAGTTACTATGATTTTCACAGTAGTTGGGGTACAATCTCAAGTTCTTTATTTCGTTACCACTGAGTCACCATTTTCTTGGGTGGACGGTTACATCCTCTGTGTTCTCTGAGTCGAAGTTAGGGACCCAACCGTTCTAGGGGACCTCCTCCTTTATCGCTGTGCGAGGTCATAAGAGTGGATCTTTTATGGGACCTGTCTCCTCGGACCACCCGATGTCAGGTACCCCAGTGTTTTCTCAACCTGTACTGAATCACTGACTCGTACGTGTTTTTCTGAAATTTACGGTGGATTGTTCACTCCCCAATTCAGACCTGAAAATTTACGTACCCCTACAGGGGTGTTCCTCTAAGACGTGACGAAGGGTTCTTGACAAGTCCATAGTAAACGTATTCTTATGGATGTCACGGACGGTTTCTACGTTTAAGGACCCGGTGTGAGGTCTGGATCTCTTAGACTTAGAGTCCTCCGCTCCGGATTCTTAAACGTAAAGATCATTTAGACTACGTGTGGTCACAAACTTTACGTAAGGCAGGGACGACGGTTGAAGGGTCCCGGTCGAAGACGTGACCGGTGTCGTCTGTGATTTCCTCCCTGGGTGTTTTTACGAAAGAAAAAGTAAAGAAAATTTCCGTCTTCTTTGTATAGTTATGTATTTTTATTTATATATTATTTGTGACCACCAAGTCACCATTTCTTGGACGGACGGTTACATCCTCTGTACCCAACTTAGGGACCCATCCCTTCGACGGGACCTATCCCTTCGTCGTTGGCGACGTCACAAGTACGGACCTCTTAGGGGTACCTGTCTCCTTGAAAACTGTCCGATGTCAGGTACTCTAGAGTTTCTCAGTCTGTGTGCGACTGTCGTCGTTCCTCAGGTGTGTGAGGTTGTAAAATTTAAAAATTTTTTGTAAAGGAGATCTCGGGGTCCGAGACATGTGTAACATTACTTGTCAGAATGGTTTACAAAAATAGTGTCCTCGTGTACTTACTGATCGAAAGGTCGTACACCTGTACGTGGGAACAGTACATGACGATTCGGTCCCAAAGAGTTAGTACCATGACGACTGTAAACCCCAGTTTATGATGGAACATGACCCCACACAGGACATATAACGCCTTATAAATCGTCGTAGGAACTGGGTGACTTACGGTCATTGTAGAGGGAGGTTGACTTCTGTTGGATTTTGTAAGTATCCGATACAGTTTACAGGGTCCACCTCCCCGTTTAAACATCTTAACGGTGACTAATTCTTAGTGATATGGTAATTCTTAGTGATATGGTTCGGTCCCGAAGGGTCCACCGGGTCACCATTTCTTAGGTGGACGGTTACGTCCTCTGTGTCCAAACTAGGGACTTAGCCCTTCTAGGAAACCTCCTCCTTTACCGTTGGGCAAGGTCATAAGAACGGTTCTATTAGGGTACATGTCTCCTCGGACAACCCGATGTCCGGTACCTCAGTGTTCACAGTCTATACTGACTCGTTGACTTGTTCGTGTGTACGTGTGTACGGCTCCGTCAGAGTATTTAGACCCCAAGAGAAGTCCTTTATGAAAAGAGGACCATGGTTTAAGACATAATCAATCTAATGTCCAAAAAATTTTTTGTGTCTAACGAACTGATTGTCCCTTCCGAAAACCGTTTCACTGGGTAAGAACTCCGATGTTTTTCCTTTTGTCAAGTCTAGTCTACCCGAAGAAATGACAGGAGACCTGCGACTCTTGAGAAGAGACTGAAAGGTTAGTGTGTACGGATAAGTGTGTACTAACGAACCGTGGTGTTATCAATCTGTCACTGGTTTAAACATAGTGTCATTGAACCACCATTTAAGTTAAAAGAATTTTTGTAAATAAATAGACAAACAAATCACAAACTGTCTAAATTAAGTTAAAACGAATATAACTAAAGATTACTCAAAAAAGGGGAAACTTTCAAAGGTAAGTATCCTAGGATCGTACGAAAGTAATTTTTTTTTTTTTTCTTCCGTCTCCGTAGTGAAACGGTTGTTTTCAGGCATATTTTTCTACACTAAAAAGACCATCAGTTCATTCCTACACTCTCAACCTAGTATTTCTTCCGACTCGTGGTTTCTTGACTACCGAAAACTTACCACCACAACTTCTTCTGAGAACTCTCGGGGAACCTGACGTTCCTCTAGTTTGGTCAAATGGGATTTCCTTTAGTTAGGACTTACAAGTAACCTTCCTGACCATGACTTCACCTTCGAGGTTATGAAACCGGTGGACTACTCTTCTTGGTTGAGTGACCTTTTCTGAGACCACGACCCTTTCTAACTCCCGTCCTCTTTTTCAACCGTCGTCTCCTACTCTGCCAACTTAGTGTAGTGGTTAAGTTACCTGTACTCAAACTCATTTGAGGTCCTCTCTCACTTCCTGTCCCTTCGGACCGCACGACGTCAGGCAACCCAGTGTTCTCAACCTATACTGATTCGTTGACTTGTTGTCGTTGATTTTACAAGAGTGACATATTAAGTCCTTGTCATAATCGCTGTCCTTTTTACTAATCTTTCGATTTTTCACTACGAACTTAAGGAAGAACGTCGATTTCTTTCCGAGTGAATGGTATTTCATTTTATTTACAATATATGATTTTTATTTATTTTTGTGTCTCTGGGTCATATTGTCACATACGTGCGAGTAAGAACAGACTGAGAAACGTTGGGGTCGCGACTTCGGACGGTCCGAAGAGACAGGTACCCCAAAGGGCTTGTTCTTATGACCTGACCCAACGGTGAAGAAAGAGTTCCCCTAGAAGGAGTGGGTCCCTGACTTGGGTGCAGAGAACGTAAAGTCTGTCTAAGAAATGGTGACGTGGTGGTCCCTTCGGGGTGTCAATAAAAATAGACGTGAATGAACCAGTTTTGTTGTTTATGTAATATTTATAATTTTTAAAACCATTCATTTTTTGTGTTCTTCATTTCAAAAATAGATTATAAAATTACAAAAATGTGAAAATAATATCAGCTAAATGTTACAACACAATCAAAGTCCACGACCCCAGGTCGGGGCCACCTAGGTCCCTTAAGCTTCACCCCTGTCGCAACCGCTCCTCTTGAACAAATAAATAATTATATCTTTATATTCTAATCTAATCCTTCTTTATCACATCATCCTTTTAAGTCACCTCTTTCTTCCGACTTATTGAACCAAATACACCCTTCGGTTATTTCAAGGTCTATTCCTCGAACGTGGTAGATGCAATCCGGTGACCGCAGGAGAACTTATGGTCCCCCACGGGGCGGAACCCAAGGGGGAGCGCACCTAGAATTTTCGGCCCTGTTCATTCATCTGTATCACTCGGAGGTGCGGGGTCTACCCTTAACTCGGTCTTTAATCTCTCCTCTGTGCCCCCTTTGGTCAGGTCGTCGGCCGGGACAGGAGATAACAAGTCTTCCGGAAAATATGAAAACTATTTTGTACCTCTGGTTACCCATTGTGTTTCAATCCGTCGTAATCGTCGGGTCTGAAAATAGTTTTGGTTCGAAAAGAGAGACGTATGGATCAACATATTTGTTTAGAATCCATTAAATGTAGTAGAAGACCGGTTTTCCCGGTTAATTGTAAAATGTCGGAAAAAAGACTATTCCCATACAGTTGGTCTTCTGAATAAACACAACTAGAAGGGTTTCAGACCACGGGGAGAGTCTTTCGTGATTTACTTCAATGTAAGAATGTATCGTTCCTGTGTTCTCCTCACGTCACTATATATTGTTTCTCTTTTCATTAATTGAGTTTTCAGATCACAACGATTGTAGTTTTGATAATATATAGAAAAAGGTATAGGGTAAATGTAACTAATTGTAGGAGGGTCCACGGATTTTCTATTTCTTATACCTCCGGACCGTCGTTAGTAACTCAGTTGTCACTTTTGGGCAGTGGCTATACTAAAAATCGAGAATCTTTTCCGAGACATAGAATTCTACGAAATTCGAGACACGGAGAGCGCCAACCCCCCGACATTCTCCAGGCCCCCTTGGACAATCCGTTCGATCTCTCGATAGTCTCCCCAAAATTGACTTTGTAGGGAAAGTTTACGTCTTCTGATTTCGGGACTAAACTGAAAAAGGTCTCTTATAATCTTCTCACCTTTTCGGTCGTCTAAGAATAAAACCCCGCCCCCCCACCTACGAGTCCTTTAAGGTCCCCCTTTTGGACTCCAGACTAATCGGAACGGTAGTCTCGAGACGGCGTACTGGAACAGTGCCCACCTTAAGGGGTACGACCGAGGGTCGTAAGTCCATATGTCGTTTCACTGAGCCATTATGTATATGTATATAGGTGAGAAAAAGTCCCAAAGGGACCACCAAGTCACCGTTTCTTAGGTGGACGGTTACGTCCTCTGTGGCCAAGCTAGGGACCCAACCTTTCTATGGTACCTCTTTCTTTGCCGTTGGGTGAAGTCATAAGAACGGGCCCTTTAAGGTACCCGTCTTCTCGGACCGATCGATCTCAGGTACCCCAACGTTGCTCAGTCTGTGTTGAATCACTGACTTATTGTTGTCTTATAACTCACCTCGAGGGTCACTAGAAGATAAAGAATCCGGTCAATGTTGTCAGTTTGTAAAAGATTTGTTATATGAATATTTTTGTAATAAAGAAATCCAAGGGTGGAACACAATCATCTTCAGGTCTCGGGGAAAAAAGAGAAAGGAGGTCTCTGTATTGGTACGTGGTGATTCGGTGATAGACGAGGGTAGAGGGGGTCAAGTAGTGGACTCAGTGGATGACTGAGTTGAGAATGTATAAAGACGTTTGGTAGTGTAAGGATAAACCACTCTCGATGACACTACCGAAGGTCCACCGAGTCACCATTTCTTAGACGGACGGTTAAGTCCTCTGCGTCCAAGCTAGGGAGCCAGTTCTTCCAGGGGACCTCCTCCTTTACCGTTGGGTAAGGTCATAATAACGAACCCTTTAGGGTACCTGTCTCCTCGGATCGCCCGATGTCATATACCCCAGCGTTTCTCATCCTGAAATGATCGTACACTCTACTCACGTTAACACGCCATCAAACTCGTAAGAAAACGTTACGGAAAGAAACCCTAACCTTACTTTTGACTGGAAAAGGTCAGGACACCGGTGACGACTCAAAAGGTTTAAAAGACCGTATAACTCACGTGCTGTAAGTGTCGTAGTAGAAAGTCCTAAACTTTGTCGAGTTGACCTTAAGGTAGTGGAGGCGATCGAAACAAGCATCACTACGAAAGATTCCGGGTGAACTGAAGTGTAAGGTTCTACAGACCGACATCTAATCACTAGTGTAGTAGTACTAATAGACCCAGCACTTCTAGAAAAAACATGTCAAGAAGACACATAAGAACGGTGGAGAAGAATTATAGAAGACGAAGACAATCCAGGTCTGGTAAAGACAGGAAATAGTTCGGGTAGAAACGTACTTTACAAGGGAACCATAGAGATTAAAAGAACTTCTCTAGAGATCAGAAAGGGTAAGACAACAAAAGGAGGTAAAGAAACGTGACTAGCGACTCCTTCCGAAAGAATAGAGAGGAACGATAAGAAACCTTGCGACGTAAGTCTACGAATATAGAAAGGAAAAGAGGAAACGAAAAGTGGAGAGAAGAAAAGTGTCGATAAACATTCCGGAGGGGTCTGTCGGTAAAACGAAAAAACGTAAAGAAAAGGTACCCCTACCAGAATTAGGGACAGAGGACATTTTACAGTACTTGGAGTAAGGTATGTAGTAGTCCGTGAGATTGATAGTCTACATCCGGGAATTTAGATAAAGAGTGAAGGTGACATATTAGTATTCCCTAAACTGAATCCAGTATAGACTTACCAGATCGTCAAAAGGGATGAAAGAAGTTAAACTCAGACTTAAACCATTATTCGTCAAGTACTAGACTCGGTGTCAGTCGAGGGCCAGAACAAAAACAACTGACATATCTCGAAGAGGTAGAAACCGACGTTTCTTATATTAGTTAGACTAAAGCCACAACTGGTAGACCACTACAAGTACACATCTCAGAAGAGAACACAACAACCTTCTCCCACAAACGATGTTGGTCACGTAAAAGAACCGTTTTGAGATAATCAGAAATGGGACGAAGTAAGGCGTAAGGTTCCGGTTTAAAAGGACAATGAGGTCCACAAAGAAATGAAGGATGAAAACGTAAGGTAAGGGGATATTACTTTTCCTGTAGAAAAAACTCACAATCAAGATTTTCTAGAACATGCAGAAGTATTTTGGCAAGTTGAAGTCAAAGAAGTCACAACTTCGTATCAACCCCGTATCAGATTACGAGTTTTAAGAGGTTCGGTCTGAAGTCGTTATGCACTTGGTACTTGGGGGACTACAAGTTCGACCAAAATCTTTTCCGTCTCCTTGGTCTCTAGTTTAACGGTTGTAGACGACCTAGTACCTTTTTCGTTCTCTCAAGGTCTTTTTGTAGATAAAGACGAAATAACTGATACGGTTACGGAAACTGACACACCTAGTGTTATTTGACACCTTTTAAGAAGTTCTCTACCCTTATGGTCTGGTGGACTGGACAGAGAACTCTTTAGACATACGTCCAGTCCTTCGTTGTCAATCTTGACCCGTACCTTGTTGTCTGACCAAGGTTTATCCTTTTCCTCATGTAGTTCGGACATATAACAGTGGGACGAATAAATTGAAGATACGTCTTATGTAGTACTCTTTGCGACCTGACCTTCTTTGTGTTCGACCTTAGTTCTAACGANCATTTTCTGGAAACTTAGGGGTTTCGAAATGTCATCCGTTTTCCGACTCCCAAAACGTATAAAAGGACGCGGGAGTAGTCTTCACCACCTCTTCCCACTACCCTTTCCTTCTACAGGGTCTCCCTCCTTGGTTTTTGGGTAGGGGTACCTACCCTCTCGGTCACGGAACTGGTCCTGAAAACGGACCGGGGTCTCACACCCTTACCCCGTCGTACGTACGACTTACTAAAGTCTTAAAAGTCACCGGACGTCTACCACTAACGTCGGTACTTTAATTTTCTGCGAATGAGGAACCTTCTTTTCAACACTGGTTGGATCTATCATATAAGTTTTCGTCTCTGTAATAAAATGGCTGATTCCAGACAGATCAGTTCCGATACCAAAAAGGACACCAGTACATACCTACACTCTCAACCTGACACTTTTTCCGACTCGCGGTTTCTTAACTACGAAAACTTGACACCACAACCTCTTCTGAGAACTCCCAGGGAACCTGACGTTCCTCTAGGTTGGTCAGGTAAGATTTCCTCTAGTCAGGACCCTAAAGAAACCTTCCTTACTACGATTTCGACTTTGAGGTCATGAAACCGGTGGAGTACGTTTCTCAACTGAGTGACCTTTTCTGAGACTACGACCCTCCCTAACCCCCGTCCTCCTCTTCCCCTGCTGTATCCTACTCTACCGACCTACCGTAGTGACTGAGCTACCTGCACCCAGACCCACTTGAGACCCTCTACCACTACCTGTCCCTCCGGATCGCACGACGTTAAGTACCCGAACGTTGCTCAACCTGTGCTGACTCGCTGACTTGACTTGACTTGACCTTCTCATCCTGTGCTGACTCGTACGTTCGCACATGGAACTCCACATGACTAGGGACACAAGACCCCATTCGAGACTAACAGTCTCACCGGACCTTTCCCGTCTGGACAGAACGAGAACCTTTGGGGACGGATTAAAAGGTCGAAATAGGGAGTAGCAAAATAAGACGTCTTTCATCACTTCTTGTGCCTATGACTTCAGTCTTTAATTAAGTTTGAGACCACGACGGTTCGTGAGTAACTCTTTGGGACTGGTTTAATAAATTAGAGAGACATGGAGTCGAAGGGGTTTTACATTTTACCGGTATTAGTCTACCGTTGATCTGAATGACATCACTGGGAAAACGTTACCTATATTTACAACTTTGTAATACAACATGTGGACTTTTATTATATACATACAGTGGATATAAAGGTAAAAATTTTACAAGAATTATTGTCAAAAATGGAGTGTCCCGATACTCTTAATTTACCCTATTAGGTGAATTTTACAAATTCGCCCATTCTCCCTCCAAGTGCTCCCTTCTCTGTATACATGTATGGATACCGACTAAGTAACGAAACCGGTGGACTACGCTTCTCGACTAAGTAACTTTTTCTGGGACTACGACCCTTTCTAACTTCCGTTCTCCTCTTCCCGTCCGTCTCCTACTCTGGTAACCAACAGTAGTGGTTGAGCTGTCTTTACTCAAACTCGTTTGAGTCCCTCTATCACTTCCAGTCTTTTCAGTCCGCACGGCTTCAAGTACCTCAGTGTGTCTCGACCTGTGTTGACTCGTTGACTTACTGTTGTTACCGATTAATTATAACTATATACCGTCTGTGGTTGTGTTATCTTTACATTTCATCAATAGGAGGTCAATTTTCATTTATTTGGACAGAAAATTTTTTTCATTTATTTGGATTTATTTTATTTCGCGAATTCTCTCACTCTCCTCCAAGTTCTGTCTCCCCTATATATATGTATATCGACTAAACGAAATAATGTGTCGTCTTTAATTATATAGTATTTTGTTAATATGAAGTTATTTTTCATTTCTGTATTATGGTTGGTTTTTTTAAAACAAAATTACAAATTTAATTCACGAATTCTCTCATAGACCGTGTATCACTCGTGAGGTATTTGTCTGTTGTGTCTAAAACTGGACACATTAATCTTCAAAATATTTCTTACTCTCATTCCACATTTACCTACCTACCTCTTTTGAATCACCTCTGTTTCGTCCAGTATTTTCCAACGGAATTTCTTCGACTGAAGAAACAGCAGACTCGGTGTCCCCTTCGAGACGGTGGATTTTATACTTGTATTTAGTTAATCCATTCTTGGATGACGTATCGTATCCCTTGGTGTGAGTTATAAAACACCATCGGATCCATTCTCTTTCCTCTCACCTCTGTTTACAAGGTCCTTTCCCCTTGTCGGACCCTTTTCCAAGACTCCGTTCTCTCTTACGTATACCATGTGAACCTTTCGACTTCTTTGTCAAAATCCTACCACCGTCCACTCTGACTCATCCGTCGGTCCCTGGGTCACAACGTCTAGTCTAAGGACAGTACTACACCAGGTCTATGAAGGAGAGGATATTAAGTAAACTCTCGGGGTGAGGAAAGAAGACGTGTAAGAAGTAGGAGAGGAGTCTGACTAGAGAACAATATTTCAACTAAAGAATGTAGTTCTTAGAGTAATCGTAACTACTTGTTAAGACGTTTGGCGGTCATACGAACTCCCAAGTTGATAACAGTTGTCCACGGAACTTAGGGAGGTCTTGTGGTCTCACGGACCGGATGTTTTCTGTGTACTTTTCTACGAGTTTTAGAGATTAATGATCTCTTATCTAGTTTTGATATTACCCTATAGTGGAGTGTGGTCAGTCTTTCTGGTACTAGTTTTTCAGATGTTTATTATTCACAACCTCTTCTACACCTCTTCTTCTTTGGGAAGGTGTCATAACCACCCTTATATTTGACCATGTCGGTGATACCTCTTGTCATACCTCTAAGGAAATTTTTGATCCTTATTTGGATGGTATACTGGGTCGTTATGGTGATGTCCCGTATATAGGTCTCCTTTGGTATTAAGTTTTTCTATGTACGTAAGGTTACAAGTAGTGTCGTAATAAATATGGTCAGTTCTGTACCTTCGTTAGATTTACAGGTTGTCTACTTGCCTATTTCTACACCGGAAAAATATGTTACCTTATAATGAGTCAGCATTTTTCTCAATTTATTACAGTAAACGTCGTTGTACCTACCCTGATCTCGAATAGTGTGATTCACTTCATTCGGTCTGTCTTATTCTGTTTATAGTATACCATAACGAATACCCTAAGAGAAATAAAATTACCCCCACGTTTACTTGAATAAATATTTTGTCTTCATCCCAATGTACACATCTTCTGTTTGAATTCCAATGGTCACCTATTCCCCCTGATAGTTAACCCTTTAATCCTAACTGTATATGTGTGATGAGATACATAAAATTTATCCATTGATTGTTCCTGGATGATACATCGTGTCCCCTTATATGAGTTATAAAACAGTATTGGATATTCCCTTATCACCTCATCCTTTACCGTTGGGTAAGGTCATGAGAACGGACCTCTTAAGGTACCTGTCTCCTCGGACCGTCCGATGTCAGGTATCCCAGAGTTTCTCAGACTGTACTGACTTCACTGAAGCGTGTGTGTATTCCCTTATCTATGTCGTTTCGACTTAATGAAACGACGTGTGAACTTTGATTACGTTGTAACATTTAACTCCTTTCAGAAGTGACCCAAACTGAACCCACCAGAACCTCTATGAATGGAAAGACTCAAGACTGTGATACTGGACGTCGTCGACCTCCGACTCTACCCTTCTAGGATACGATAAGGTGAACCTCCTTTCTCAGTGAAACCCTGTATTTAGACGTCCTGACTGAAAACGGAGAGAAGTAAGTGTAGAACCTGATGAGAGGGTAGTGGGAAGGTCAGGGTCCCGGAGAACAGAGGTAACTAAGACATGGATTCGGTGGGAAAGAGTACTAGTGGGGGTGGGTTGTGGAGACGGACCTTCTAGGGGTGCATTCGTACAGAGAAGGAGTTTCTTCAGAAGGATCAATAGTCAACCAGAGTCTATGGGTACGAAGAGAGGAGGTCGTACGAATAAAGTCGAAGACTAATACATAAGTAATCTCACTAACAAAACGATTACTGACAGAGGTGGGTTATTTCCACCTTCATTTCAGGTACTGTTGTACCTAATATAGATTAAAAAGAGGTAATATAAATGATACGGACCTTATATCATCCGTCAATTATTTACATCGTCTTTCTCTTTTCTTTCCTTCTTATCTCCCTCCCTTCCTCCGTTCCTCTTTTCTTCTCTTCTTTTTTCTTTTCCTTCCGTATCTTCCTCCGTCTCTCCCTCCTTCAGGATGGATTTTACCAGGGGGATCATACCTTTTTGTGTAAGAAACACATTGTGGTAATTTGTAGGATAAATTTTGTAGGAGTGTCAAGGTAATATTAGGGAAGAGGTCGTCGTTAAAAGGTGGGTCCGTGGGAAAGTGTATGGACGACCTTAAGACAGAGTGAGTAATCAAGGGCAGAGAAAGGAGTGGGTAAAGACTTATGTTTTTGGACAAATACTGAGAAGTAACGTTCTCATTGGTGTTAACGGTAAAGACGAACAAGTACCGTGATTGTGTACTATTAATAAGAAAATAGAAGTAGAGTACGGAGTAATTATCGTGTTATCGGTAGTAAATAACGATAATTCATTAACGAGGAGTGTTACCACACTTGGACCAGGGAAGGGTCTTCTCAGTCGACTCCAGTAACTATCATAGTCAAATACCGGTGGAGAAAGGGAAGGAAAGAGGAGGTAGGAATAGTACTTTTTTTCGTATTCTCATGTGTGTGGTGAACCGAAGGTTTTGTTCGGTTGACTGGTCTCGATTATAGGAGTACGTCTTACTTATCCGTCCGCATGACCCCACACCGTCCCCGAAAAGGTTCAGTGGGTTGATCGATCACCTCTAGTCATGTAGAAGTCGACGGTAGGTGCAGTACCTATAACCAGTAGAGTTGATCCTTCACTACGACCTCCCTTTGTCTACTTAGGTTTCTCATAACTACTTCATTTTATCTCACGAAAGACTTACTACCTGGTTCCCTAGCTTGGGTCCAGATTACGTAACCGTCTACCTAAGAAATGGTAGACTCGTTTGTCCCTTCGGGTTTATTACCTGCGGTATAGTATATAATTGTGTGTTTATACCTTAGATCTTTTTACCATGACTACTTGGATAAACGTCCCGTCCGTATCTCGACATCTATATATCTTTCCGGTACATAAGTGCCACTCCCTTCCCCTTCCCACCCTGTTTGACACTCTCCCGGTGACCGTGTGTGTGTAATGACGAGCTTTTGTCGATCAGCCTTCGGCGACATATGGTGTCCCTCGGCCCGGGTCACGAGAGACCGTTGTACCTCCCCACCCTACCTCCACGCTCTCTCTGAAGTCTCTCTCCCCCATATGCATACGTATGTCGACTAGACGAAATAACGTGTCGTCTTTGATTGTGTTGTGACATTTCGTTAATATGAGGTTATTTTTTACTTAAATTTTAAATTTATTTATTTATCACCTGTGAAAAGATTCACGGAACCTATATAATAATTAAGGTGTGTTTCGAGTTCATTCCACCCGTAAAAACAGAGAATAAGTGTTTGTTCCCGTGTCTTGGTGGTTCTCCAATGTATTAAGTTCAGTGACCCCAGTTCATAGGTTGGGTCCGACAAACTAAGGTTTCGGATGTAGAAAATGGGAATACGATAAAGAGAAAGACGATTTAATAGACGAACGATCTCTTAAACGATCGTTAGAAGACGAACGATCTTCTAAAGGATGTATATACGTAGAGAAGGTGGGTGCAGGGAATTGTGTGTGAACGTGTGTAAATGTATGCGTGTATGGGTGTAGATGTCGTCTGGCCATCCTTACCCTTTTTAACTCTATACATTTACAGGTTCCTCACCCGGTCCAGCCTCTTACACCGGTACGACTTACCTACGTAAGTTAGTTCGAGTCTCTCTCTTGAAGTAACTAACAGTCTGGACGAAATCCAGTGGGACTCTTCGCTCAGACACACAATCAGTAAGTCAGTACAGACTGAGAAACGTTGGGGTACCTGACATCTGACGGTCATAAGGGGTCCGTTCTTATGACCTTACCCAACGGTCAATGAAGAGGTCCCTTAAAAGGACTGGATCCCTAACTTGGACCCAGAGGGTGTAACGTCCGTCTAAGAAATGGTAGACTCAGTGGTCCCTTGACTTTTTTTTTTTTAGACTCTTCGAACTCAATTGGGTAAATAAGACGACTCGAGGAATTCGACCTAGAAAGGAGAAGCCGAAGAAAAAGTAACGAGACTACGAACCTGATACTTCCTTCTTTTTATTCTCCTGAGTAGGACTATGGAACAAATATACAACAACAAGAAATCAGCGAGTTAGTACAGGCTGAGAAAACACTGGAGTACCTGTCTGATATCGGGCGGTCCAAGGAGACAGGTATCCTAAAGGGTCCGTTCTTAGGACCTTACTCCACGGTAAAGGAAGAGGCCCCTAGAAGGGGTAGGTCCCCAACTTGGGTGTAGAGGACGTAACCCTCGACCTAAGAAGTGGCGACTCGGTACACCCTTCAGGTGGAACAAATATATGGTTGTATTATTTAAAATACACAAATGTTGTCAAATGCGTATTCTAAACCGATGTTATGGTTTATCTATACAATTAACACAATAAAAACGATCAATTATTAAAATTATTTTAAACGACCAAAAGATCACCTTTTTATTCTCCTGAGCCCTGAGGTTTTGTTGACAGGAGTCTCAAGTCGACATGGCGACCACTCGGTTGAATGAGAAGAAAAAACCCCCACCCCCTAATAATATCAGTAAATAGTAATAAATAATACGTCTCCTTAAAACCTCCCATATAAAAAGGAGAAAAATTAAATAAAATTAACCTCCTATTAATAAATGTTATAACACTACCAAAAAACGGTATGTGGTTATACTTGGCTGGTATCTTTATGTCCACAGGGGAGGTAGGTGGGGTAGCGAGTTCCAACAGTGTCTCGTCGCCGAAACCCGAGGGACGTAGTGGGTACTTTGAACGTGACCAATAGAAAAATTGTATACCGGTACATATACAAAGTTACGATAAGACAGTTTAGTAGGGTGGGAGAGGAAGAGGGTGACTCAAAAGACTTGGAGTCAAAAGAGGGTCGATACAGTCGCAAACTCAGGGGTAACAAGTTTACACGGACTCTTGTCTGTCGACGTCTTGAGACGAGGGGCGGCATAACGTTTGAATGTGTTGAAACTATGGTCACGGACTCCGTGCACCCACATAAAGTGCTGACATAACTGTCTTAGGACAGACTGTTCTATAACAGAGCAGATCAGAACAGTCCGTGGGTACCCAACAAATGGGGGTTCCCTCTGACTCTACTACTCTCACCGGTTCAGAAACTCGTTGTGGTGGAGGAAAGTAGTACTTCTGAAGAATGCCGCCGTCGAGAGCTGTGTCCGTCTCCCGCGGGGTCTCTAGTCCTGGACTTCAGGCTTCCCTTGCACCTGACTACAGTGTCTACTCTTCTCTCCGTACCCGTCTGTTCCCCGAGACGACCTTTCCGTTTGAGTATCTACACGGGTTCCCCACTCATACTCGAGAGACCCATGTACCGGTAAGAGACCGGTACACACTTCCGTCTCGTATCGGTGGTACGGACACCTGGGTGTCTTTGTATCACAGTTTCCTCGTATACTTTCAAATTACTTGGTAGAGGGGAGTGAAAAAACGTTTTGTCAGACTCTGACCCGTCGGACCCCTGACCCACAGGAATGTGTTGTAGACGGACTCTTTATTCAGGTAAAGTCCGGTGTCTTCGGTAACGACAGTGACACTTATTACAGTTGGGTGTAGATTTGTGGTTAGAACATGACTGACACCAAAATGGTCATCAGTAAATACCTACACTCTCAACCTGGTATTTCTTCAGACTCGTGACTTCTTAATTACGAAAGTTTAACATCACAATCTCTTCTGAGACTCTCAGGAAACCTGAATAGTTTAGTCAGTTAGGATTTCCTTTAGTTGAGATTTATAAATAACTTTCCTGACTACGACTTCGACTTTAAGGTTATGAAACCGGTGTACTATGTTTCTCGGTTGAGTAACCTTTTCTGGGACTACGACCCTTTCTAACTTCCGTCCTCCTCTTCTCTCACCGTCTCCTACTCTATCAACCTACCGTAGTGTTCAGCTACCTATACTCAAACTCGTTTGAGGTCCTGTGTCACTTCCTGTCCCTTTCGGACCGTACGACGTCCGGTACCTCAGTGTTTCTCAGTCTGCGCTGAATCGATGACTTGTTGTGTTGTACCGTATTCCACCACCAATAAAAAAAGAAAATAATAATAATAATAATGAAATGTTATAATATAACCAAAACGGTGTGTAGTTGTACTTAGGCGGTGCCCACATGTACAAAAGGGTTAGAGCTTGAAGGGAGGGTGGAGGGGGCGGGGGGGGTAGGGAGACCCAGTAGGGTCACGTGGTCGGGGTTCGTAGGACGTAGGACGTAACTTGGATCTGACCTTTAAGTAAAGAATATACTATAATATGTACAAAGTTACGGTAAGAGGGTTTAGTAGGGTGGGAGAGGGAGAGGGTGTCTCAGGTTTTCTGACAAGATATGTAGACACAGAGACGTTTGATCATGTCGGTGATACCTCTTGTCACACCTCTAAGAAATTTTTTGACCTTTATCTTGACGGAATTCTCAACTGTGTAACCTTTTCTGAAACTACGACCCTCCCTAACCCCCGTCCTCCTCTTCCCCTGCTGGCTCCTACTCTACCGACCTACCGTAGTGACTGAGTTACCTGCACTCAGACTCACTTGAGGCCCTCAACCACTACCTGTCCCTCCGGACCTCACGACGCTAAGTACCCCAGGGTTTCTCAGCCTGTACTGACTCACTGACTTGACTTGACTTGACTACTGGGTCGTTAGGGTGCCGACCCGTATGTGTGACTCCTTTGGTCTTAACTTTCTCTGTACACATGGGGTTACAAGTAGCGTCGTGACAAATATTATCGGTGCTGTACCTTTGTTGGATCTACAGGTAGTCGTCTACTTACCTATTCTTTCGACACCATGTATATGTGTTACCTCATAATGAGTCGGCAATTTTTCTTATGTAAAATTAGTCAAGATTACTCCACCTACTTTGACCTCGGATAATATATCTCACTTCATTCGGTCTCTCTTTTTGTGGTTATGCCATATGATTACGTATGTACACCTTAAATCTTTCCGTCACCAAAAATTCGAAACTCAGTGGACCCTGAAAATTTTAAGGACACCGTTGTATGTCAAACACTGTAAAACACAGACTGGGGAAAATGAACTTGAACTACGAAAATTCTAGGTAGATATAACAACATATACAGCAACGACAAGTCAGCGATTCAGACGACACATACAGTCTTGAAATAAGAAACACAGACTTATTATAGACACCATACCTATACGGTGTAAAATACGTAAGTAGATAACTATCTGTAAATACAACGAAGGTGGGAAACCGATAAAGACTCATTCTTACCCGTTAAAAAAGTTGATTGAAATAAAAAATTATAAATATTTAATGAATGAGCCGACGTAGTCCAGTATCAACGGTGTGTGTCCTAGAAACGGTGTAGTACACCGTAGAAAGCAACACCGTGAGCCAGAGGTCTCGAGAGTCCGAAGTCATCAACGTCGAGTGTCCGAATCGTCGAGGAACCGTGCACTCTAGAATCGAGGGACTGGTCCCTAACTTAGGTGTAGGGAAGATAACGTTTCACCTAAAAATTGGGGACACGGTGGTCCCTTCAGGGTTCTTATCCGTTTACAAATCTCCATCTTAATTAGGTCTTAATTAGATCAACGTTGAAGACCCTCTTCCCCTCTTATATGATGGATTGGTCATATCCCAAAGGTAAACCCTACTACTTTTAAAAGACCTTACCTATCCTCTCTAACACTGTGTTGTAACACTTACGTCAGTTATAATGATTCAACGTAAGAAATCTTACTAATGTTACCCTTTAAAGCCGCAAATACTAAACTACTACTTCTACAAGAAACGAGTCAATACAGGTTGGGAAACGTTGGGGTACCTGATATTGGACGGTCCGAGGAGACAGGTTCCTTAAGAGGTCCGTTCTTATGATCCCACCCATTGGTAAGGGAAGAGGTCTCCTAGAAGGGTTGGGTCCCTAGTTTGGGTCCAGAGGATGTAACGTCCGTCTAAGAAATGGTAGACTCGGTGTTCCCTTCGAGATAAATACCGAATTCGGGGTAATTTAGTCAACCCAGTGTTGACTTGTTCCTGAGACCCCAACCCTCGGTACGAAATTAAAAAAAAAAAAAACGAAATTAAAAAAAGGAAAAACATAAATAAAGAAAAAAAATAAAAACTTAAATAAATAAATAATTGACTTCCTGTTAACGAAATATCTTGACACAACCTAAGACGGTTTGTAGTTGTACTTAGTCGATATCCATATGTATACAGGGGAGGGAGAAACTTGGAGGGAGGGTAGAGGGAGGGGTGGGTTGGGGAGATCTAGTAACGTCTCGGGACCAAACTCATGAAAAATTTTGAGGGAGTCACTGAGGTTTCATGTCGTTCAATCTCTTGGTGATTACAATCCTTTCCTCCCTCTTGTTACTCCTAATTTGTAGGTGTGAAGGGTCCTGAGTAATTCACGGTAGAGGAGGTTCTCGGTGGGCATGAGAGTGGTGAAGTCAGTAAAAGACAGTGGAGTAGACCGGATAAAGGTAAAATTTACGTACAGTGGTAGCTTTAATGGAACAAGTAAATAAACAAGTCAACAATAGACAGGGAAGGGTGTTTTGGTTACCACAAGTTGGAATGTTACGTAAACTTAGTAGACCCTGGGATAAAAAATATTATTTATGAAAAAAAAGTCCCATCTTTACCTCTCCATCCGTATCTCTCTTCTGTACGCTTGTGTTCCCCCAACCCTCGGAGCGTACTTACCTCATGCATGTATGTGATGGTACGCATTTTACCTGTCGATCACCCTTCGACGACAAATCGTGTCCCTCGAGTAGAGTCACAAGGTACTGCAGGATCTCTCAACGCTACCTCGCCCCTCCTCCCTCCGAGTTCTCCCTCCACCATATACACATGAATATCGACTAAGTGAAACAGTATGTCGTCTTTGATTATGTTGTAACACTTCGTTAATATGCGGTTATTTTTCTTTTCTTCCCCGAAAGAACTACCGAGTCACCATTTCTTAGGTACACAGTCACGTCCTCTGTGTCCGCTACACTCAAGTTAGGGGTCTAACCCTTCTAGAGGACCTCTTCCTTTACCGTTGGGTGAGGTTATAAGAACGGACTTTTGAGGGTACCTCTCTCCTCAGACCACTTGATGTCAGGTACCCCAGTGTTTCTCAGTCTGTGTTGACTCGTACATACGTTATTATTTATATTAAGTAGTTGAAATAATCAACTAATTAATGATTGGTAATGTTAGGTACGACTGAGTAGGAAAAGACGGAATACTAAGGTCACGAATGACGTGATTCTAAAGAATTCGGGGGTAAGGTGCGGGTTCAGGACACAATCTCAAAAGTATGATACCAGAACTACTTCCTCCACCATAATAAGGGTCAAATATCGATATCCCAATCCCTCGTGATCGTAGTTACGACTGTTCTGGTCCGAGGGTCAAGCGTCTGGAAATGACTTCCGAAAGGTACTCCGACCGACCCGCGACTCAATTGTTCACACCGAGTGGAAGAGTGGTCGGTCGTCAGGAAACCCTTTTATCTACAGTTCAGTCGTATTAGTCTGATCACAGTGACGGGTCTTCTTCACGTCCCTCCCAAGTCTTTGCCGAAGGACGTCTTCGAAGTGAAGGGGACTGTAGGTTGACTAGAAAATTGTTGGTTCTCAATAATTTAGTAGGGGGTCGAATCTTGGGGAGTCACCGAAGAGTGGTGGATAACTTATCCCCTGGTTAAGTAAAACGAAAGGGGGCCCTGAAAAGGTCCAAAAATCGTGAATTTAGGGACGTGGGGTCCTTTAGGTAGTCACAAGTAAGTTTACCCGGTTCTCCGTGTACCTTTCCACCTCTCTACGTTTAGTTTTGGTGTTCCTCTGTGGTGGAGTGTGGTCAGTTTTGCCGATAGTAAATTTTTAGGTACTTGAAAAATGAGTCGGCAATTTTTCTTAAGTAAACTTAGTCAAGACTACTCTACCTACTTTGACCTCGGCTAATATGTCTCACTTCATTCGGTCTTTCTTTTTGTGGTTATGTCATATGATTGTGTATATATACCTTAAATCCTTCTACCGTTACTGCTGGGACATACGTTCTGTCCTTTTTTCTGTGTCTACACATATTGCCTGAAAACCTGAGTCTCCCTCTCCCTCTCCCACCCTACTAAACCCTCTTACCGTAAGATTGTACATATGATAGTACATTCTTAGCTTAGTGGTCAGATACAGACTGCGTCCTATGTCGTACGAACCCCGCCCACGTACCCCTACTGGGTCTCTCTACAATACCCCTCCCTTCACCCTCCCCCCAAGTACAAACCCTTGCGTACATTCTTAATTTCTAAAAATTTAATTTTTTTTATTTAATTTTTTTTTCTTTTTCCTCTTTTTTATTATTTATTTATTTATTTATTTTTAGGTACTTGATATTTACGATCTCTCCCACACTTCTCTTCCCTTGGAAGGATGTGACAACCACCCTTACATTTAACCATGTCGGTGTTACCTCTTGTCATACCTCTAAGGAATTTGTTGATTTTGATATCGATCGTATACTAGACAGTTTGGGTGAGGACCCGTGTATCGGTCTCTTTTTGTACCAGGTTTTACGTGAAGTCACAAGTGTCGTCGTGACAAATGTCATCGGTCCTGTGCCGTCGTTGGATTTACAGGTAGCTGTCTCCTTGCCTATTTCTACACCAGGTATATATGTTGTCTTCGAGGAGACAGGTACCCTAAAAGGTCCGTTCTCATGACCTCACCTAACGGTAAAGGAAGAGGTCCCCTAGAAGGGCCGGGGCCCTAGCTTGGGTCCAGAGGGTGTAACATCTGTCTGCGAAATGGCAGACTCGGTGGTCCCTTAAGGGGATGTTGTCTTATAATGAGTCGGTATTTTTCCTTGTTTTAACCCAGTGATCAACTCTGTACCTACCTGGATCTCTGACAGTATGACTTCATTCAGTCTATTCTTTCTCTTTATGGAATATTATAAGGAATATACCTTAGACTTTTCTTTACTATGTTTACTTGAAATAAATGTTTCGTCTTTGCATGAGCGTCTGAATCTCTTACTGAAATACCAATGGTCCCTCTTCCCACCCTCCCTTCCTATCAATCCCTGAAACCCTACCTGTCCATGTATGACGATACAAAATTTACCTATTGGTTGTTCCTGGATGACATCTCGTGTCCCCTGAGACGGATTACAATACACCGTCGGACCTCCCCTCCCCTCAGACTCCCTCTCACCTATGAGTATATATCCAACCGACTCAGTGAGACGACACGTGGACTTTGATACTGTTGTAACAATTACTCGATATGAGGTTAAATTTCATTTTTCAATTTTTTTTTTTTTAGTCAGTTTGGTCTTACTTAAAAGAGGGACACTGGGTTGGTTTAGGTCTGAGGAATTCTTCAAAGTTCAGGGAAATACTAGAGTAGGGGAAGATCTGAGTCAAAACAAAACCAAAAAAAAAAAACCCCCCCCCCCTAAACAAATAAATAAANAAACCCCCCCCCCCCCTAAACAAATAAATAAAAATAAGAAACATATAAAAAAAGATAAAATTTAAAAATAAAAGTGAAATAAATCCGAGTCAAGAATTATGTACTTGTGAGTGGATCTGAGTGGAGAGTGGTGGACTTCTGTGGTGGTCGTACGTACACGAACAATTCAGTGAAGTGACAGTGACTTCAGTGAGTCAGCACAGGCTAGAAACGCTGGAGTACCTGACGTCGGATGGTCCGAGGAGGCAGGTACCCTAAGAGGTCCGTTCTTATGACCTCACCCAACGGTAAAAGTGAAGTCAGTGCAGGTTAAGAAATGTTGGCATACCTGACATCGGGTCGTCCGAGGAGACGGGTACCCTAAGATGTCCGTTCTTATACCTCACCCAATAGTATGGGAAGAGGTCCCGTCTCTGTAGTGAAACGGTTGTTTCCAGAAATATCAGTTTCGATATCAAAAAGGTCATTAGGACATGTCTACACTCTCAACCTGGCATTTCTTCCGACTTATGGCTTCTTAACTACGAAAGCTTAACACCACGACCTCTTCTGAGAACTCTCAAGGAACCTCTAGTTTGGTCAGTTAGGTTTCATTTAGTTGGGATTTATAAGTAACCTTCCTGACTACGACTTCGACTTCGAAGTTATTGAAACCGGTAGACTACACTTCTCGACTAAGTAACCTCTTCTGGGACTACGACCCTTTGTGACTCTCACCTACCTCTTCTCTCGTTGTCTCCTATTCTACCAACCTCTCATAGTGACGGAGTCACCCATACTCAAACTCGTTTGAGGTCCTCTATCACTTACTGACCCTTAGGACCGTACGACATCAGGTACCCCAGTGTTTCTCAACCTGTGATGACTCGCTGACTTGTTATTGTTGATCTAGTTAACTGTCAATGAAGTCGGACATCGGACGTCACTGTACAAAAAGAGAGTGTGTGACTGTAACATATTTATACACAGAGTAGCCTCTTCGGTCCTGGAAGACTACAAAACAGTGACTACCTGACTCCTCTTTAACTACTCCTTGGTACAGACGACGAGAGGGAAAGTCCTTTGTTGGCCTGTACGGTCTCGGAAGTAGGTGGGTCGAGAAGGAGGAAACTGGAGGAAACTGAAACTCACTTTACAAGCTTGTACCAGGGGTGGGGTCCCTGATCAGATAGACCTGGGTGGACGAAAAGATTTCTTTCAAATGGAGACCTTTATGGGAGAAGGTGTGACCTCTGTGCACCAACCTCTGAGAAACCTTTTCCGAGTTAGAACACGGATTTCTTCATACACGTTCCGACGAAGACTGTCGCAATGAACAGTACCACTTTTGGACCCTTGTGTGTTGTACAGGTAGTCGTCCTCTTACTGATTTGTTAATAATGTGTGGGTAAGAAATCTTATGACACGTGGAATATTTTGGTCACCAAAACGTGTCCGTGACTTTACCGATGTCACTTTTTTTTTACCTTTTATGGTTCACAAAAATTCGTGAGGGGGTATCGGAATTTGAATCAACTCGAAATTTGAGATCCGGTAATGTATCCTGTTTTATTATTATCAAATCAGGAATTTGTTTCAGTTCCTTGAAATCAATGAGAAGTTCCCGATATCTATTATAAGAGAAAAAATTGAATAAAACAAATAAAATAAATGGAGAAACACGGTGTTCCGTACACCCTAGAATCAAGAATCAAGGGACTGGTCCCTAACTTAGACACCAGGACGTCACCTTGGAGTCTCAGTATTAGTGACCTGGTGTTCCCTTCGGGGGACATCGATTATAAGAGTCGGTACAAGATACTCGACAAAACGTCTATGACTTCAGGGGTCGTCCACTTCCTTCTACTGAGGTACTACTGGTTTAACATCGGCACTGTATTCGACGGGGTAAATATGTTAAGGTTCTTGACCGGAGTCTCTTTGTCCTTGTTTGGGACGTTGACTTCCAATTGACATGAATTTTGTTAGTTCTACCACGACCAGTCTGGTGGTGTGAAGACTAAAGTTCTACTGAAAGTCTCGACTGAACAACAAGACGGGGGAGGGAGACGGTTATGTGGGGACGTTGAGGGGAAATCTTCGAGATCGGGGGATCACCATTAAGACTCAACCAAGAACCTGTACTCAGGTGGAAGAGGGGACCAACTGTCGGAGGTTTTATTTCGTTTGAAAGGAAAGGATTGTTATAAACAGGAACTCATAACCGATAAAAAGGAAAGAGAAAATTTGTAAAAATAAAAGATAATCAAAGATCATGAACTTTTACGTTAATTAAAAAGATAGTTGGTATATAGTTTGTTGGTATAATTTGAGATATTCTTTGAGAATGACAAAGTGATTTTGTGTCTAACAGATGTATGTGTCATATATATCTCAGTACAACAAGTCAGTGACTAAACACAGACTGAGAAACACTGGGGTACCTGACGTCGTGTGGTCTAAAGGGACAGAAGTGATAGAGGGTCAAACGAGTTTGAGTACAGGTGACTCAGCCACTACGGTAGATTGGTAGAATAGAAGACAGCGGGGGAGAGGAAGACGGGAGTTAGAAAGGGTCGTAGTCTCAGAAAAGGTTTCTCAGCGGAGAAGTGTAGTCCACAGGTTTCATAACCTCAAAATCGTAGTCACGAAGATTAATTATAAATCCCAACTAAAGGAAATGTTTCAACATAGTAGAGGTTTATGTGTAAAGTAAGGAAAGAAAAAAAATTAAATATAACTTCATATCAGCGAAATGTTACAACACAATGAAAGATGACATGTCGTTCCGCCTAGTCGATATGTATATGTATATAGAAGAGAAAAAACCGAAAGGAAGGGTAAACCTAGTAGATCTGGTGTCTCGTAGATCATCTAAGGAACACACTATGCCATCCAAGAGTAATCAGTAGATGAATTATGTGTCATCGTCATCACATATGTACAGTTAGGATTAGAGGGTTGAGTAGGGAAGACGGGGAAAGGTGGAACCATAGATGTCCAAACAAGAGATGTAAACACAAAGACAAAGTCGAAATATTTATTCTAGTGGATATGGTTAAAAAAGTCTAAGGTGTCTCACTTCATTCAGTCTTTCTCCTTTTGTTTATAACTCATAACCGAAAACTCACCGTTCCTCGACCTGGACTCAAACTATTGTACAACAGTGCCTAAACCTCGCGAGTGCGTGACGACCACCCTCCTATTTTTACCATGTGGAGAGACCTTTACCAAACCATTATCGATCATTGTGATATGTATTCGTAATGGCTATTAGGTCGTGAGGGGAAATATTCCAATATGGGTTGTCTTTTCACTCACATAACCTGACCGGTTTTTACAGGTAGTTATTGTCTGACCTATATATTGAACGACACCATATAATTGTGTTACTTTATGATTTTCCATGTACAGGAACTACCTTCGTTATAAAATGGAGGTGTTCCCGTTTTTAACTAAACCCCTTCTTCTTTTTTATTTGTCTACATGTATGTTATATATATATATACTTATATCTACCTATCTATCTATCCCACTCATATAAACACTATAATTTAAAGTACCTTTCCGTCAATCCTTTTAACAGACTGTGTCAAAGACCCCCCGCATTATTACTTTTTTCCTAACTCTTTATTTCTACGTTCTAAACTCTAGATGTCTATGTACGTTTTTTTAGAAAAAGTATTTTTTCTTACTTTATAACGGTAAAAGTCGTTGTACCTACGATAATGTACAATAGTCATAATGTCTGACATTATGACTTACTTAATTCAGTCCGTCTTTTTCTGTTTATAAATACTATAGTGTATGTACACCTTAGATTTTTTCTTATGTTTACCTAAATAAATGTTCTGTCTGAGTGTCTTGTTTACACACCAATGGTTTCCCATTTTCCCCCTCCCTATTCAATTCTCATACCTTAATTGTCTATGTGTGATGATATGTATTTTATCTATTGTTCCTAATTGATACATCGTACCCATTGATACACTTCTTTCGACTCACGGTTTCTTAACTCCGAAAACTTGACACTACAACCTCTTCTGAGAACTCTCACAGAATCTGACGTTCTTCTAGGTTGGTCAGGTAGGATTTCCTCTAGTCAGGACCCACAAGTAACCTTCCTGACTACGACTTCGACTTTGAGGTTATGAAACCAGTGGAGTACGCTTCTCAACTGAGTAACCTTTTCTGAGACTACGACCCTCCCTGACCCCCGTCCTCCTTTTCCCCTGCTGTCTCCTACTCTACCGACCTACCGTAGTGACTGAGCTACCTGCACTCAAACTCACTTGAGGTCCTCAACCACTACCTATCCCTCCGGACTCTTACACCAGGTGACCTCTTCCCTTACCGTTTGGCGAAGTCCTAAGAACGGAACTCTTGGGGTACTTGTCATACTTTTCCATTTTACTATCCTATGACTTTCTCCTTGAGGGGTCCAGTCGTCCACGGGTTATATGATGACCTCTAGTCACCTCTTTATTGAGGTCTTTCTTACTTCCCTACCTCGGTTTCTTTTTTTTATGGGTCGACACCCACACTGACCTCTATCTTCGTTCCAGGCTATGACATTTCTCGTTATGACGTATCCTTGGACCTTACAATCCAGGTACTTGGTTCCGTTCAACATTCACCAGTTTGTCCTCTACCGTTCTCACTTGTAGTTGTAAGATCCTTAGTCGATTGATTTTTCCTGACCTAACCCACTTAAATTGAGTATGTTGGTAATATAGATAATGACGCCCGTCCTTAGGGAATCTTCTTTACCCCATCGGTAGTACCAGTTGTTTTCTCAGGCTTTACGTCATAAACCTACGTTAGAGTTTTTGCTGTCTTACCAGAGACAAGCAAAGGTTCCGTTTGGTAAGTTATAGTGTCATTAGGTTTGGATACGGGGTTGGTCATCGTGACTTCTTCGATTTCGACTTGTCAAGATGCTTCTGGATGTTCTGTAAAATCTTGATTGTGGGTTTTTTCTACAGGAAAAGTAATATCCTCTGACCTTACGTTTTCATCCTTCAGTTCTTTGTGGACCTCCGTTTAAACCAGAACCTTATGCCTTACTTCGTCCCGTTTCCGATTATCTCAAAACGGTTCTCTTACGTGACCAGTATCGTTTGTGGGAGAAGGTTGTTGTGTTCTCTTCTAAGATGTGTACCCGTAGTGATCTTCCAGTTTAGACTTTAGTCTAACTAATATAAGAAACGTCGGTTGTTATTTCTTCGAGATATGTCAGTCGTTTTTACTCTGGTCCTCGACTGACACCGAGTCTAGTACTTGAGGAATAACGGTTTAAGTCTAACTTTAACTTCTTTCATTTCTTTTGGTGATCTGGTAAGTCCATACTAGATTTAGTTTAGGGAATACTAATATGTTACCTTTACTCTTTATCTAAATTCCCGGATCTAGACTATCTATCTCACGGACTACTTGATACCTTACTCCAAGCAGTGTAACATGTCCTCTGTCCCTAGTTTTGGTAGGGATACCTTTTCTTTACGTTTTTTTTGTTTTACCGACAGACTCCTCCAGAATGTTTATCGACACTTTTCTTCTCTTCACTTTTCGTTTCCTCTTTTCCTTTCTATAATCGTAGACTTA
Organism: Capra ibex; assembly: GCA_006410555.1. Taxonomy (NCBI): domain Eukaryota; kingdom Metazoa; phylum Chordata; class Mammalia; order Artiodactyla; family Bovidae; genus Capra; species Capra ibex. The sequence goes on from SJYO01006231.1 coordinate 89,197,607, forward strand.
CGTCTCAAGGTTTCTTATCGTTCTTCTCTATTGTTTCGGAAGGAGTCGCTAGTTACGTTTCTTTATCTCCTTTTCTTGTCTTATCCTTCCTGATCTCTAGAGAAGTTCTTTTAATCTCTATGGTTCCCTTGTAAAGTACGTTTCTACCCGAACTATTTCCTGTCTTTACCAGACCTGGATTGTCTTCGTCTTCTATAATTCTTCTCCACCGTTCTTATGTGTCTTCTTGACATTGTTTTTTCTAGAAGTGTTAGGTCTCGGTCTGTAGGACCTTACACTTCAGTTCACCCGGAATCTTTCGTAGTGATGCTTGTTTCGATCACCTGTCCTACCTTAAGGTCACCTCGACAAAGTTTAGGACTTTCTACTACGATAATTTCACAGCGTGAGTTACACGGTCGTTTAAACCTTTGGAGTCGTCAACGGTGTCGTGATTTCTCCAGTCAAAAGTAAGGTTAGGGTTTCTTTCCGTTGCGGTTTCTTACGAGTTTGATGCTGTGTTAACGTGAGTAGAGTGTACGATCATTTCAGTACGAGTTTTAAGAGGTTCGGTCCGAAGTCGTTATACACTTGGCACTGGAAGGTCTACAAGTTCGACCAAAATCTTTTCCGTCTCCATGGTCTCTAGTTTAACGGTTGTAGGCGACCTAGTACCTTTTTCGTTCTCTCTCAAGGTCTTTTGGTAGATAAAGACGAAATAACTAATACGGTTTCGGAAACTGATACACCTAGTGTTATTTGACACTTTTTAAGACTTTCTCTACCCTTACGGTCTGGTGGACTGGACGGAAAACTCTTTGGATATACGTCTAGTCCTTCGTTGTCATTTTGGCCTGTACCTTGTTGTCTGACCAAGGTTTATCCTTTTCCTCATGTAGTTCGGACATATAACAGTGGGACGAATAATTTGAAGATACGTCCCATGTAGTACTCTTTGGGACCCGACCTTCTTCGTGTTCGACCTTAGTTCTAAAGTCCTCTTTATAGTTATTGGACTCTATACGTCTACTGTCGTGGGAATCCCGTCTTTCACTTCTCCTCGATTTTTCGGAGAACTACTTTCACTTTCTCCACTCATTTTTTCAACCGAATTTCGAGTTGTAAGTCTTTTACTTCTAGTACCGTAGACCAGGGTAGGGAAGAACCCTTTATCTACCCCTTTGTCATCTTTGTCACAGTCTGAAATAAAACCCCCCGAGTTTTTAGTGACGTCTACAACTAACGTCGGTACTTTAATTTTCTGCGAATGAGGAACCTTCCTTTCAATGCTGGTTGGATCTACCGTATAAGTTTTCGTTCTCTGTAATGAAACGGTTGTTTCCAGGTAGATCAGTTCCGATACCAAAAAGGTCATCAGTACATACCTACACTCTCAACTTGATACTTCTTTCGACTCACGGTTTATTAACTACGAAAACTTGACACCACAACCTCTTCTAAGAACTCTCAGGGAACCTGACGTTCCTCTAGGTTGGTCAGGTAAGATTTCCTCTAGTCAGGACCCATAAGAAACCTCCCTTACTACGACTTCGACTTTGAGGTTATGAAACCGGTGGAGTACACTTCTCGACTGAGTGACCTTTTCTGAGACTACGACCCTCCCTAACCCCCATCCTCCTCTTCCCCTGCTGTCTCCTACTCTACCGACCTACCGTAGTGGCTGAGCTACCTACACTCAAACTCACTTGAGGCCCTCAACCACTACCTGTCCCTCCGGACCGCACGACGTTAAGTACCCCAGTGTTTCTCAGCCTGTACTGACTCGCTGACTTGACTTGACTAGACTTGACTACCCATTGATAAGTTATAGAAATTATTGGATATTACCTTTTCTTACACGTCAATACGTGCATACATATTGACTTGACAAAACGACATTTGGACTTAGATTGTGTTACATTATTTAGTCTATATGAAGTTAAATATTTTTCGACTTAGAACGTTAGTCTTACAAATCATTTACTTTCGTCTGTTTCCTCTCATATAACACACTCAGGTGAGCATATTTAAAGGTTTCTGTCCATTTAAAGTAGATATTACAAATATAATTCTCTTACAAACCTCTTCCGTTCCCGTCTCACTACTGTTCTTTTCTTCGTCCTCTTTCAGGTCCCTGTCTCTCTAACCCAGTAAGAAAAGGAACTAGTACAGGACTAACGTACCAACACAAGTCACACTTTTAAGTAACTCAATGTGTGTACTGGATAGGGAAAAAGACGTACATCGAATAAGAAGTTACTTTTCAAAAATTTTTCTTTTGGTCTTTACTCACAAGGTACACGTGGTTGTGCCTTTCTACTGAGTCTGGATATTAATTTACTTGTTTCGTCATTTTCTTGTTAAACCATCTTACTCAGTTGTAAATGTTGTCGAAGATTACCCATTCAGTGCGTCTTTACCTCTAAACCGCTTTTTGACAGACCAGAACCCGGACTTAATAGAGTTTTGTTTTTCTTCTTGACCTCCTTACCCTTACAAGGTCAAAAAATTTAAAACAATGATACCAGTTTATGTGTTTTACATTTTAGATGATAAAATTGGTACAAATCCACAGGTCGAATCGTCATAATTCGTGTAAGTGTAACAACATGTTGGTAGTGATGGTAGGTAGATGTCTTGAAACAGTCGAAGGGTCTGACTTTGAGACGTATGTAATTTGTGATTGAGGTGTAAGGAGGAGGAGGTCACGGACCATGGGTGGTACGATGTAAAAAAGAGATACTTACAGTTATAACATCCGTGGAGTATATTTTACCTTAGTTTCCTGTTACGGACAGGAAAACGCAGACCGAATAAAGTAAATCGTATTACAGGAAATTCAAGTAGACACAGCATGGTACACAGACTTAGAGGGAGGAAAAGTTCCGACGTATTATAAGGTAACATACCTGTGTGGTGAAAAAATAGGAAAGTAGGTAGTGACCGGTAAACCCAACAAAGGTGGAAACCCGATAACATTTATTATGACAATACTTGTCACCACACGTTTATAGACAAGTTCAAGGACAAAAGTTAAGAAAAAAAAAAGTAAATTTAAATAAATAAAATTAACCTCCGATTAATGAAATGTTATAACATAACCCTTGTACACATGTGGACAAAAGTTAAGAAAACACATATATGGGCCTTCATCTTAACGACCTAGTTTACTATTAAGATTCAAATTGAAAACCTCTCGGTAGTATGACAAAAGGTACCATTGATGTCGTAAACCTCTCTTACAAGGTCGAAACGACTTGTTAAAGTCATAACAATAAACTTATAACAATAAACTTATAAGGTTAGGATCCATGTTCGAGTTCTCTTTACTTTTGTATGTGGATGTGTTTTTGAACGTACGTTTACAAATATCGTCGTATTAAGCATTGTCAGTTTTTCACCTTTGTTGGGTTTATGGATAATTACCTGTCTACTTCTTTTAATCCAGGTAGGTATGTTACCTTATAATAAGTCGGTACTTTTCCTCACTGTATGACTATGACTATGTAGATACGATGTTGTATCTACTTGGAATCTTTGTGATACGATGGGCCCCCTTTATCTGATTATCCTGTGTCTCTCTGTGTGTGTCACTGTCCGGGACTCTCTTTCCCTGCCTTTATCCGTGAGTCTTCGTCTCTCTCCCTCACTGCCATAGGGGTGTCTCGTTCTGTGTTACTCGCTCTTGGATGAGATATCGGGTCCCTCGAGATGAGTCACGAGACACCACTGGATGTCCCCTTCCTTTAGGCTCTTTCTCCCCTATATACATATGTACACCGACCAAGTGAAACGACATGTCATCTTTAATGGTATTGTGACATTTCGTTGACATACGTTTATTTTTAATTAAATATTTTTTTTCCTTAAACCTGAAGGGACCACCATGTCATCTACTCTTAGATGGATGGTTACGTCCCCTGTGTCTAAGATAGTGATCAGGTCCTTCCAAGGTGTACGGTGTCCTGACGATTCGTGTATGTGGTGTCGATGTCTCGGGTGTGCGGACCTCGGACACGAGACGTTGTCCTTTTCGGAGGCGTCACTCTTCGGACTCGCACCGTTTCTTCTCGTCGGGGACGAGTGACGGATCTCTTTTGGGTGAGTGTCATTGTTTCTGGGTCGGTTCTTAAAATTTTTTTTAAAATACTTTTCTTTAGGAAATGAGATTCTAGGATATCCTGTATTTCCATGAGAAAAATGAAAGAAGATGTTTAAGATTTCAAAACAACAACAAGCCCACGAGTCAGTACAGGTTGAGAACCGCTGGGGTACCTGACGTCGTATGGTCTGAAGGAACAGGAAGTGGTAAAGAGTCTCGAACGAGTGTGCGTACAAGTAACTCAGTCACCATGGTAGGTTGGTAGAGTAGGAGACAGTAGGAGAAGAGGAGGACGGAAGTTAGAAAGGGTCGTGGTCCCAGAAAAGGTGACTTAGCCGAGAAGTGTAGTCCACCAGTTTCATAACCTCCAGTTGAATCATAGACAGAAAGGTCACTTATAAGTCCCAACTAACGGAAATCCTAACTGACCAAACTAGAGGAACGTCAGGTTCCCTGAGAGTTCTCAGAAATTGTGGTGTCAAGCTTTCGTAGTTAAGAAGCCACGAGTCGGAAGAAATACCAGGTTTAGAGTGTAGGTATGTACTGATTCCCTTTTTCGTATCGAAATATTCGGGGAAACAGTCTTTTCACTACAAAGAAAAAATTATGTGACAGATCCAAACAGTAGGTTCAGGATTTCAAAACCGAAAAATTATAAACAGAAAATTATCGGGAAGTTTGAAACAACTATCTCTGTTTTTCATCTCTTTACCGAAGGATCCGGACATTACATCCTCAAACCCCTTCTCCCTTTAAGTCCTGTTAGCGATTTCCCGTTTTTAAAGAGAAACTCTACTACACTTACAGGGTTTAAAATGACACCACTATCAGTGTGTTGAGACATTTGTATCATTTTTTGGTAAATTAACATGTGAAATTTACCAACTTAACATACCCGTATATGTGACACACTTAATGTAAAATAGTGTCGACAATTGTATTTTATCCCGAAATACGATTTACTTTACAGTCCGTCTCTTTTCGTATATGTATACTGTCGGGAATACACACCTTAGAATTTTTATAGTGTTATTTTTTCTACGTCTGAGTGTCTAAATCTCTTTTTTGATTACTAATGATCACCCCTCTTTCGCTTTCGGCGAGTCAACACAGACTGAGAAACGTTGGGGTACCTGACATGTCAGGTACCTTAAGAGATCCGGTCTTATGACCTCACCCATCGAAAGGAAGAGGTCCCCTAGAAGGGTTGGGTCCCTACCTTCGGTCCAGAGGGTTTGACGTCCACCTAAGGAATGGTTGACTCGGTGTTCCTTTCGGGTTCTTATGACCTTACCCATCGGATAGGTAAGAGGTCGGTTAGAAGGACTGGGTCCTTAGCTTGACCCCAGAGGACGTAACGTCCGTTTAAGAAATGGTTGACTCGATGGTCCCTTCGAGGATCACCCCTCTCCTCCACCCGATATATCACTACCCCTTCCTTTTATGTTTGATAACCCACCTTCTGTCTGATGTTCTTATATGATATCCCGAAGGGACCACCAGGTCACTAATTCTTAGACGGACGGTTACGTCCTCTATGTCAAAGAAGGGGACCAGGTGCTTCTAGGGTGTGCGGTGTCTCGTTGATTCGGATACACGGCGTTGTCGACTCCGACACAAGATCTCGGGCCCTTGGTGTCGATGACTTCGGTTCCGATGTTCTTCGGGAGTCTGGGTGCTGGTCTCTCATCGGGGGTGAGTGGTGTTGATCTCTTTTTCGGGTACGTTGTTGTTTCTGGGTCATGTCGGTTTTTATTTTTAATTAATTTCTCACCTAACATGTTGTGTCCCTTATATCGGTTATGAAACATTATTGATATTTACCTCTCATTGGAAATTTTAGCATAAAATTAAATTAAAAATTTATTTTCATTTAACTTGACTTTTCACTTTATTTTAATTTCGACTTTCTTCTATCTTCTCCTTCCTGTATTGTCTCGGTTTGTGGGTACCTTGTTACTAAAGTTTCGAATTGGCTGGGGGGGACCGATTCCTCCGACTCCGTCTCGTAGGTTTAATCGGTCCCGAAACTACGGTAGGGTTGGTGTTTCGTGGGGGGTCTAAGGTCGAGTAGGTCGAAAGTTCAGGTAGTACAGGTAGTAAGGGTAGTAATGTGTAGAAGGTAGGGAAGGTGTAAACTGACACGTCTATTACGGTCGAAGTGTGCAAATGATAGCGGACGTCAGGAGTCGTCGGGTTTCTCTAGTCGTGACAAGGAGGGTACTTCGTTGACTCAGAGCCTCCACTGTACTGACGGGTTGTCGAGTGACCGTGCTAACCACAATTTTAAGTCCTCCTAAATAAATATAAAATTTTGTTTTGTAAATTTAAATGTATAAAATAACTTTTATAAAATTAATTAATTTTAACGATAAATAAAAAATTATAGATTTATTCTCTTATGTGACATGTTGTACCCCTTATATCGGTTATAAAATATTATTAATATTTACCTTTCATTGGAAATTTTAGTATAATTTTTTATTAAACTTAATAAATTTTCATTTAACTTAACTTAAATTTTCATTTTATTTTAATTTCGACTTTTTCTTGTCTCCTTCCTCCAGTACTCCTTCTCTTCTCTCTCTGACTTAGTTGACACTTCACAGGTAGGTCCCCCGACCTGGGTTGGGAGACCCCGACCTGGGAGAACCTAAACTTATGGTTGACACGGTCAATCACCAACCCGTCAGTAAAGTGGAGACTCAGAGTCAACGCAGTACCCTCGTTGTCACGACTAAAGGATCCTGACAACTCCTGACCTCCTCAATTCTTTGTACGCTTCGACCGTAACAGACACGCCAGTTTACACCTTCCCTATCTTCTCCACATTCTTACTGTCACTACTCGACCTTAGACCCTCCACGAACCACCAACCCTACCGTAGTTTCGGGACGGATTAAACCCACGAGACGGAGTCGGAGGAATCGGTCCCCCATAGTCGCTTCGAAACGGTAGTGAGCAAGGTACCCGCAAACCAAGACAAAGGAGTGGCTCCAACACAGTTCCCACACAGGGAGGACAGTACTCCAAAGAACTCGTTGTCTTTCGAACGGTCGTTATTTCCGGGTCTGTCGACACGACGGGTCGAGTATCCGTCCGGAGAGTCCTCTGTGGACTCTTCTAGGGTCCGACCGTCGGGAAAGAGGTTCCAGTCGTGCACGTCGGACTGGGGAGGAGTCACGGGACTGCACAACCGTCGATCCTCCCACGACTCTCTCGGACTTAAACTCTTCGATGAAGGTCTCAGTCATTCACTATAATTTACAGACACACAGACAGACAGCCAGACAGACACAGGGAGAGACAGAGAGAGACACATGCATACAGACACGCAGACAGAGAAAGAGACATATACACGCAAACACACACACATACACACAGACAGACAGAGAGAGAGAGAGGCACATCCATACACACACACAGAGACAGAGAGAGAGAGACATACGCACAAACAGACAGACACACACACACACACATCCACACACACAGACAGACAGAGAGAGACATACGCACAAACAGACAGACACACACACACACACATCCACACACACAGACAGACAGAGAGACACATACGCACAAACAGACAGAGACAGAGACACACACACATCCACACACACAGACAGACAGAGAGAGACATACGCACAAACAGACAGACACACACACACATCCACACACACAGACAGTCCACACACACAGACAGACAGAGAGAGACATACGCACAAACAGACAGACACACACACACATCCACACACACAGACAGACAGAGAGACACATACGCACAAACAGACAGACACACACACACACATCCACACACACAGACAGACAGAGAGACACATACGTACAAACAGACAGACACACACACACACATCCACACACACAGACAGACAGAGAGACACATACGTACAAACAGGCAGAGACAGAGACACACACACACAGACAGACAGACAGAGAGACACATACGCACAAACAGACAGACACACACACACACACACACAGACAGACAGAGAGACACATACGCACAAACAGACAGAGACAGAGACACACACACATCCACACACACACAGACAGAGAGAGAGAGACATACGCACAAACAGACAGACACACACACACACATCCACACACACAGACAGACAGAGAGACACATACGCACAAACAGACAGACACACACACACACATCCACACACACAGACAGACAGAGAGACACATACGTACAAACAGGCAGAGACAGAGACACACACACACAGACAGACAGACAGAGAGACACATACGCACAAACAGACAGACACACACACACACACACAGACAGACAGACAGAGAGACACATACGCACAAACAGACAGAGACAGAGACACACACACATCCACACACACACAGACAGAGAGAGAGAGACATACGCACAAACAGACAGACACACACACACACATCCACACACACAGACAGACAGAGAGACACATACGTACAAACAGACAGACACACACACACACATCCACACACACAGACAGACAGAGAGACACATACGTACAAACAGGCAGAGACAGAGACACACACACACAGACAGACAGACAGAGAGACACATACGCACAAACAGACAGACACACACACACACACACAGACAGACAGACAGAGAGACACATACGCACAAACAGACAGAGACAGAGACACACACACATCCACACACACACAGACAGAGAGAGAGAGACATACGCACAAACAGACAGACACACACACACACATCCACACACACAGACAGACAGAGAGACACATACGTACAAACAGACAGACACACACACACACATCCACACACACAGACAGACAGAGAGACACATACGTACAAACAGGCAGAGACAGAGACACACACACACAGACAGACAGACAGAGAGACACATACGCACAAACAGACAGACACACACACACACATCCACACACACAGACAGACAGAGAGAGAGAGAGGCACATCCATACACACACACAGACAGACAGAGAGAGAGACATACGCACAAACAGACAGAGACAGACACACACACACATACACACAGACAGACAGAGAGAGAGAGAGGCACATCCATACACACACACAGACAGACAGAGAGAGAGAGACATACGCACAAACAGACAGACACACACACACATCCACACACACAGACAGACAGAGAGAGAGAGAGGTACATCCATACACACAGACAGACAGACAGAGAGAGAGAGACATACGCACAAACAGACAGACACACACACACATCCACACACAGAGACAGACAGAGAGAGAGAGAGGCACATCCATACACACACACAGACAGACAGACAGAGAGAGAGAGACATACGCACAAACAGACAGACACACACACACACATCCACACACACAGACAGACAGAGAGAGAGAGACATACGCACAAACAGACAGACACACACACACACATCCACACACACAGACAGACAGAGAGACACATACGCACAAACAGGCAGAGACAGAGACACACACACACACACAGACAGAGAGACACACATACATACACTCACACACAAACAGACAGATGGAGAGAGACAGAGAGGGGAGAGCGGGAGTCAGGGGATGAACGAGGAGAGAGAAAAGGGAGAAGGACGTGCTCACCCACGAGTCAGGTCAAACCCGTCTTGACTTCCTTACAGGTAGGTCAATGCGTAGGTACTAAGAAAGAAAGAAAACAAGTAAATAAACAAATGAGTTGTTTAAGAGGGACTGTGGTCGAGACACGGGTAAGGGTGTGACCACTGGGACGACCTCTGTCTCTGTTTCTCCAGTCCGATAGTCAAGATTTTTACCTCGACGAGCAAGTCAGTGATCTTATTCTTAGTTTTCGACCTTGCGTTCACATCTGACCGTCTCGACACCCTCGGGTCTCCTCCCTCTCCGTTAAAGGTCACCCAGTTGTCCCTAGGATTTTGGGTGAAACGTCACGGTAACGATATTTCGTAGACAGCAAAGATCCAGGAGAAGTCTGTCCTTTTGAGAGTCTCTCCTCTCACTCTACGAGTTCCCGTGTGCCGACCCTTCCTTGGTTCCGTCCTGAATTAAGATCCAATTCGAAGGAAGGCGAAAGAGAGAGTTTCACAACTTAAGGAGAAAGGAGTGTCGTGACCTAGGTCACACACACACACACACACAAAGATTGTTTACCCATCTCTAAATTACGAGTAAATATCTCGAGTAAATATCTCGTAATTTAATATCTCGAGATAGTGTCTGATCTCGATGGAATCCCGTCCCTAGTACAGACAGAATATGTCACATAAGGGTCACGGGTCGTGTATTACCTGTGGGTCTTTCATAAACGACCTATCTATCTAGGTACCCACTAACCCACCTCTTCATCTACCTACCTATCTACTCACCTACTTACTTACTTACCCGTCCACAACCTACCTGATTACTTACTTACCTACCTACCTAGGCACCTCCCTACCTATTTACTTACTCGTCTACTCACTTACCGACCAACCTACCTGTCTACACACTCACCTACCTATTTTCCACCCCCCTTCAGTATCGTCTGGACTACGGGGGTTCTAATCGTCTCGTCCCATAATTGATCATTTTTCGTGAGTTCTAACTCCTGTTTTACATTGTTTTTCATTTCTTTACCCCTTTACGGTTCTGACACCTTTGTCAGTAAGATAGGTCTTTTTCTTAGTCTCTACTCTTACTTCTTGAACCTGTCTACAAGTCCGAGTTCCGTCTCCCTCCTTCCATTTAACTAGATAAGTCTAAACTTCTGGAAGACCCTGTCAAAGTTTTAACATAAGGGGTGAAACTACTGTAGGAGTAAAAAAAAAGAAGGTCAAAATAACTCTATGTTAACTGTATGTTGTGACTTATTCAAATCCCCTATGTCGTATTACTAAACTAAATGTATGTGGTACTTTACTAATAGTACTATTCAAATCACTTGTAGGTAGTAGGGTATATCTATGTCTTAATTTCTTTGTCCTTTTATAAAAAGAACACTACTCTTGAGTCTAAATGACAGAATTGAAAGTACATATCGTACGTCGTTACAACTAATATAATGGTAGAACATGTGATGTAGGGATTATGGATAAATACAATATTGATCGCTTCAGCATGCAAAACTGAAGGGAGCAGGTTAAGGGGAGGGGGGAGGTGGAGACTATTGGTGTTTAGATTAGAGAAAAAATAATTAAGTAAAGACTCTTATTAACTGGATTGTGTGACAATCAAAGACAATGTGTCGTGTCACCAAACTATAAAGAGATGTAGAGTTTGACTAACGGTGTTACAGATTAATGTTACACAGTGGTATGTTGCGATAGTTATCAATAATTGATATAAGGGGTGTGACATGTAAAGAATGGGTGCTGAGTAAATGAACCATTGATCCTCAAACATGGAGAATTAGAAGAAATGGATAGGGAGAGTAGTGGGGGTAGGAGGAGGGGAGACCTTTGTGTGGACAAATAAAAGACATAGATATCGAGACGAATATAAAACAATACAAAGAAGTAAACGAAACCCAAAAAAAAAAGGTAAAACTAAGGTGTATATTCACTTTAGTATGTCGTAAACAGAAAGAGACAGACTAAAATAAGTGAATCGTATTACGGGAGATCCAGGTAGGTACAACAGTGTTTACTGTTCTAAAGTGAGAAAATACCGGTTTATTATAAGGTAGTGAATATATTCATAGAAGAAGTAGGTAAGTAGATGGTACTCGTACATCCAACAAAGGTATAGAACCGTAAACATTTGTTACGACATTACTTGTAACAGCAACAACAAGTCAACGAGTCAATAAGGTTGAGACGTTCGGGTACCTGACATCGGGTGGTCCGAGGAGACAGGTACCCTAAAGGGTCCGTTCTTATGACCTGACCCAACAGTAAAGGAAGAGGTCCCCTAGAAGGGATGAGTCCCTAGTTTGGACACAGAGAATGTAGACGACGTTACCGCCCGTCCAAGAAATGGTAACTCGGTGGACCCTTCGTCACTTACTCTTAGTGGTCTCATAGTGTGATCTGTCCTGTGTGAAGTACCCGACAGTAGAGAACGGGGTTCAGAGTTGTACTTGGTTCAGGGGTTGGTGACCCTAGGACAAGTCAGAGTTTTTGTGTTTATCTGTTGGATCAGACAGGGACTCGGAGAGACAGAAGGAAACCTCTGGAAATTGGATAGAAGAGAACAGGGAAAAGGGAATCCTAGTCTGTTCCCACCACTCTAAACCTGAGTCTTAGTTTTCTCTACTCGTCAGGAGTCGGAAACCTTCTCCATCCGACCCACGTCCGACCCCCTCTCTCCACCCTCGTAGACCCCTCTCCCCTTCTCTCCTTGAATTACAAACTCTGTGATCTCCCCCACTTTTTGGTACTGCACCTAAGTCTTGAGTCCACGAAACACCAGTAAGTCAACCTCTTTTTCTGAGTCGTTACCTTGACTTCAACACCGTCGACCCTTTTCTTCCCCCGTGGGACCGATGGAAACAGAGCTACTATTTTAAGAATATTAATACCATGAGTCATAGGGGAAAAAAATATTGATAAATGTATAAAAACCTACTTGACCCAGAATTACTCTCGTGTTTCCTAGTAGTGACGTCGACCTCCCGAAGAGAGGTCTACACCGTGTGTCCAAATAACGGGACACCGTACACCTTAGAATCAAGGACCTGGTCCTTAGCTTGGACACAGAGGACGTAACCTTCGGTCTAAGAATTGGTGACTTGGTGGTCCCTTCAGAGTGTGACGGAAAGAAGATTTTTTTTCTTTAAACCCGGGGTTATAAGAAGGAGACTATCCTACTCTATCTTAGAGTCCTAATCGAAGTATTTCAGACTCTGGAGACGTTCACTCTTCCATTACGAGTCTTATGAGAACCCTTACTACCTCTCTCTCTGTTTCGATAGTTTACACTGTTGACCTTCTCTGGGAGTTTTAAGCGGGGGGAATGTGTATAAGTAACAGAGATAAACCTTCACACAGTTAGTGAGTCAGTACGGGCTGAGAAAAGTTGGGGTACCCGACATCGAATGGTCCAAGGAGACAGACAACTTAAGAGGTCCGTTCTTATGACCTCACCCAACGGTAAGGGAAGAGGTCCCCAAGAAGGGTTGGGTCCCTAACTTGGGTTCAGAGGGTATAACGTCCGTCTAAGAAATGTATACTTGGTGGTCCCTTCGGGGATATAAACCTTTGACTCTAAGTTTATCCTCGTCACAAAGTTATGGTAAGAGGGTTTAGTAGGGTGGGAGTGGGAGAGGGTGTCTCAGGTTTTCTGACAAGATATGTAGACACAGAGAAAACGACAGAGCGTATGTCCCAATAGCAATGGTAGAAAGATTTAAGGTATATATACGTAATCATATAACATAACCACAAAAAGAAAGACCGAACGAAATGAGACATATTATCTGAGGNGATATAAACCTTTGACTCTAAGTTTATCCTCGTCACAAAGTTATGGTAAGAGGGTTTAGTAGGGTGGGAGCGGGAGAGGGTGTCTCAGGTTTTCTGACAAGATATGTAGACACAGAGAAAACGACAGAGCGTATGTCCCAATAGCAATGGTAGAAAGATTTAAGGTATATATACGTAATCGTATAACATAACCACAAAAAGAAAGACCGAACGAAATGAGACATATTATCCGAGGTCAAAGTAGGTGGAGTAATCTTGACTAATTTTACATAAGAAAAATTACCGACTCATTATGAGGTAACACATATACATGGTGTCGAAAGAATAGGTAAGTAGACGACTACCTGTAAACCAACGAAGGTACAGGACCGATAATATTTGTCACGACGCTACTTGTAACCCCATGTGTACGGAGAAAGTTAAGACCAAAGGAGTCACACATACGGGCCGACATAGTATATACTTTACTTGTCGGTCAGGTCCAAGTTACGTACTATGACCTACGAACCCCGACCACGTGACTCTGTTGGGTCTCCCTACCATACCCCTCCCTCTTCCCTCCCCCCAAGTCCTACCCCTTGTGCACATATGGACACCACCTAAGTACTACGACATACCGTTTTGATTATGGTGTAACATTTTATTAATTGGAGGTTAATTTTATTTATTTAAATATAAAAAAATTAATTTTTTTTTATCCTCGTCACTGAATGAGTTCAAGTGTGACCTGAGGTCCAACTTAACGGTCTAAACCGTTTATTTTTATTTCCTACGGGTTAGTTTAAAATTAAAGTGTAGTTGTTGTTTATTGGAAAGTCACATTTATATGAGGTACGTCATAACTCCTGTATGAATAAGAAGTTTCACAATCAGCGAGTCAGTACAGGTTGAGAAACGCTGGGGTACCTGACATCGGATGGTCCGAGGAGACAGGTACCCTAAGAGGTTCGTTCTTATGACTTCACCCGACGGTAAGGGAAGAGGTCCCCTAGAAGGGTTGGGACTCTAGTTTGGACCCAGAGGGTGTAACGTCCGTCTAAGTGGTAGACTCGGGAAACAAGAAATTTCCCGAAATAAGAAATTTTGAACCCCAAAAAAAAAAAAAAGTAAACTTAGAACTCATATGGAACCGTAGGATATAAGGTGAGTCGTTGGGATGGGAGTCCGTGGAACCCTGGTGTAGACGAAAGAGGAGGGGAAGGTAGGGGGAAACTATTAAAGACAGCAGAGAACCGGGTCCTCTGTATGCTGTACAGTCCCCGGGCGGACCGGGACTGTGACACACAGTGGTTTCGGGCTCTTCCAAGGCTCCGTCTAGACCTACGGGACCTCGCGTACAAGGTCGTAGACCCCAAACTCTCGTGGTACTTCTCTCTGGGATGACGGGTCCATAACACGACGGTCGAGGTCGGGTCGTCCCCTCCCCACCCCCGACTTCCTCTTCCACCTAAGGTCCCAGTGGGGACTCAGGCCGGTAAGGAGAGTGAGGTCGTTAAAGTCCTTCTCAACCTTTTTAAGGTTGTCCGGTAGCTGCGGGCTCTTCTGAAACAGTCGACACGGAAGCACCAAGAGTACCGTGTGCCTAATCTTCCCGCGGAGTTTCCCCTCCTACTCTCCTACCAGCTCGACCTCCTGGAGAAGGTCCGAGACTTGTTGTTCTTGACGGCCCGGGACTCTCGGTTCGGATTCCACATGTAGCACGTCCGAACAGCTCCTCCACCCCGGTTGTCGGTTCCTGTGTCTCGGGGAGGGAGGGTCTAGGTTTTGGGGAGGTTCGGAACCCAAAGGGTAGACAGAATACTGGAAGAAAAAAGAAGAGGAAGAAAGGCTAAAACGGAAAAGGAAGAACTACAAAGTCTTGTTTCCCTGGGACCACTTGGTCAGTGACCTCCCGTAGAACACTACTAGTGTCTTCTTTCAGGACTTTGGTAGGGTTGCGTGTGTCTGTGGGAGGTGCAGAAGAGGTGGTATCTCCCATACTCGAAGGTCGACTGGGTCACACCGGACGAAGAGGTGGAGTGGACGGTGAGGACTGGGAACTCTGAGGGGAGGTCCTGAGTGGTAACAGGTTCCGTAAAACATCGTATACACACACGTCCACGTACACGTGCGTACGCACACGTGTGTGTGTGTGTGTGTGTGTGTGTGTGTGTGTCAGTGGGTGGGGGTGACTCGAGGGGACTCGGGTGAATAGACCTTAAGGGTCCCATGTAACGGATGTCTGTACTGGTCCTCCCGAGGATGAAGTAGGTCTGAGACCAACTACACAAGTAGTTATTCTCTCCTGGGTAGGACCTCGAAGACTGTCTCCACTCAACCCTCTTCCGTGGAACCTTGGGGGTGGGTCGGATTAGTCCCTCGTACGTCTTACCCGACGTACACGCACGGGTCAGTGAGTCAGTACAGACTGTGAAACACTGGGGTATCTGATATCGGACGTTCCGAGGAGATAGGTACCCTAAAGGGTCCGTTCTTATGACCTCACCCAACGGTAAAGGAGGAGGTCCCCTAGAAGGACTGGGTCCTAGTTCAGGTGTAGGAAACGCGGAGGTCGTGACCGTCCGTACAAGAAATGGTTGACGTGGGGGACCTTCGTGTCGTCCGAGTCGGAGAAGGTTTGGAAAGACGTACAAGGGGGAGGGAACGGAGGACGACGTTCCGGTTGGACCCAGGGTTGTGTCTTTGATCTTGTGGGTAGAGGGTCTTCACTGAAAGGGATTTCGTTCCTTAAGGTTTCGAATGTCATACACTCTATTAAATCTACTTTATACCTATTTAAAGACATTTGTTCGGGGAATCCAAATCGAGTAAAAACCTGCAAGACTACCCATACACAATAAAACCGTCTAATCTTTTTTGTATATTGCTCTTACACGTCGGTCACTAAGGTGTCTTTAATACCACACTTTCTCAATCGACGAGTCAGCATGGGTTGAGGAACGCTGGAGTACCTGGCATCCGGGGGTCCGAGGAGACAGACACCTTAAGAGGTCCGTTCTTATGACCTCACCCACCTGTAAAGAAAGAGGTCCCCTAGAAGGACTGTGTCCCTACCTTGGACCGAGAGGACGTGACTTCCATCTAAAAAATGGAAGGCTCGGTGATCCTTTCGGGTTAATATCACATCCTACTCTGTCATTTCCAGAGGGTGAAATCCTGTACCTCTGAGTGGACGGGATTGAAAGAGGGTTATTCGGGTAATGGACTGAGGGGGTTTTCGGGTCGGGGTTCGACTGGTAAGGAGAACGACGTCCACTGGGCCGCCTACCGTCTTCGTCTCTACCAAGTTCTTCCCCTTGGTTTCTTTCACTTGGGACTTTAGGTTTCGTGAGAAGCCTTTGCTGAGATAGACGTCATCTTCATCTTTCCCCCCCGAGAGAAAGTCCACGGGAGAGACGGGGGTGTCTCTAAATTTCTGTCGAGAGTGGTGAAGAGGTTTTAGAAGAGAAGGGTTTCGATTTACCACGGGTCGAGAAGTGGGAAGTACTCCCGGGAGGAAGTTAGATAGGGGTAGGAAGAATCCCGTTTGGTCGATTTTGACTTGTGTTTCGTGCCACTATTGTAATTGTAGTGGAGGGAACCCGACCTGAGAGGTGGCGATAATTATGTGGATTTTTCTGTAAGTCAATAGGGTGAGAGATAAGGATACGAGACCACTTCGGGAGAAGAAAGACGGTACTTAGTATGGGTATGTTTACATTGGTCTATTTTACGTTCTAAAAGGTGACAATTTGGTACGGGAAAGTAGTGGAGGGTAGGGTTAGTTTTGAAGTGACCGAGACCTTAAAGTGCACCTCAATATTGGAGGAGAAGGACCGTTAACGTAGGTAAGGGTAGAGGGTCTCTAAAGGAGAGTTGGAGACCTTTAAGTCATTTCGTTCTCAATAAGAGAGAGGTTCTGGGGAGAAGAAACCGGTTGTTCGTCCGCGGAACTGCGGTAGGTGGAGTACCCAAGAGAGACCAATTACCTCGGAGAAGGAGGAAAAGACTTCGGGAAGGAGGACTGATTACGGTGAGGTAGGTGACGAGACTTAAGACTGTACACAGACTCTGTTAGGTAGGTAAATGGGTAAGAGTCTCAAAACTGAGAGAGATTTTTTTATTTAAAACAAAAATTAACCTCCTATTAACGATATGATACAACACAACAAAGACGGCATGTTGTTACACTTAGTCGGTATTTATATTATATAGGGGAGGGCGAACTTGGAGAGAGGGTGGGGTGGGGTAGGGTGAGTAGGTCCACCAGTGTCTTATGATCCTACTCAAGGAACACAGTGTCTCGTTGAAGGGTGATCAGTTGAAGGTTGGTGAACTTTAGTATCGTACAACCTCGATACCTTTTTGGGGATCACAATGGGACAATGAAAAGTCTCTTCTAATATCTCCTGATTTCTCCGATTTAGAGAGGAGTTTATGGTGTGTCATTCGGTCACCGTCCCAGTTCCAGACCGAAGGTCCGATCGGGGTGAAGGTGATGGGCGATTTAGCAGGTAATCACTCACACACTAATCAGCGAGTCAGACTAGACTGAGAAAGACTGGGGTACCTGACAGTAGGTGTTCCGAGGAGCCAGGTACCGTGAGAGGTCCGTTCTTATGACTTCTCCCAACGGTACGGGAGGAGGTCCCCTAGAAGGGTTGGAAGCCTAGATTGGGTTCAGAGAATGTAGAGGACGTGACCGTCCGTCCAAGAAATGGTGATCGTGGTGGACCCGTTCAAATGAAGGTACCCTAAGACTGTAACCCGACCTTCGACCTAGTCTCCGAGGGTTCAGATACTGTTGAAAGATAGATAGATGTCGGGACTGGAAAGGGTGGTACTATTGGACACCAGTATAGACGGTAGTGACTTTTGAGTACCGATTGCTCCTTAGTAAAGAAGGACCAGGTAGGAGGTTCACAAGGGACCTTGGTAGTTGGAGTTTGGAGACGTCAGTAGATACTGTGGGTAGAAAGAAGTAGGAAGTACAGTGGTCGGTGGTATAGGTCGGGTCGAACTGAAACTTTGTAAGAGAAGGAAAGAAACAGTGAGAGATCAAGGTAGGGAGAGTACAGACATAGAAACGTGGTCAAAGGAAGGAACAGGGATACGGGAGGGTAGAGTGAGGAGGAGACTGGAGGTATAGTAGATGTTAGGAACTAGAGGGGTCTTGTGATTTCTTCTGTGTTACCACGGAGTAATGTGTCTCTAGTTCCGAGTTGAGGTGTGGGACTAAAGAGTGTGGACATGTTAGGGTGAGGATAGTCGTTAGTAGATTTGAGTAGAGGGTGGAGGGGTTGGTACGAGGTTGTTCTGATTACAGAATGAGTAGGGACGTAGATTCGGAAACGAGAATTGTAAAGAGGTTTGTACTCACGGGAGAGCGAGAACAAGTAGGTGAAAGGTGGTAGAGGGTGGGGATGAATAAGGTCTTTCAGTAAGGATTATAAGAAAAGCCAACTAAGACGAGAGAGTGGGTCCTACTCTTTGTTTAATGTTAAGAAGGTCCCACCCCTTATTCAGAAACGAGTTGTATTACCTACAAGTCATTTATCGACAGTTTGAAATTTTTAGACAACCCAGAGGTAAGGATGGGACGTTTACCCAAGTAGTCATGATAAAAAGATCTAAAGTATATTATACGTAATTACCCACTATAAACAAAAAGAGAGAAAGACCGAATAAAGTGAATATTGTCCGAGAGCCAAGTAGGTGAAGTGACGTTGACCGAGTATAAGTAAGGAAAATACCATCTCATTATAGAGTATATACATGGTGTTGAAGAAATACGTAAGCAGAGAACTACCTGTAGATCCAACGAAGGTATAAGACTGAAGACATTTATCGCGACGTTACCTGTAACACCATCTACACAGAAAAACTTATTATTTTATTTTCTTATACAACCTTAGAAACGAGACATGAATTTGTCACTCTGACTACTCTATCCGTAACACACAAACTAAAGAAAAGAGACTATCGGTCGACAGAGGGTCACACAGATGGTACGTGTCTCTTATTACTCGGAGTAAGGAAAGTATATTCGTCTACACGATCCTTACCCTTTCAATGTCCGGTGTGAAGGTAAGGTATAAAATGTACTGTCAAGGTCGAGGTCTTACAAGGGTTCCTTCATAGGACTGTGTCTTGACATCGAAAAGTCCTGGGACTCCCTAGAACATCTAGTTGATCAAGATCCTAGTGTCTATAAATCGTTCGCACGGTGGAGAGAGATACAACCACGGGTACCGTCTGTACTGATTAGTTAGCGTGAAAGACCCCTGAAGGGACTGTCAAGTCACCAATTCTTAGGAGGAAGGGTTCTCCCATTCTACTTGCCTCGCTCATCGTACCTTCGTATATGTGATGGCATACATTTTGTCTATCGGTTACCTTTGTACGATATACTAGGTCCCTCGAGGTTGACTCCGAGACATTGTCGGATCTCGTAACCCTTTCCCACCTTCCACCCTCCCTCTAAGTTCTACCCCCCTGTATACATACGGATGTCGATTAAGTACAACTATATACCGTCTTTACTTTGGTTATAACATTTCGTTAATAGGAATTATCGGTTTCGTTAGAACTCTTTCTTCTTACCTTGACCTCCTTTGTTGAACGGACTGAAGTCCGAGATGATGTTTCGGTGTCAGTAGTTCTGTCATACCATGACCGTGTTTCTGTCTGTATATCTAGTTACCTTGTTTTATCTTTCGGGTCTTTAGTTAGGTGTGTGGATACCTGTGGAATAGAAACTGTTTCCTCCGTTCTTATATGTTACCTCATTTCTGTTAGAGAAATTGTTCACCACGACCCTTTTGACCAGTTGGTGAACATTTTGTTACTTTGATCTAGTGAAAGATTGTAGCGTGTGTTTTTATTTGAGTTTTACCTCTTTGATATTTTGAGGATCTCCTCTTATATCCGTTTTGTGAGAGGGTGTATTTAGTGTCGTCCTAGGAGATACTAGGTGGAGGGTCTTATGACCTTTATTTTCGTTTTTATTTGTTTACCCTAGATTAATTTTAATTTTCGAAGACGTGTTGTTTCTTTTTATATTCGTTCCAATTTTCTGTCGGAAGACTTACCCTCTTTTATTATCGTTTACTTCGTTGACTGTTTGTTGATTAGAGTTTTTGTGTGTTCGTTGAATATGTCGAGTCAAGGTCTTTTTATTTACTGGGTTAGTTTTTTACCCGGTTTCTTGATTTATCTGTAAAGAGGTTTCTTCTGCATGCCTACCGATTGTGCACTTTTCTACGAGTTGTAGTGAGTAATAATCTCTTTACGTTTAGTTTTGGTGTCACTCCATGGTGAAGTGTGGTCAGTCTTACCGACGCTAGGTTTTTAGACGTTCGTTATTTACGACCTCTCCCACACCTCTTTTCCCTTGGGAGGATGTGACAACCACCCTTACGTTTGATCATGTCGGTGATACCTCTTGTCACACCTCTAAGGAATTTTTTAACGTTTATCTTGATGGAATACTGGGTCGTTAGGGTGACGACCCGTATGTGTGGCTCCTTTGGTCTTAACTTTCTCTGTGTACATGTGGTTACAAGTAGCGTCGTGACAAATATTATCCGTCCTGTACCTTTGTTGGATCTACAGGTAGTCGTCTACTTACCTATTCTTTCGACACCATGTATATGTGTTACCTCATAATGAGTCGGCAATTTTTCTTAAGTAAACTTAGTCAAGACGACTCTACCTACTTTGACCTCGGCTAATATGTCTCACTTCATTCGGTCTTTCTTTTTGTGGTTATGTCATATGATTGCGTATATATACCTTAAATCTTTCTACCGTTACTGCTGGGACATACGTCCTGTCGTTTCCTCTGTGTCTACACATATTGCCTGAAAACCTGAGTCTCCCTCTCCCTCTCCCACCCTACTAAACCCTCTTACCGTAACATTGTCCATATGATAGTACATTCTTAGCTTAGCGGTCAGACAGACTGCGTCCTATGTCGTACGAACCCCGACCACGTGCCACTACTGGGTCTCTCTACAATACCCCTCCCTCCACCCTCCCCCCAAGTTCAAACCCTTGCGTACATGTGGGTACCACCTAAGTACAGTTACATACCGTTTTGGTTATGTCATAACATTTCATTTTATTTCATTTTTATTTTTAATTTTTTTTTTCTTTTTCTTTTATTTGTGAAAAAAAAGTTTAGATACTCTTGTTATTTTATTCTTTAGGTGGAAGATTCGTCCCCGGATACAAGTCAGAGACTAGTCCCTTGGTCTAGGGCGTACGGTGTACTGATTCTGGACTACGTCAGTTTATTCATTTAAAGAAAATTTCAAATAGGTGAATTAGTAAAACGTTAAAAACGTCATATAGTAGTGTAGTATATAGAATTTGAAGTCAAGTCAAGTCAAGTCAGCGAGTCAGCACAGGCTGTGAAACGCTGGGGTACTTAACGTCACGCGGTCCGGAGGGACAGGTAGTGGTTGAGGGTCTCAAATGAGTTTGAGTACAGGTAGCTCAACCACTACGGTAGGTCCGTAGAGTAGGAGACAACAGAGGAAGAGGAGGACGGGGGTGAGGGAGGGTTGTAGTCTCAGAAAAGGTTACTTAGTTGAGAAGTGTACTCCACCTCGTGTTTCATGACCTCAAAGTCGAAATCGTAGTAAGGAAGGTTTCTTGTAGGTCCTGGTTAGAGGAAATCCTACCTGACCAACCTAGAGGAACGTCAGGTTCCCTGAGAGTTCTTAGAAGAGGTTGTGGTGTCAAGTTTTCGTAGTTAAGAAGTCACGAGTCGAAAGAAGTGTCAGGTTGAGAGTGTAGGTATGTACTGGTGACCTTATAGAACTATTTGACCTTTCAATAAATTATAAAAAAAATAAAAATTTTTAACATATGTCATCGTCTCCTACTCTACCAATCTATCGTAGTGACTGAGTTGTCTGTGTTTGAAATAGAGGACTGTTTAACGTCCTCTATCACCTCCTGTCCCTTCGGACCGTACGACGTCAGGTACCCCACCGTTTCTTAAACTGTGTTAAATCGATGATTTGGTGTTGTATGTGATCGTGCCCTCCGTATTCCTTAACTAGTGGATTCGGTAAGATTTCCGGAGGTCAAGTCGTGTTCTGTGCTCTTTTCGTTACCCTACAGATCGAAAGTCTTGAACCCTATGTTTGACCAGACGAAAGTAAGATTAACCAACCCAATAAACCCCTCATTTTGTAAAATCGACAAATACTTCAACAGCAGTGTCTACTAGTTAATGTCCTTTACTCCAGTAGGAGTACGACCGGTTAATTAAATTGGAGGAACGGGTGTCAGATGTGGGTACGGGTGTTGAGTGGGTTACACTCGAAGAATGCGGGTTAACCGAAGGATAATGTAAGACTGGTATGCCTCTGTGTTCTCTCTTTGTCCTTCCTCCTCCTTCCTATACACTAAACTTAAGAGGACAACAACAGGTCGATATAGTCGAGAAAGGTCAAAGGTTAAGGAAACTGGGTATACATTTTGACCGTAGTAGTACGGAGGGGGATTTATGTACTCCGGGTCGACCAGTCGTTGGGGAGGTGTCTCCATACTCACGGTCTAAGTGTACCGTGTGAGAAGAGGTAGGAAACGCGAAGGTCCTAGACGATTGGAGTCGAGGAGGGAAATGAAGGGTCCGGACCCGTCCATTGGACTAGGGATGGACTTGATAGAGACCAAATTGGGATCTTTACGGAAGAACGGAAAGGTCAGGGGGTGATGGACAATCCAGTTACGGGTGTCATTTAAGAGAGAAAATTTTATGGAACTCACGTAGATGTTGTGCCTATTTTAAACTTTCACAATATAAGTCACTTTATTCGGTCTGTGTTTTCCTGTCCATAACCCTGAAGAGACCACCAGGTCACTAATTCTGAACCACGAGGGTTACGTCCCCTGGGTCGAAGTTAGGGACCAGTCCCTTGATCTAACGTGTACGGTGTTGATTTTCAATTTGCGACGTTGATTTCTAGGACATAGGGTGTTGATTGTGGGTAATGTCGGTTTATTTATTTATTTTCGAATTTTTTTATTTGTCCGCTCACAATATTCTCAGGTAATTATCCAAACGGATGAGGTTTATCCGTTTGAGTATTTCTGTGTTTCATCTAATCCCTATCGGTCTTCGACCTCCGATCCTCTAATCCCTCGATGACATATTACTAATGTCTCGAAGACAAACCCCACTGTTTTTTAAAACCTTTATCTACCACTTCAACCGACGGGTAATACTTGGCGTGTGGAATTTTACCAATTTTACCGTTCGAAACACAGTGTATATAAAATGGTGTCAAAAATTTTCGATTATTACATTATATGGTTTCCTGTTACTTAACACGTTAAATTTACCCATGTAACCTACCGTACACTTAATGTAGAGTTATTTCAACAAACCCCGAAGGGACCAACAAGTCACCATTTCGTAGACGGACGGTTTCGTCCTCTACATTCAAGTCAGGACCCCAGTCCTTCTAGGGGACCTCCTCCTTTACCGTTGGGTGAGGTCATAAGAATGGACCCTTTAGGGCACCTGTCTCCTCGGACCACCCGATACAGACACCACAGTGTTTTCTCAACCTGTACTGAATCGTTGATTTGTTGTTGTTGTTGTTTCAACAAAAATTTTTTATATTATAAAAAAACGGAACGTCCCTTATTTTGATGGAATTATTTCTAAAAATTTTGAGGAAACCACTAAGGTTGAGGAAACCATGCACCAACACGTTGAGAAATCTGTGTGGTTTCTGGTAACTTGGGACATCAAAGTTTCCCATTTAACTAGCACACACTTATTATATATTATTTCAATACAAAATTTACCTCATCAATGTATGATGCTATACACCTTTCAGTCATACTGAACGGTATTAATCCTCTATTCGTATTTTTATACTAAGTTGATACTCTTTCCTCCTTTAGGACGGTGAACGTCGTTGTACCTACCTTGGACTTCCGTAAACGATTCACTCTATTCGGTCTGTTCCTGATTAGGACATACTTTAGTGAACATGTACTTTGAAAATTTTCGACTTGAACATCTTTGTCTCATCTTTCCACCACTAGTCTCGGACCCTCTATCCCCTTAACCCCTCTACAAAATTTCCATGTTTGAACGTTTGACCTACTACTTATTCAATTCCTCCAGACTACGTGTCCTATCCCTAATATCAGTTGTTACGACATCATATGTAAAGGTTCAACGATTTTCTGACTTAGAATTCCCAACAGTGGTGTTTTTTCTTTACTATTAACACACTGTACTATCTTCACAATCGATTACGACACCACCTTTAACATAACGTTATATATTTACAAAGTTTTGTTGTATACCATACGGAATTCGAATGTATTACGACGTACAGTTAATATAGAGTTAAAAAATCAGGTATGTATGTTAATTTTAAAATTTACAAGTACATACTATCTCTGTTTCTTTCTTACCACCAATGGTCCCAAACCCCACTCCCGATCTCTCAATAACAAATTACCCATGTCTCAAAAATCATACCATTCTACTTTTTCAAAACCTACCTATCAACATTACTAACGTATTGGTACACTTACATGAATTTCAATGACTCGATATCAGAATTTTTACTGATTTTAACATATATAATAACATATAAATATTTTAAAATATTTGAAATATTTAAAATTACATATTTTAATATTTTAAATATTTTAACGGATAAAATGGTGTAATTTTTCACCATTGTCTTTTTTTTTACAAATACATACTTTGTAGTTTTCAGTGGAGTCACATGTTGGTCAAACGGAAAACTGTAGTACCGGTTATAGGACCAGAAACGGAGAAACAAGTACACATATTTGTAAAGAGTTTCGTATCGATTCTGTTTCAATACTCGTAAAAATAAAAGGTACATAAGTAAGTAAACAATGTAATTTTATTAAATAGTTTAAGGATGGGTTACGGTTTATGACAAGATCCAAGACATTTATCACACCAACTGGTTCGAGGACTAGAGTGCCTTAAGTGTAAGACCACCCCTCTACTATTTGTCATGTTATACTAAAACCCATCACGAAAACCCTCACCCCCTCGTGGAATTCTCCGATTTCTTAACCTCCCTTCTCAGCCTATAGTAAATCGCTGACTTGTTGTTGTTTCCACTATCAACTCGTCTCTAGATAGACTCCTTTGTTACTCACTCTTGGTACATTTCTAGATTACCAGACCGTGTAATACAAGTAGTATATAGATGTTTAGGGATATGATAATAAAATGAGTTCAAAAAGAAATTTAAGAAAAAATAAATTTTTATTTGACAACCTTTATTTGAGTGTCTGTATCTTTCGTTTGAATACCAATGATTTCTTTTTTCCCTCCTTTCCTATTTAATCCTCTAACCCTAATTGTATGTGTGTGATGATGTCTATTTTATTTGATCCTGGATGACATGTCGTGTCCCATGATACGGACCATAGAACTTTATTGGATATTACCTATTCGTGGACTTTTTTCTCGTCTGTATATTTGTATGTACGACAGATGAAAATTTTCTACGTGTCGTACTTTCGACACTCAATTCAAAATGAACCCCGTTTTACTCCTGACGTCGGACCCTCTGTCGTGGAGTCCATCGAGACTCTCAGACGAGGTTTCTCCGCCCCCTCCGTCCTTTCCAGTCATATATATACTAAAACTACTTCCCCTTATGTACGTTAGTTCGTGTATAAGAAGGTCTTCCAAAGACAATCAGAGGACTTCGAAAGACGGTCTGTGCTCCTTGTTAGTAGTGGTACTCCCTAAAGTCACGGAAAGATCAATACTCCTCTGCGTTCTTAACCCAAGTATTTTAGCTGAGGACTTTTATTGATAGACTTCTGGACAAGACGGTCAAAAAGGGGGACTCGTGTCTCACGGAGTAAAGACGAGAGGTGGAACTTGATGAAAACCTCTCACAACTTTTAGTCGTCGCTGTCGTCGCATACCAAATTAGGAACATCTCTGTCTATCGTTCACGGTTAAGTATCAACTGTTACATATTGACTTGGTGAAACGACATGCGGTTTTTAATTGTGTTGTAACATTTAATTGATACGAAGTTAAGAAGATTACTCAGATAAAAAAATTTTTTTATCTTGAATGGGTATGTTGTATGTTGTCTTATAATAGACCGTTAGATTTTTCCGTACATTATGTCCAAGTGTGTCTGTCTTCTCGGACCGTCCGATGTGTCAGGCACGCCAGCGTTCTCAACCTGTGTTAAATCGCTAATTTGGTGGTGACTAGGTGTGTAATCGTGTTTCCCTGGAACTTTTGTGATTTGAGAATTTCGTCACTCTTGTAAGAAAGACCAAACCCCTACTTTCGTTCCTGGAGGTCCTTCTTTACAATTTCTTCGTTAAAACCGAATTGGAATCTTTGAAGATCATGGTTTTAGATGGGGTAGGGGGTTCCATTCGTAGGTGAAGACTTAAAGTTCTAGAGGGAAGGACGTTGGAGGTTGGGGGTTTCGATAAATTTGTCTCGAGTGGTGTCGTCATCTTCCGTCATCTTCCGTTACCGTTGGGTGAGGTCATGAGAACGGATCTTTTAGGGTACCTGCCTCTTCGGACGTCAGGTACCCCAGCGACTCAGTCTGTGCTGACTCACTGAAGTGAAAGTGAAAAGTGAAAGTACGTAACCTCTTCCTTTACCGTTGGGTGAGGTCACAAGAACGGACCTCTTAGGGTCCCTGTCCCCTCGGACCACCCGACGGCAGATACCCCAGCGTGTCTCAGCCTGTGCTGACTTCGCTGAATCTTCGTCGTCGTCGTGGGTGTCGTTAGGGGGTTTCTTCGAGTATTTAGGTTACGTTCGTTTGTTCCCTCACAAGACGTCTTTTTTCGTTACGTTTGAGGTGGTCGAGGTTTCCCTGGACACGTACGTACGATTCAACGAAGGTAGTGAAGACTCTGACGTTGGTATACCTGACATCGGGAGGTCCGGGGAGACAGGTACCCTAAGAGGTCCGTTCTTATGACCTCACCCAACGGTATCGGAAGAGGTCTACTTAGAAGACAGGGTCCCTAACTTGGGTGTAGAGAGAAGACGTAACTATCTGCCCGAGAAATGGTGTCGTGGTCTATCCCTGGACATTGTCGGATTTTTAATCATGTTTCAAAATACTTAACTACTACATATTTAAATATTGGAAACCTTTGCTGACCGAAACAGTTCTCGACATTTTTACAAGAAAAAGGAACTGGGACATTGAGGTGAAGTCCTTTCAATAGTATTTCTTTATTAAATTGTCCCGAAGGACCACCAAGTCACCACTTCTTAGGTGGACAGTTATGTCCTTTGTACCAAGTCAGGGATTGAACCCTTTTAGGGTGTACGGTTCTTCGTTGATTCAGGCACACGGGGTTGATGACTGGGACACGGGGTCTCGGGTCTTGGATGACTCGGATGTACGGTGTCGAGGACTTCGGGGCGGGGATCTCGGGTACGACGTGTTATTCTCTTCGACTCCATCCTTTATCTGCTCGAGGTTCACACTAAATGTTGACCGGAGGATAAACGTTAAGTGTCCCGAGCTTGTTTACCCGAAGTCTGACTTATGAATTTTGGTCGGAGTACAAACGTAAGGGACTCTGTTCTCTGTCCACCCGTGGTCAGTTCCGTAAATGTTAGTCGGAGGACAAACGGGAGGTTTTACCTTCATTGTTGTCTTTGTCCTATTTATTGGTCAGAAACGGAAATCATTTCTGGAATTCCATTATCAGTGTCGTTATCAGTTCCATTATTAGCACCGTTCTTGTTTTTCTCCCTTTTGGGACAAACTCATTTCCTAATTCCCTAGAGGTTAGGGGGAGAGACACCCTGTTCCCTCTGTACTGAGGACACGTCTTTCCGAGGAACCCACAGTTTTCAGTCCCCTATTAAGGTCTGGTATTACGTAGAACGAGAGGGTTTTCGGAAGTGAAACTCTGGGTAGAACCGACTTCCCATATGTACGTGGGTCCCCTCCCTGGTCTCCGTTTAATTGGTCTCTCCCTTGTCTCGTTCTACTGACCGGACTCCCTTCTGTTTCTGGACCTTTTGTCGGGCGAATAGTTCCTAGATGTGAAGGGTTTTCGCGTTCAGAGAGAGACTCGACCGGGCACACGGAAAGACGTACATGAAAAGGAAAGGAAATATGTAAAGAGAAATGGAAGACGGAGGAACGGACTTAAACAAGGACTGATCCGTCCGTTCCTGATCCCTGAGATCGGGATTGACGAGTGGGAACACCAGGTCATCAATCCTGAGGACCAGGTCCTTTGATTCTGGGGCGAAAGTCGATGGGGAGCGACGACGAACGACGTTCGACGGCGAATGACGACGCGTTCAGGTGTTAGTTTCGGTGGTGTTACTCTCCGGGTACGTTGACTTACTTCTCATAGGGGTGATCGGAGTTGATCTCTTTTCGAGCTCGTCGTGGTTTCTGGGTCGTGTCGGTTTTTATTTATTTTACTATGGGTTTGTGTATACAGATGTGTATGTGTATATGTGTGTGTGTGGATTCGTGTATATGTACGAATTCATTTACTTATTCATGTGCAGGTGTGTATGTTTACGTGTAAGTAAACTGTGTATTTGTGCGAGCGGACTATGTGTATGTGTGTATGTACATGTGTATTCATGTATAAGTGTACCCTGGCGGGACCACCGAGTCTACCATTTCTTAGACAGACGTCACCCCGCCTGGACCCAAGCTAGGGACACAGCCCTTCTAAGGGACCTCCTCCTTTACCGTTAGGTACGGTCATAAGAACGGACCTCTTAAGGTTCCTGTCTCCTCGATGATGACAGATACTCCAACGTGTCTCAGTCTGTGCTGACTCGTTGATTGTGAGAGTGAAAACCGTGTCGTCCAGTAACGTCACCCAGGATTAGGTTATATCGGTGACAGGAATATTCTTCTCTAATCCTGGTCGATGTCTCTCATCTGTCAGGAGGTGCACGGTTCCTCCCTCTGAAAATTTCTTTGGTTGGAACAACTGTGGAACTAGAGTTTGAAGTTCATTTAATTAAAGACACATTCGGTGGATCAGACACCGTAAAACAATGTCGTCGGGACCCCTCTAATATGTGTGTGTATGTGCATACGGGTGTGTTGTGTGTCTGTGTGCATACAACAACGACAAGTCAGCGATTCAGTACAGGTTGAGAAGCGGTGGGGCACTTGACGTCGTGCGGTCCGAGGAAACAGGAAGTGATCTTAAACGAGTTTAAGTACAGATAGCTCATCCACTACGGTAGGTTGGTAGAGCAAGAGACGGTAGGGGAGAAGAGGAAAACGTGAAGTTAGAAAGGGTAGTAGTCCCAGAAAAGGTTACTCAGTCGAGAAGCGTAGTCCACCGGTCTCATGAGCCCGAAGTCGAAGTTGTAGTCAGGAAGGTTACTTACAAGTCCCAACTAAAGGAAATCAAAACTGACCCAACTAGAGGAACGACAGGTTCCCTAAGAGTTCTCAGAAGAGATCGTGGTGTCAAGTTTTCGTAGTCAAGAAGTCACGAGACGGAAGAAATACCAGGTTGAGAGTGTAGGTATGTACTGATTACCTTTTTAGTATCGAAAGTGGTGTACCTGAAAATTATGGTGAACGTCGTTGCACCGAAGGGACCATCAAGTCGACCATTTCTTAGACGGACGTTACGTCCTCTGGGACCAAACTAAGGACAAGTGTCCGAAGGGACCACCGAGTTAACCATTTCTTAAGTGGACGTTACGTCCCCTCTGGACCCAACCCTTCTAGGGGACCTTCTCTCGCACCGTAGGGTGAGGTCATAGGAACGGACCTCTTAGGGGCACCTGTCTCCTGAGACCGTCCGATTTCGGGTACCACAACATTTCTCAGTCTGTCCTGAGAGTCTTGTTGATTCGTGTCGTGTCGTCATTGTACCTACCTGAACTTCTAATAATATAATTTACTTTATTCAGTTTATCTTTTCCTCTTTAAAGTATGCTGTAGGGAATATACAGCTTAGGTTTTTGTTTACTATGTTTATTTGAATGTTTTGTCTCTAAGTCTGAGTATGTTACTTGAATCCCAACCAACCCTCACCCCCAATCCCCTTTCCTATCAATCTCTCAAACCCTACCTGTATATGTGAGACGATATAAATTTCACCTATTCGTTGATCCTGGATGATATATCGTGGGTCTTGAGACGAGTTTCAATACACCGTCGGACCTACCCTCCCCTCAAACTCCCTCTTACATATGCATATGTACATACCGTCTCAGGGAAGTGACCAGTGGACTTTGGTAGTGTTGTGACAATTAGTCGATCGACAACAACAAGTCAGTGATTCAGTACAGACCGACACTAGAACACCCGACGTCGTGCGGTCCGAAGGGACAGGAAGTGGTAGAGGGTCTCAGACGAGTTGTGTACAGGTACCTCAGTCACTACGGTAGGTTGGTAGAGTAGGAGACAGAGATCTGGGGTTATGTTTTATTTCACAAAATTTTTATTCATTTTTTATAAAAATTTCGACTCATTTTTCAAAATTTTTTATTATGTTTACCTACATAAATGTTTACTCTTTGTCTGAGTGGCTGAATTCTCTTACTTGAATGTCAATGGTTCCCCCTTCCCCTCCCCCCTATCTAACCCTGAAACCCCAACTGTACATGTGTGACGATATAAATTTTATCTATTGGTTCCTGGATGACATTTTTTTAAATTATTTTATTCCTTCATTATGTCTTTTATGTAAAAATTTTAAGGAACAGTACGCCTGGGACGTCCTTTCTATTGTACAAGAGGGGTAGACAGAAGTTTCTTCTCTACCTTCGATACTCTCTACTCACAATGTTCGACCACTGTGTTCGGGTAAAGTAGACACGGGACCCAAGAAGGGCGTAGACCAAGGGAGGTTTCCCGTAGTCATGACTAGTCTGAAGTCTTGGGTCCTGTCTCTGTCTCTGAGTGCCATTTGGAGACACGACACTTGCTCCCCGTTTTCCCCACCTCTCCCTCCACGGGGGTACAGCCGCAGTCTCACATCACCTTGGAAGGAGATCGACAACCTTTCTCAAACTGAAAGGTTTAGACCCTCTACCGGGTGGCACCCGTCAAGTGTTCGAACGACGAATAGTGCAGTAGTATCTCGAATAACACGAAATAAAGAGGAAGGAACTCGATTATTTAAGATTAGTCCTCTTCCCCGACTCGGAGTTTTTGAGGACTGTTTATAAATATCAGTAGACCCCGAAGGGTCCACCGTGATCACCATTTCTTGGATGGACGGTTACGTCCTCTGTATTCTCTACACCCAAGCTAGGGACCCAACCCTTCTAGAGGACTTCCTCCTTTACCGTTGGGTGAGGTCATAAGAACGGACCTCTTAGGGTACCAGTCTCTTCGGACCGTCCGATATCATATATGCCAGTGTTTTTCAGTTTGTACTGACTTCGTTGAATCGTGTTTCCATAAGAGTAGATATTTTTACTTATTTACTCATTTGTATATTCCATCGGTACTTTAGTTTGACGATGATGAACTTTTCACTCATTGTATCACTAACTTTCACTTTCACTTCAGTGAGTCAGCACAGACTGGGAAACACTGGGGTACCTGACGTCGGACGTGGTCCGAAGAGACAGGTACCCTAAAAGGTCCGTTCCCATGACCTCACCCAACGTAAAGGAGGAGGTCCCCTAGAAGTACTGGATCCCTAGCTTGGACCCAGAGGGCGTAACGTCCGTCTGTGAAATGGTAGACTCGGTGGTCCCTTCGATTGTATCACTAATCAAAAAGGGTTAGTAAGGGCTTATTTTAAGACCAGTATTTTACCATATTTAGTTACATGATGACATTTCGTTAATAGGAAGTTGATTTTTATTTATTTATTTATTTCGTTTTAAGGTAATGTCATCGGGTAAAATAAGTCGAAACTGGTTACAAGGGTTCTCTGATCTCAGAATTAGGTAACAGTACGCAGTGACTGGGTAACAATCAATCGACCACACCTGAGTGTATTATATCTGTCTTCTGTAAGGTTTCTCAAATCGATCAAGACAGACCGGGGTCTTACTCCGGAGAACGTTTCTTTGACTCTGTAATAATGAGAGAAATTTTAATGTCACGTCACTAAAAAAATTTTAAAAATAACTTCATCAACTAAATGTTACAACAAAATCAAAGACCACATGTCGTTTCACTAAGGCAAATTATATACATATATATAAAAGAAAAACCAAACATTCTATAACTTTTATCAAAGTACATGACCCGTCATATTGGACCAACAAATAGATAAAATGTATGTCATCAAATATAGATAATTAGTGTTTGAGTCAAATGGGGAGGGGACGAAAGGGGAAAACCATTGGTATCAAACAAAAGACAAAGACACCCAGATAAAGACAAAAAAATATATTCAAGTAAACACAGAATAAGATCTAGGGTGAAAATTCACCATAGTATACTATAAACGGAAAGAGACTACATCATATTATTAGAGATCCAGGTAAGTACAAGGACGTTTGCTGTAACAAAGTAACAAAAAACACCGACTCATTATAAACTAGTATATATATACATTGTGTAGAAGAAATAGGTAAGTAGACAGTCACCTGTGTCCAAAGAAGGTAAAGAACCGATGATATGTATTACAACGATACTTGTAACTCCACTAACATAGAAAAGTTTAACCTCAAAAGTAGAAAAGGTTTATATACGGGTTTCACTCTAACAGTCTAGTATATAAAAATCAAAAAATTCCTTGTAAGTATGACAAAAGGTATCACTGACGTGCAATGTCACTAAAATTATAATCTACTGCTTCGGTTTCCGACCTCAGGAGACTCTTTGACTTAATCTGACTCGGGTCCAGGAGGATGAACACCTGTAGATTCGACTTACTTTACCAGTGTAGTCACTGTGTGCCTGTGTTACAGTTGTCACCCTAAAGAGTGACTGTGGTGGTTTACTGACACCCACTTTCAGGTACAAGTTTCTGTTCACTGAACTCTACAAGTCTTTACTTACTATTGACCTACTGTTCCAGAAACCGTTTAGTACTTCACTTGAACTTGGAGAATCTCGAAAGTTTACACTCAATAAGAACGAGACCGAACCTCTTCGACTTCTCCACTCTTGGTTAGGTCAGGTCTTTCAAGGTGGTTCTGGTTTTTAATTTTTATTTAGGGTCCCCTCCCCCCAAGTACAAACCCTTACGTACATGTGGGCACCACCTAAGTACAGTTACATACCGTTTTGGTTATGTCATAACATTTCGTTTTATTTCATTTTTAATTTTGAAATTTTTTTCTCTTTTTTTTATTTTTATTTTTATTTAGGGTCGTAGAGGTTCTGAGTGAACCCTGACCTTTTACACACTTAAAGAACCATACTGACAACTCGTCTACGACTCATTTAGGTCTCGACATTGTAGGGAAATCATATATCCTGAATGATACTTTGGAATTATACTAACTGGACTGGGAAGTAGCAAGGAATGTTTCTTGTGGGTCCTGACTAGAGGAAATCTTACCTGATCAACCTAGAGGAACGTCAGGTTCCCTGAGAGTTCTCAGAAGAGGTTGTGGTGTCAAGTTGTCGTAGTTAAGAAACCACGAGTCGAAAGAAGTGTCAGGTTGAGAGTGTAGGTATGTACTGATGATCTTTTTGGTCTCGGAACTGATCCGCCTAGAAGCAACCGTTTCATTACAGAGACGAAAACTTATACGATAGATCCGACTAGTATTGAAATCAAGGTTCCTCATTCGCAGAAAATTAAAGTACCAACGTCAGTGGTAGACGTCACTAAAACCTCGGGTTTTTTTCTTTCAGACGGTGACAAAGGTGACAAAGGGGTAGATAAAGGGTACTTCACTACCCTGGTCTACGGTACTAGAATCGAAAGACTTACAACTCGAAATTCGGTTGAAAAAGTGAGAGGAGAAAGTGAAAGTAGTTCTCCGAAAAATCAAGGAGAAGTGAAAGACGGTATTCCCACCACAGTAGACGTATAGANTAAGGTCGAACACGAAGAAGGTCAGGTCGCAAAGAGTACTACATGAGACGTATCTTCAATTTATTCGTCCCACTGTTATGTGTCGGAACTGCATGAGAAAAGGGATAAACCTTGGTCAGACAACAAGGTACAGGTCAAGATTGACAACGAAGGACTGGACGTATATTCAAAGAGTTCTCCGTCCAGTCCACAAGACCATAAGGGTAGAGAAAGTCTTAAAAGGTGTCAAATAACACTAGGTGTGTCAGTTTCCGAAACCGTATCAGTTATTTCGTCTTTATCTACAAAAAGACCTTGAGAGAACGAAAAAGTTACTAGGTCGCCTACGACCCTCCCTAACCCCTTTCCTCCTCTTCCCTTGTTTTCTCCTACTCTACCGACCTACCGTAGTGACTGAGCTACCTGTACTCA
This sequence comes from Capra ibex, assembly GCA_006410555.1. NCBI lineage: Eukaryota > Metazoa > Chordata > Mammalia > Artiodactyla > Bovidae > Capra > Capra ibex. The sequence goes on from SJYO01006231.1 coordinate 89,232,471, forward strand.
GACTCAGTTGAGGTCCTCAACCACTACCTGTCCCTCCGGACCACACGACGTTAAGTACCCTAGTGTCACTTAGCCTGTGCTGACTCTCTGACTTAACTTGACTAGGAAGTATCTATCTATCTATATCTACCGACTTAGTGAAACGACATGTGGACTTTGATTGTGTTGTAACATTTAATTGATATGAAAGTAAAAAATTTATCAATTAATTAAATCTTTCGAAAAGAAAAAAACCGGACAAGGTGTCCCGAACTCCCTAGAATTAAGAGACTGGTCCCTAACTTGGGCCCGGTGTCGTCATTTTGACGACTCAGGATTACCGACTTGGTGGTCCGTAAGGGTTAATTAATTCACACATCTACCCAGTCCTAATTATTATAAAACACGTCAAGACCTCGGTTCATTGTGAACATTGTTAATTTTCTACTTATAAATATTGTATCTTTTTACAAGACTTTTATTTTGTGTAAGGTTTACACAGGTTTAACGTTTATTATAAACTTGACCCATTAGCGTTTTCTCTTTAAGAATTTATTTTATTCAATTACTTTTGTCCAAGTTGAAGTAATCGTCAGTCCCTTTATTTTTATTTTCGCTATTACTACACATGAACGTGAGTAGTCTGCCCACTAAAGAAACATTTATTCTGGGTCACGAATGTTTCTACACAACTTTTCCCGTGAGGATGCATAATAATCACCCTTGTACTGAATGATAACGTAAAAACCCTTCAATTATACTGTATGGATAAACTTTAAGGTTTAGACCCTGAGGTGGAATATCTTTATACAAATGGTTTCTAACAAATATCACTGTTGCTTTCTATTTCATCTCTATTGAACACATAGGAGTTCCCACCTAACTCACTTATTAGTCTAATGTAAGTATATCACACTACAATACGTGGATAATTTTATTACTCACTCTATAAATAGATTAGTGTACCTTCTTATGATACTCCATACGTGACGGTTCAAAAAAAAAAAAAAGAAAAAACCGACATGGTCCAGAATCAATGTCGTATGTTCTACAAATCAACACTGTACACCTTAAATCAAGAGACTGGTTCCTGACTTGGGTCCCGCGGGACGTAACTCTCGTGTCTCAGTCGGGGACCTGATGGTCCCTTCAAGGGTTCACAAAAATTTTCGTTGAATATATATATATATATATATATATATAATCATATATATATAATCACATATATATAATCATATATATGTAATCACATATATATATATATACCTACACATCGTGTCAGAGTCCACTCTTCATTCGTAGTCCTGTGTGGTACAACAATTGTTATAATGGACTTTCCCCATCCACATCTTGCCCTGTTCACAATCAACAAGTCAGTACAGACTGAGAAACGTTCGGGTACCTGACATTGGGTGGTCCGAGGAGACAGGTACCCTAAGAGATCCGTTCTCGTGACATCACCCAACGGTAAGGGAAGAGGTCCCCTAGAAGGGTTGGGTCCCTAGTTTGGGCCCAGAGGGCGTAACGTCCGTCTAAGAAATGGTTCACTCGATAGTCCCTTCGGGGTCTTATCCCGTTCCCTTACTATTATTCTTTTTTTTTTTATCTTTGTTTCATCTTTTATGATTACCGTGTTATCACTATTTCTTTACCGTTGGGTGAGGTCATGAGAACGGACCTCTTAGGGTGCCTGCCTCCTCGGACCATCCGATGTCAGGTACCCCAGTGTTTCTCAGCCTGTGCTGACTCGCTAAAGTGAAAGCGAAAGTGATACCTTATATTTTACGATACTACAATGATAAGTATAAATTTTAATTGGTACGTCCCTGAAGGGGCCACCAGGTCACTGATTCTGAGGTGCGAGGGTTGTGTCCTCCGGACCCAAACTAGGGACCAGTCCCTTGATCTAGGGTGTACGGCGTTGATTCTTAAACGTAAGGTATTGATTTGTAGGGAGTACGGTGTTGATTCCGGACCGTATTGGTTATTTATTTATTTATAAATTTCTTAATTTTGTATTTTCGTTGATACGTGTACTTGTGCATGATCATGTACACACGTACGATTCAGCAAAGGTAGTACAGGTTGAGGAACACTGGGGTACCTGACATCGGAGAAGACAGGTACCCTAAGAGGTCCGTTCTTATGACCTCACTCAACGGTACGGCAGGAGGTCCCCTAGAAGGGTTGGGTCCCTAACTTGGGCGTAGAAAATACAGAGGACGTAACCGTCCGCCCGAGAAATGGTAATCGCGGGTGGACCCTTCGGGTATACGAATGTATATATCTATATTACAAACAGAACCCAACAATAATTATGTAACAACCGTTACTTTATTAAAAACAAAAGATTTTGATACTGGTACTGTAATTTTTTAGTAAAACTTCGTGGAGAATACTGTTTATTATCGGAAAATAACTACAAAGTATTATATACATTGGTCAGAAAGTCACCCCTAAATTTACTAAAAGTCGAAAAATGGTAAAGTTTTCGTCCAGTCACTTATAGGAAGACATAATGTAAAGCAGGTATAGAGGTCAATATATTTAATGGGGGATCCCCAAGAACTCTCCTGTTGAACCCACGAAGTCCACAACCGTAGGTCATTATTGTTATTGTCTATAGTTTTCAAATATCGTAATAGAGAGAGAAAAGTCACGAGAACCATATTTAAGTTTGGGATAGGACGAGGATTTTATCTTAGACAATCAAACGACTTGTTGATTTGGGGTGTAAAAGAAAATGTTTTGGGTATCAAGAGGTGGAGTGTACAGTATAGGATATACTCGTTTTAATACGAAAGGAGGTATTTCTCGAGAATACGTATATAATTGACTATAAGTTATTTATGTTCAAATGACTAAAAATTTAAAATCCCATTTTTATCTAATGGCACTTCTTAGTATTAGTTTTAATAGGATGTAAGGGTCTACGGTCTCTATCTATCTCCCTCTAAACAGGACATATAAGATAAGGAATGGGATATGGACCCAAAGAGTTAGAGTCGTGATGACTGGGAACTCCGACCTATTAATAAACAACACTACCCCAAACAGACACGTGACACCCTTCAACTCGTCGTCGGAGGCGGGGAGTCTACGGTCGTCGTGGAGGATGATCACTGTTAGTTTTTACAGAGGTCTGTAATAGTTCACAGAGAACCCCCATTTTAGTAGAGATCAATTCTTCGTGGTGAGAACCTGAAGGGACCACCAGGTGGTCAATTCTTAGGCGGACGGTTACATCCCCTGTACCAAAGGTAGAGACCAGGTGTTTCTAAGGTAAACGGGGCCTCGTCGATAATTCGGGCGTAAGATCTCGGGTACTGGACGTTGATGACTCGAGTATTCCGACGTAGATGGCCCCGGGCGCCCAGGATGTCGGGTACGAGGCGTTGTTCTCTTCGGTGACGTTACTCTTCGGGAGTATGGTGTCGATCTTTCATCTGGGACGAGCGCCGTAGTCTCTGGGTTGTTTCGGTTTTTATTATGTATTTAATTTTTTCTTTTTGAGTCTTTTTCTTGGTGGTGAGACACGTACACGATACGACATAAATCAGTGAGTCAGTACAGGTTGAGAAACCCTGGGGTACCAGACATCGGACGGACCGAAGAGACAGGTACCCCTAAGAGGTCCGGTCTTATGACGTCACCCAACGGAACGGGAGGAGGTTCCATAGAAGGGTTGGGTCCCTAGTTTGGGTCCAGAGGACATAACGTTCAGGTGAGATATGTATATACACATATTAAAAGATGTTTTCGTTTTAGTATGACATTTTTATTTTATTTTGACAGCGAAACATTAACTCATTTGTTCAAATTTGGATTAGTAAGATGAGGATTTATATGACTGTTCGTAATGTATTGGGGTGTTATATTACATGTGACGTTTGATATAAATTACTGGTGTTATGTGTAAAGAATGTCGTAAAAAAGGAAATATTAAAGAAATAGAGTGAACTAGTAACGTTGTCAGGATATTCCATCCGTAATAATACTCAGAGTAAAATGTCTACTCCTTTGACTCCAATTTGCTATTCTAAACTACCTTTCTTGTTTCTGAAGTCTTAGTTTGACTGAGACGTAAAGTATGGACTGAGGAGGTTGAGGGTCGGTACGTGGGAACCTGTTTAGTGAAATAGAGTGGTTCGAGTGTAAAGAGACAAACGTTTTACCCCCAATTTTTATCGATGAAACTTCTTGTTAGTATTTGAAATGTCTACTTCATACTTCGTACGCACCGTGTGTTACTGGTGAGTCAGCTACCGTTTCTCCTACTTGAAAGGGTTTAGTGTACACTCATTCACTGCCATGGTTCTGAGTCCCGGAGAGAAGGATAAACTAGGGAAAAAGGAAGAGAGGAGTGTTACAAGTGGAGGTAGGAGAAGAGGTATGTAGTACGGACGACAACTGTTACTTTTAATTCGGTATTCTGGGACACCTTTACGAGAAGACAGTTGTACGGTAGAGGTAGAAAGGTAGACCCTTCGTAAAGAGTTCAACTAGGAACTCTGAGAGAGGAGTTCACTGAGAGACGGTCTTACTACTCATAGTAGGGGGTTGTTCGTCCTTGACCAGGACCAAACCCACCAACCCGTAGTGGAGTTGGAGGACACTACTTTGGGTTAATCGGTGTTTCTTGTGTGTACAGGGTTCGATGTAGGAGTAGTTTCGAGTCCTGTACTGTACTCATACACTAGGGTCCAAAGTGACAATAGTAAATTGTTACAACGACCCAGGAACTTCCCAAACCAGGGAGGAGGTATGTAAACGTTCATAGTTCCGTGAACAAGATTTTCATCCTTGCACAACTTAAAGGGGTGTAGTAGTCTCAGAAAAGAATTAGGGTCGTTGAGGTCTGGTGTGATGATGGAATCGGATCGACGTGACAAGGTTGTTGTTTCAGGTCCCTCCCTATACTAATCAGTTCACCACCAGTCCACTATGGTAGTGATTCTCTATTCCGTAAGACTAACCGGTCTAGACTACGTACATGTGAGGGACGGAGGTCACCTCTACATCCCTAATCGGTGTGGACCTATAGTATAGAGAAGAATCCTTTCACACTACGAGAATAGTCTGTAGTCCTTTGTCCCGACGTTTTGTCTGTATGGGTAGTCCGTGGGTGGACTGAGAGATCTCATCTGTAAACTTAGAAGAATACAAAAGTCTCTCCTTCCCCTTTTCACTGAACGAGACCCAGTGTATCATTCATCACTTAGGACGAAGGTAAGATTTCGAACAAGGTGACTTGGTACGGTGGAGATAATTTTGAAAGTCTCTGAAGGGGCCACCAGGTCACCAATTCTGAGACGTAAAGGTTACGTTTCTCACGGTCAAAGTAGGGGTCAGTTTTTTGATTCTAGGGTATCTTATCGTTATTTTTTTTTTTTTGGAAAGTCGTAAAACATTGTGTTAATAGATTCGTAGACAGAGGAATCATACGGAGATACAGGAACGATGGAAAGTATGTATTTAGCCGAAATGATTTCTTATTAAAAAATCACGTTCAGTTTCGACTCTTTTCCCCCGGAAGTGTGTGTCATAGTGTTCCCTGTCGAAGAGAATCGTCACATTTCCAAATTAACAAAAGGGTTACTAAGTCGGACTCTCGTCCGTACACACCTGTCGAAGGAAGGGGGTTGGAGTGACTGGAACAGTTTATAAAAAAAAAAGAATTGGTCTTTGTCTTTGTTGACTGTTTTACTTACTTTTATGTCTTTCTTCCTTCTATTTTTCTTCCTTTGGGACCCTTCATCTAAAATTCTCTAGTCTCTAAACGGTCAATATCGTATCTGTTTACCAATTCAGGGGAGTACATATTTCTCGAAGATCTTTAACTATCTTACCGTGACTTTGTACATATTATAGTATATACTTTACTCAGTGGTCGGGTCCAAGTTGCGTACTATGACCTACGAACCCCGACCAGGTGACACTACTGGGTCTCCCTACCATGCCCCTCCCTCCTCCCTCCCCCTAAGTCCTACCCCTTGTATACATATGGATACCACCTATGTACAACTACATATCGGTTTGGTTATGTTATAACATTTCATTAATTGGAAGTTAATTTTATTTATTTAAATATAATTTTTATTTCTTTCTGCGGTCAGATACAGGCTACGTCCTATGTCGTACGAACCCCGACCACGTACCCCTACTGGGTCTCCCTACAACACCCCTCCCTCCACCCTCCCCCCAAGTACAAACCCTTGCGTACATGTGGGTACCACCTAAGTACAGTTACATGCCGTTTTGGTTATGTCATAACATTTCATTTTATTTCATTTTTATTTTAAAAAAAAATTATTTTTTAAATTTTTTAATTTTAATTTTTTTCTTTCTTTTTAGGTTGTAGTCTGAAGGGACCGTCAGATTACCAATTCTGAGGTACGAGGGTTACGTCCCCCGTATCCAAGTTAGGGACCAGTCCCTTAATCCTAGGACGGAAGGTGTACTACACTTGAATTTTTTTTTTTTTCTTTTTTTTAAAGTTGTTTACTTTTCCTTTTATCCGTATCCGTTTCCTAGACTTCTCTCTCAAGTGTCTTTTCTTTTACGTCTAAGATAAGTATATAATTTTTCTAAAAGGTAGAGTGAGTATATCTTTAAATTTAATTTTAAGTATGACTCTGTACTGGTATCTGACCGCTTACCTAATTCTACGTCATGTATATACGTTACCTTATAATGAGTCAGTATTTTTTTCTCACTTCGACGTGGTAAGTATCACTACACCCACCTGGATCTCAGACAGTATGTCTCACTTATTCAGTCTTTCTCTTTTTGTTTATAATGTATAATTGTGTATATATACCTTAGATCTTTTTACCATGTTTACTTGGATAAACGTCTCGTCTTTATCGTTACGTCTTCATCTCATGTTCGTACACCTGTGTCACCCCTACCCCTCCCACCCTGGTTGACCCTCTTATTGTGACTGGACATATGTGACGACGACGACGACGACGACGACGACGACGACGACGACGACGACGACGACGACGACGACGATTCAGCGAAGTCAGTAAAGGTTGAGATACACTGGGGTATCTGCCGTCGGGTGGTCCGCGGGGGCAGGGACCCTAAGAGGTCCGTTCTTGGGACCTCACCCAACGATAAAGGAAGAGGTTACGTACTTTCACTTTTCACTTTCACTTCAGCGAGTCAGCACAGGCTGAGAAGTGCTGGGGTACCTGACGTCGGATGGTCCGAGGAGGTAGGTACCCTAAAAGGTCCGTTCTCATGACTTCACCTCACGGTAACGGAAGAGGGCATATATGTGACGACGATGACGATTCAGTGAAGTCAGTACGGGCTGAGACACGTTGGGGTATCTGCCGTCGGGTGGTCCGAGGGGGCAGGGACCGTAAGAGGTCCGTTCTCATGACCTCACCCAACGGATGGTACGCATTTTATCTACCGATCACCCTTCGAAGTCACGAGACACTACTGGGTCCTCCCACCCTACCCCCTCACCCTCCCTCCAAGTGCTCCCTCCCCTATATAAATATGAATATCGACTAAGTACAACAACATGTCATCTTTGATAATTATTGCGTTATAACATTCCGTTGATATAAGGTTATTTTTTATTTACTTTTTTGTTTATTTTTATTTTCCTTTAAAATTTAATTTTTTAAGTATGACTCCTTACATAGGTATAACCAAGTAATTGACATTGTTTACATGGGCAGTTACGTTTGGTAATGACTATTCCCTTTGATATTCGTTCCCACTCATATACCTGCGTGACATGATAGACGAGTTAATAAGAAATTTAGATTTGGACATTATTTTATTATTTCAGACAATTAATAAAAATTAGTATGATTTATGAACAAAAAAATGTATCGTCTCACTGTCCTTGTTATGGGTTCTCTACTGGTGTGTGTGACAACCACTTGTTACACACTCTTCTGTCCGTAAGTGTATAGAGATTCCCCTGACATTTACTTATGTTAAAGACACCTCTTTTTGAACCATTATAAATAGTCTTCCGTTGGAAACCGGGTAGTTGGGGTGAAAACCTCAAGTACGAGTCCGTGTGAGTGTCAACACTTTACTATACACGTGTTTCATTGGTAAAAATCGTTTCTGACCTTTGTAGGTAGTCATCGTTTAACCAATGTATTTAATACCACTTCAGTTTAGTTTTGACGACACTCCATAGTGAAGTGTGTCCAGTCTTACCGGTAGTAGTTTTTCAGATGTTTATTATGTACGATCTTTCCCACCAAGGTTTTTTCTTGCGAGGATGTGAGAACCACCCTTATATTTGACCATGTCGGTAATACTTCCCTTCATTTAGTCTGTGTCTTTCCGTTTATAGTATACTATAGTGAATATACACCTTAGATTTTTTTTACCCCATGTTTATTTGAATTTATGTTTCATCTTTATCTCAAGTCAAGTCAAGTCAAGTCAGCACAGGCTGTGAAACGTTGGGGCACTTAGCGTCGTGTGGTCCGGAGGGACAGGTAGTGGTTGAGGGCCTCTAGTGAGTTTGAGTGTAGGTAACTCAGCCACTACGGTAGGTCGGTAGAGTAGGAGACAACAGGGGAAGAGGAGGACGAGGGTTAGGGAGGGTCGTAGTCTCAGAAAAGGTTACTCAGTTGAGAAGTGTACTCCACCGGTTTCATGACCTCAAAGTCGAAATCGTAGTAAGGAAGGTTTCATGTCTACATCTTTTGTTTGAATGTCAATGGTCCCCTATCTCCCTCCCTATTTAACCCTCTGACCCGAACCCTAACCTTGTGGTGATATATATTTTATCTATTGGTTATTCCTGGATGACACACCGTGTCTTGAGATCAGTTATGAGACATTACCTCATATACTCTTTTAATAGATTTATTAGATTTTTCTCACCTCTCTATATATACACACACATTGACTAAGTGAAATGACATGTGGACTTTGATTTTGTAACATTTAGTTGGTATGAGGTTATTTTTAGTAAAAATAAAAAAACAAACAAAAAAAATTAACTTCCTATTAATGTTATTTTTACAAAATTTCTTTTTCTTTAGCCTATTTCTACTTACTGGTTTTTTTTTGGATGGACGTGGAGTTGTAAGTATCATCGTGATAACTTTTATCGGTTATCGAGGGACGGATCCTTGACGGAACTCCGAGTCAGACTCGTCCCTTCTATGTGATCAACCCAAAAGGATCACTCTCACTTAGGGATCACTGTAGAGGTGGTCCAATGGGTGAGGTAGTAGGGTCTCATGTGTTAGGGTCTCTTGTCCAGTGTCCCCAGTTCCTTTGTTTGTTTTATTAATGGTAGAAGGAATTGTTCCTCGGGACCCTGACTTTACGGGTTCTCGGGGGTTTGACATTTATAGGACGACACAGGGACCAAGGGACAAGTGCATGGGGTCGTCCCCACCCTTGTGTACTAAGGGTACGAGGGACTGGAATCTATAGTCTAAACGGGGTCGGTAGTCTCGACTCACCAGGGGAGTTCGGGAAGGACCACCGAATCGTTACTGGAGTCCTAGACGACCCCCGGGCACCTCTTCCTCAGACGGTTCTGGTATCAGAACCACTATGGTAGGACCATTCAGTCACTTCCTGCCTCTTCCCCTTACTCTACCTACCCTACCCCTTCTCCTTAAAGAAAGTAGGGAAGGACCTACCTCTTTCTCTCTTTTATTCTTTTTCTCCTTGGTTCTGGTTAAGATATGAGAGACTGACCCTCTTTCCACGTCTCAGTGCACCCCTTTTCGTAAATCCCAGACATCTACGTCCCGTGGTATTCTGTGGAAAGAGGTTTTGACTCCAAGAGGTTCGCGTCAGGACCCGGTCGTCGTCGGCACAGGGGACTCTTGAAGTACTCATACAATCAACGAGTCAGTACAGGCTGAGAAAAGCTGGGGTACCTGACATCGGGAGACCCGAGGAGACAGGCACCTTAAGAGGTTCGTTCTTGTGACGTCACCCATCGGTAAGGGAAGAGGTCTCCCCGAAGGGTTGGATTCCGAACTTTGACGTAGAGGACGCAACGGCCTCCTAAGAAATGGTAGACTCGGTGGTCCCTTCGGACTCTTGAAGGATCTTGACAACTAAGAGTTCGACGTAGGGCCTGAGAGGGTCCCGCGTCGATGGACCCAAAATTGGTCGGGCGATCCACTGTGACTACATGTGAATTCCGACTCTTGGTGACGATATCTCTTCAGTTTCTGAAGTATAGTCGATTGTTTCTGTCAACATTTACACACCAGTCCTTCTCCGAGTGTCATCATATCCGTCAGGTCTCTTTGGACTCGTAGTGGGATGTCTTTGGAGTTTGGGTTGAGATTTTTAGGAACTTTTCACTGTTTCAGAACAGACCTCTGAAATGGTGAAGCGGCGGACCCTTCGGGTCACGATAAAATGTTTGAGTGAAAAGAACAGTAATGTAATTAATGTCTTTATTCGTACATCGTGTAGGACGGAAGACGGTTGATCTGTAAACAAGTGTCGAAAGAACAACAATACCTTTGACAAATAGAGACTTATCAGACCCGACTCCGACCCTCAAAAATTAAATTTATGTGAAAAACTTATCGACAAACTGTGTTATGTTGTCACACATAAAATGACTCCCACGTTTTGATAGAGTTACCTTTCACTATCAAACAGATCTTGTATTCTTTTAAAGAACAGACGTTTCACTGACGACTCTCGTTTATATGAAGGTTTTACGGTAATCGAAATTTCGAAGTCTCTGAGAAAACAATGGTACTTTCGAGGGAAATTTTTAAGGTGAATTGATCGAAAGACCGAAGTAGGTTTCAAAGGTAAAAGGGATTTTTATGTCACTGACGACATGGTTTACGAACTCTGGTCTTCCAATGAGTGATCGGAAGGAGGAGTCGACTTAACTTCACTTCAAAGTCACAATCAACGAGTCAGTACAGGTCGAGAAGCTATTGGGTACCTGAAATCGGGTGGTCCGAGGAGTCAGGTACCTTAAGAGGTCCGTTCTTATGACCTCACCCAACGGTACGGAAAGGGATCCCCTAGAAGGACTGGGTTCCTATCTTGGGCACAGAGGACATAACGTCCGTCTAAGAAATAGTAGACTCGGTAGTCCCTTCGGCGTCGACTCAACTTAGTTAAATTCATTAGGGGTTGGAGTAACACGACTAACATCGACGACGACGTTAATGTAAGAAATTGATTATACCACAATAAATTTTTTGGTATACTCTTTCCTCCTGCCTTCCTTCCTCCTTCCCTCCTTCCCTTCCTTCCTCTTTCCTTCTCTATCCTTTAACACGGAAGTGTTTTAGGTATAACTCACGAAACATTTCTGAATTATTCTTTTTTTTCTTAGTAATTTTTGATGACAGTTTAAACTACACTGGTTCCATGAACTTCTACTGAATCTACATTTTGACATTTTGAAGTCTTTCCTAAGACGTGGACTTGACAAAACGTTTCGAGGAATGAAGAAACAAGGTGTAAGCACTTTTTTTTTTCTCCTATCTAAAGTCGGATACACATAACGACTCCGTTCCACGAACTATTTCTAGGTGGTAGTTAAATAAGTATGAGTCTTTTTTCTGGAGCCAGAGGTAGCTTTTTGGAATTCGGTATGAATTCAATGTCACACCTTTTATTCAAACACGTGCAAAGTCGTGACTAGGGGTGTTATTTACGACGACGACGATTCAGCGAAGTCAGTAAAGGTTGAGACACGCTGGGGTATCTGCCGTCGGGCGGTCCGAGGGGGTAGAGACCCTAATAGGTCCGTTCTTGTGACCTCACCCAACGGTAAAGGAAGAAGTCGCGTACTTTCACTTTTCACTTCCACTTCAGCGAGTCAGCACAGGCTGAGAATCACTGGGGTACCTGACGTCGGATGGTCCGAGGAGGTAGGTACCCTAAAAGGTCCGTTCTCATGACCTCACCCCACGGGAACAGAAGAGACGTGTTATTTACTCTCCCTCAGATAGCTCACTAGTGGACCATAGTCTAGTATCTCACGGGGATTCCTTGAACTCCAAGTGGTCTTCGTCTCTTTCTCACAATAGGGAGGTATATCGGGATCAATAATTTGGTTTTAACTACGATTTTGACACAGAACAACCACCTCCCACTTTCCTTCGTTCTCTCCTTTCTCTTTCAATTCCCCTTTTCTTCTTTCGTTTCTACTAGTCCATACCCAAATTAGAGAGAGTTAAAACAAAAGATACTTCGAAAGGAAGTGACTTCTCTGCATCACCAAATACTTGTTATAGGTCGATAGAGCGTTGTTGAGTCAATCTGGAAACTCTGACAGAGTGTGTACCTACCAAAAGAAATTCCTTTGTTTCTAGTTGTTTCCCCTCGATATTCCTCAGGTACCTAAAAGGGTCTTACATGTCTAGATGTCCCTCGACTCTACCTCGAGGTAAAGACTGAGGGTCTAAACAAACAAACAAATGGAAGATAAAACATAACCCCATATAGGTTAATTGTTTGTTACAATACTATCAAAGTCCATTTGTCCCTTCCCTGAGTCGGTATGCATATGTACGTAGGTAAGAAGAGATTTGAGGTAAGGTAGGTCCGACGGTGTATGTGACTTGTCTCAAGATGCACGATATGTAATCCAGGAACAAGAAATAGGTAAAATTTGAATCGTTACGCATGTACAGGTAGGGTTCGAGAAAAGGGAAGGGGGATGGGAAGGGGGTGGGGTCCGTTGGTATTCAAGCCAGAGATTCAGACATTTAGAGAAAGATTCATTCAAGTAAATATAGTGAAGAAAAATATGAGGTGTATATTCTTTAAGTAGGTTACCAAGAAGAGGTAGACTGAATGAGTGAGTCACACTGTTAGGTACGACGACGTTTACCGTAATGAAGCAAGAAAAGTTACCGACTCAGTATAAGGTAACATGAATACACGTATGGTGTAGAAGAAATGAATAAGGAAACAACTACCTGTAGATCCAACGAAGGTGCAGAACCGACAACATTTGTCACGACGTTACTTGTAATCCCACGTACATAGGAAAACTTGGTACAAAAAGAGATTTATATACGGGTCGTCACCCCAAAGGCACAGTATGCCATCGAGATAAAAATCAAAAAATTCCTTGGAGGTATGACAAACGGTCCGAAGGGTCCACCGTGATCACCATTTCTTGGGTGGACGGTTAAGTTCTCTATATTCTCAGTCCCCAAGTTGGGTACCTAGTCCTTCTAGGGGACCTCTTCCCGTACCGTTGGGTGAGGTCGTAAGAACGGAACTCTTAGGATACCTGTTTCTTCGGACCGTTTAATGTCAGGAATACCAGTGTTTCTCAGTCTGTTGTGTCTTCACTGAATCTTGTGTACATGTGTATGACAAGAGGTATCACCGATACGGTTAAATGTAAGGGTGGTTGTCACCTCCTCCTAAGGAAAGAGAGGTATGGGAGAGACCGGGGATGACGAACACCTAAAAAAAAAATACGATCGGTAAGACCGAACACACTCCACTATGGAGTAACATCAAAACTAAACGTAAAGAGATTATTAATCGCTACAACTTGTAGAAAAGCACACGGAGAACCGGTAGACATACAGAAGAAACGTCTTTACAGACAAATCCAAAAGAAGGGTAGAAAACTTACCCAACAAACAAAACTACGACTATTCGTAGTACTTGACAAACATTAAACCACTTATTAGGGAACCGCGTGTAGTTTAGTGTAGTAAACGTTTATAAGAGAGGGTTAGACACCTAACAGAAAAGAAAAACGTATAACAAAGGAAACGACACGTTTTCGGAAACTCAAATTCATCCAGGGACAACTCCAGGAAATTACTTGGCCTTGGACTACCAGGCCTCAGCTGCTATTCTTTCTCTCTTTCTCTCTCTCTCTCTCTCTCTCTCTCTCTTTCTTTCTTTCTCTCTCTCTGTCTGTCTGTGCCCCTGGGTTCGAGACTACCTCGTTTCCACGAAAGTACTAGAAAGACACTCATATATATTCGACAACATGTTCTTTAAAGAAAGTCGTTACTATTTCTAGTCTTTTGGTTTGCATGTCGTTGGTAATGGTTCCCTTGTTCCCTAATTATTACCAGTGTTCCAGTCCTCTGTTAGGTATAGAGTTCTTTCTCCTAGCTCTGAGTCGTCGAAACAGCATTCCTCTTACAAATGACTTCCTCTAAGTTCGGACAGAGTAGGATACTGGAGTCAGGACCCTCGTCGCACGGTATGGTGATCAAAGACCGTTGTCTTTGACTATTCCTTGTCTCCTAAATACTCTTTGTCGTACATCCTTAGGAGGACAATTTGTAAGGGACTATTAAGGGGGAATAAATAAATATTATAAACATTTTTCCCAAGACTGGTAAACTCAAACAGATCAAAATTGTTAAAAACGTACTTCCGTTACCATTTACTGTTTATATTAATAGTTCTGTTAATGGTTTTAATGTCAAGGTCTGGGCTACCACGCTCATTACGAAACTTTGGTAGACGTACCTAGATCGGGTCTATTAACTAGTCGATCAACAAGTCGATTTCAAAAGTTTAATCACCTTCTCCCGTCTAAAAATCTTTTCCAAAGTTTCTAAAGAAAAACATTATTAACATGTAAGTCTCTTCGTAATAGTACATACAAAACATTTACTTTAAACTAAACAAGGGTCAACATCCGTGATACTAACTTAACTTGTCCTCATTGTGTTTTCACTCATCTTAAGGTTAGTGTAAAATCGTAGTGGACAAAAAAGTAGATAATTAACCAGAGGTTGGGTAAACTACCGACAAAAATCAAGGACATAAAGTAGAGCTTATAGGAGTGGATAGACTCGGACTCACCGGGTGTATCATACTCGTAGAAATCAGGTTAAAACCTATTTTAATACACAAACTTAACTCCAAACATTTCGTTGTGGTCACTGTCGTCGTCACCACGTTTGTCGATAATTAGGGTTTTACGGTTCTTAGTCGGTAGGTTACTTAGCAAATCTAGTGGTCTCGTCAAATCATTCATTGGTCCTTCGTTCAGGTCGGTACCCTGGAAGAAGGGTCCCGGCGACCTCTAAATAACCATTGGTGTCTGATGTAGTTCTAGTCTCTTAGATTTCCCTAAGTAAAGAATTCTTTCGTCTTCTCAATTCTGTTCATATATTAAACGTTAAATATGTTCAATGTCTTGTATTTCAGAATAAATTAACATTTGAAGGATATCGATCTTGTTTTCCTTCCCCTTGTGTTCGAACATACTTTATACTAACTAATATTGTTTTCTTTATCAAGGATACTGATGTTGACGACGACGACGACGACGACGACGACGACGACGTCGACGATTCAGCGTAGTCAGTACAGGCTGAGACACGCTGGGGTATCTACCTTTGGGTGGTCCGAGGAGACAGGGACCCTAAGAGGTCCGTTCTTATGACCTCACCCAACGGTAAGGAAGAGGTCACGTACTTTCACTTTTCACTCTCACTTCAGGGACTCATCACAGGCTGAGAATCACTGGGGTACCTGACGTCGGGTGGTCCGAGGGGGTAGGTACCCTAAAGGGTCCGTTCTCATGACCTCACCCCACGGTAACGGAAGAGGCTACTGATGCTAACCAGGGACACTTTACAGGTCAGGTTCAAGGTTCAAGAAACCACGAGTGTCGTTCAAAGGTGTACAGGGTAACAAGTCCGGGTTAGACAAATAACTCCTGCTAAACTCCTGTTCCTCCCCGGTAAGGTGGAAGTTCGGTGGGTTCTTCAGGAAACAGTACCATTACGATATAACATCACAATCATTGGAAGATACGATGAACTCATCGTATCAGTGTGTATCACGACAATTATAGTAGATTCGTCAATCTATGCGTGTATGATACCCCAGGGGTTAATTGTTACCACATTAACCGGTATTTGTAATTAAAGGGACTAAATAGAACTGTAAATAGAGTTATTTGTCCTCATATAAATTTCAGAAATATTCATTTGGGGAATGTAAGATTGAAAACATACATAACTGTACATCATAACTGTACCAAAAATATTTTCCTGTCCCGTCATGTCAGGTTCGTTACACACCTTCAAGGAAAAACCTCCGTCCTACTTTCGGGTACAAACAGCTGATTGTAATTATGTATTAAAACAACCCGGGTACGTATTTCCTTCCTAAAGTATCGGATCTCTTTACAATTAATCAGAAGGAAGCAGGAGTCCTACTCTCCCGCGGAGGTTTAAGGTTCCTCCCCCGTATACACAACTCAGCAATCACCTACTCTAACCAGAATATAGACAGGTAAGATATTGGATGTTATTTTCCCCCCAATCTATATATTCGGGTTATTCACACTAATTAGTTCAGTCGGACTCGCCCCCTTCGTTTTCGTTTGTTTCGTTCGTATCGTTGTTTTTATAAAAGTCCTAAGGCTCCGTAAGGGACAACTCTTTAGTCTAAAAGTCGAACTAATCATTCCCCACAATAGACAGGGGTTCTTCCCTCTAGTATTCCAGCTACTACGGCTCACACCACAAAAAACCTTTAAAAATTTAGACGGTACCGAACATAACCTTAAAGAAGGAGAACCCCAGAAACAACAAAGTAGAGATCAAACTTACAACCCCCGGGGGAATCCAGTTTAGAAGGTTTGTCCTTCGGTACACTCAAGCAACCTAGGTAGACCTCTTTATGTTCGTATGGGGAAAGGGACATTCTAATCAAAGGATCTAAAGGTAACT
The DNA here is from genome assembly GCA_006410555.1 of Capra ibex. Lineage (NCBI taxonomy): Eukaryota > Metazoa > Chordata > Mammalia > Artiodactyla > Bovidae > Capra > Capra ibex. The sequence continues at coordinate 89,249,126 of SJYO01006231.1, forward strand.
AATCAATTGGGCAGAATGGTTACCCGTTTTCTTCCCTCCACAGGAAGTCACAGAGTTTTACGAAAAGACGAAACCAGTTTTAAAGAGGAACGCCATTCAAATTTTTTAAATTTTGTTTATTTCGATATAATTGTTATCAATATCCGAATTTCTTATGTAACGTAACCTTAGATCATTTCAGAGAAGACCTACTCCTTCTATTTCACAAGGACAAATAAGGGGAAATAAATTAAAAAATAAACATCAAAGTTACACATGACACAAACAAATTGACACAGAACACAAACACCTAATATTCCTTACAGACATTAGACAAATTATCTCTTACTTACATTTTTAATAAACTTGACGAATCTTTATATCCGTCCCGGTAACAGACAAAAATATCTTAATCCACAAGAGTAATAACGTCTCATTCGATTGTCCACCCAATATTGTACAGTACATCGAAGAGGAGCCTCTCCACACCGGGTATATTTTCTTCTTAAACATAGTTTACTCTGTACATTCTTCCTTCTCTTTCTTTCAAGTCCCGTTACTCAATGTAAGTAAACGGTATTTTAAGAGAAAGTAAACAGTATTTGGAAAAAATATAAAAACATAAGTAGTAAAATAAACGGTAAAGAATATAGGAAAATAATTTTCGTATGTAGAATGAAAAGAAATCGTTGATACTTCACAGAACATATAATCGTAACCACTTATATAAATAATATAATATAATTATATAAAATATATTTATATATAAATATAAATATTTAAATAATTATTAGATTTTAGAGAAATCAAAAAGACATTCTTTTTGAAAAACATTCTCCTTCAATCACAAGTCATTAATTACAAAATTTTAGAATAAAATAAACCTTTACTGGATCGATAAATTATTTGAAAATAGTAAATCAAATCATGTTAAGATCTTTAAATTCAATGGGGTTAAGACTCTCTAATAAAATCTATCTGTAAAAATTTTATATTAATAAAAATTATCTCAAATAGATTTTCAAAAGTAGAGTAAATATATAAATAAATATATTTCTCAATGAAAAAACAACTGTTTGAATCAAATGGAATTTAGATCCGTGTTATTTTCATATTATGTTACAACTATTAAATTCTGTACAGAATTAATCTAATTGTTAACATAAGTTTAATATAAATATAAATTTATTTGTAATATAAATAATAACTTATAAAAAGGTAAGTGCACTTGAACTTAAATTTATCTCGAGTAATTGAAGTATAACAGGTTTTTGGTTCTGTATGTAACTCTGTATCTATTAAAATCTATCTGTCTGTCTGTAGTAAAAGGTGAACTTTAAATTTTATAGAAAAACTAAAAAAAAAAAAAGACTCAAGGTGGTTAAACGAATACCGACCTGAGGGTCTGACTCACCCGACACATAGGGTTCCTGTACTATTGTCAATTGAAATCCAAAAAAGAATCCGGACAAAAACAAAGGGTCCGTCTTAAACTCGAGGTTTTTTCATAAAATTGTTCAATTGGAAAAGGATTGACGTGCACATTCTTCTTGGTCAAAAAGTTAAAGTTTTTTCTAAAATAAAATTAGTCAAAAGAGACCTCAGATTTCTTATAGTACCGATAAGTCACAGTTTTTATAGTAAAGAGGAAACACATAAATGTCACATAATAATTACTGTATTCGTACTCCCTTAACGACAGTGTAACCTATATTTCGGAACCGATGTTTTAAAACTGTTTATCATCCTGATAAGTCGTATGGAACTCCATTGTGTCAGATAACTTTAAAAAACTCCGGGTTACACTAATCCTTTTCCCTCTCTCTTTCACTTAGAGAGAGTCAGATTTCTCACATTTCCATATAAATTTTTCGTCAGAACATTTAGTCATTACTATTACATGGTTAAAACTCCTGATCATCATCCACTACCCTAGGGACCAATATTACGTGGGTATCCAAAGTATCTACGTAATTGAAAAGATTCCAGACAATTCTCTACGGTACAATCTAAAATATATATATATATATATATATATATATATATATATATATATATATTGTTTTTATCCTCTCACGGTTCCTCTCGTTCTAAGGAGTTATACAAAAGTAAGATTAACACACAGACATTCAAGAAATCGTCGGACATTAAAAAGACAGTGTTACCCGGTAACGAGACAGGCTTATCCGAACAATAAGAAGGTTCAATAAAATTATTAACGAAACAAACAATTTACTCGTCACCGGGGATCCTTTTTACACCTTACATATAGACTCAAACGGTAACGTATTCATTCAGGGAAGGATAATCCAATTCCCCACGTAAATAGTGTATTCCAGAATTACAATATCCAACCAGGGAAGACCAGGGAGTGTACCCATACAAACTTGTGAAACTATCTGGAGAACACGAAATCAAACTCTTTAAGGGTGTTAGACCGATCTCTGGAAAATATATCCGGTCCTAAACCCGGTATTCACAAACTTTATTATGATTATAGTCTAGGTCACAGCTCCTCTCGTCTTTTAGAAAATGGTAATTAAAACTATAAATATAAACCAGACCGTATTAGTCTATGGTTACTACAGGTATTCCTAACAAAAACTAGACATGACGACTTAGGTGGACAGACATGTAATAATCTCCTCAATTATCTTTACATTCCGTTTTCTTCGTTAACTCGTTAAACCAGGGGAAAAAACTTAACGGTATCTGAGTCTACTGTAGTATTAAACTTAGAGAGGAAATATTAGACTTAGTTAATAAGGTCCCACTTGTTATTAAGGAAATCATCGGTTTGATCTAACCGGTTCATTTTCTGACTTCCAAACACCCCCATCCCCAGGTTTTTCAGGCCATCCATGAGATCTTCCCTGACGAACTCCCATTTCCTTTTTTTAGTAAATCCCGACCATATAGCTACCGTCGTTCCCGTCTAAGAACCTTCAAAAAATAATCGGAAGAATCCCGTCAGGGAAAAATTTACCAAAAATAGAGGTGTACATTGAGGAGGAAGTAAAGGGAAAGATTTCCGTCGTCGGTAACAGAGTCGATCGTAAACGTAGAAAACTCGAAGACTAGGATCTAACGTTGTTCGGAAGTTTGTTAGTCATTATCAGGGTCAGAGTGCTTAACCTCGTTATCGAAAAACTGTAAAGACTAAACGTAAGAGTATTCGTTCATTAAAGAGATCGACAAAAAACCAAAGAAAAGGCTAATGTCATTCCCTTTATCGTCAAAGATTAGATCGACTTTTTAGCCGTATTAAAAGTAAGTCAAGTCAAGTCAAGTCAACGAGTCAGCACAGACTGAGAAAGACTGGGGTACTTAGCGTCGTGCGGTCCGGAGGGACAGGTAGTGGTTGAGGGCCTCAAGTAATCCAGGAACATTACAAAATCACATCGATGGACATCCGAGAGGAACTCCTCATTAAGCTAGGGTTCGAAGTTCCCGGTGACAAAAATTAAAAGTACGTTGTTCCCTCCCGTAACATAAACTCGAAGATACTATAGTTTAACAGTCCGTGGTCAATTGTAAAGTTTTCATTAAACTAAAACCCCTCACGGTGGAACTCGTAAGAACAATCGTACTAGAGACCGATAATACTTTGGTGTGACAGGTAACTTCTATAAGAGGACCAAATTCCTCTCGAAAATAATTTTGAGCGGTTAGTATCTCTTATTAAAGGTTATCTTTTACGGCGTGGTAAATCTTCGCGAAATCATTTTCCGCTTACACCCGATATGTATCAATATCGGAAAAAGTAGACAACGAACATTTTTTTATTATTATTATTATGTAAGTATAACGCCATAATACACGGGAACTCGTAGTCCTAAAGAATTTTGACCTTTCCGTCTCTTTGGTAACCGAAGTCTCTAAACACTAACGTTTCGGTCATTAAGTCTCTCGGAGACAGTACCTCCTCTCGTTCATTCACGGCTAAAAAACGTTTATACTCAGACACAATTCCTGAATAGTAATAATAGATTTTTTCGTAACGGTCAAAACCACAGTTTTCCACAGAGCCCTCTCAGCAATAGTCCTAATAATCCAATTTCCTCTCTGAAAACCTCAACGCGGACAACGCTCTCCTCCTCGTAAACCTCATCGACCCTATCCTAATCATCCTTTTAAAACTTTATAAAATACAATAAAATTAACCTGGAAAACATTTCAAAATAGTAAATTAAATATAAGTACATTATTCACAAGACAGACAACAGCTTATAACCCTCCCGATCTTAAATGGAACTTTACCGTCTGAATGTCGAAATTACTCCCGGGTATCCCCGGTATTTAGTTAACCTTACAAAAAAGGGAAGGACCGTCGAGTAATTTGTAAAAGAAACTGGACCACGGTTCAAAGATTTAGTTTTGACGGAAATAGTCCTTTGGTTCCTAATGTAAATTGGTGACAAACTTTCGTTCGGAGATAAGTAACCGCGTTTTGGTTTTCAAGGACTCGAAATTTGTTTACCACTTCATTTCATCTCTTTACTACCCCGAAAGACCGGTAAACTGGGTACAGAATCATGAATGGCTGGAGTTATCCAGGGTTGGAGTCATCGGGGACTCAGTGAGACAGGCTTTACGGTGCATACGGTTCAGGGACAAACCCACGGTGAACAACCCCAGGAAATTACCTGGCCTTGGACCGTCAGACCTCAGCTACTATTCTTGCACTTTCTCTCTCTCTCTTTTTCTTTCTTTCTTTCTGTGTTTCTAAGTTCGAGACTACCTCGTTTCCACGAAATTACTAGAAAGACACTCATATATATCCGACAACATGTTCTTTAAAGAAAGCTGTTACTATTTCTAGTCTTTTGGTTTGCATGTCGTTGGTAATGGTTCCCTTGTTCCCTAATTATTACCAGTGTTCTAGTCCTCTGTTAGGTGTGGAGTTCTTTCTCCTAGCTCTGATTCGTCAAAACAGCATTCCTCTCACAAATGACTTCCTCTAAGTTCGGACAGAGTAGGATACTGGAGTCAGGACCCTCGCCGTACGGTATGGTGACCAACGACCGTTGTCTTTGACTATTCCTTGTCTCCTAAATACTCTTTGTCGTACATCCTTAGGAGGACAATTTGTAAGGGACTATCCAGGGTAAACAAATAAAATAAAGAAATAAAGGTAAAATAAATAAAGGTAATAAGACCCTCTACCTAGTTTTCTCTATAACGAAACTAAATATAGTCTCGTACAGGACGAATACTAAAGGAGATCCTCAAAATATCACAGACCAGAGTGTAAATCCAGAAATTAAGTGTAACTCGAATAAAAACACATACCACAATTTCCTGTTAGATTAGAGTAAAAAAGGCTACATCGACAGGTTAAAAGGGTCGTAGTGTACAACTTCTCTGTCAGAAAGGTTGAAACATATCGGAACGGAGGAAACAGAATCTGATTAACTGGTATCTACGTACCCAAATAAAGACCCAAAAGATAAGACAAAGTAACTGGATATAAAGACCAAAACACGGTCACGGTGTAACAAAACTACTGACATCGAAACATCATAACAAACTAAGGGGCGAAATACTACGAAGGGAGACGGGAAAAGAGGAAGTGTCATCTGTGTCCGGTAGGTACCTTGGTCTTTTGTCTTGTCGTCAGAGTCTTAAGGAGGAGGACCCTGAGAGTCTTTTTGGTCTCGTAGTCTAGAAGGAGAAACCCGACAAGGACGGGTACATGGACCAGTGGTAGAAACCTTTGGACGAGTAGTAGGACCGGTAGTAGTGTCTGAGTGTGGAGGTGTGTGGGTACATGAAGAAGGAGAGGTTGAACAGGGAGTAGCTGTAGAAGAAGAGAAGGTGGTGACAGGGGTTTTACGACCACTTGGAGACCTGTGTCTCGTTTCGGTAGGGGAAACGTCCGACGGAACGGGTCTACATGCGGAAGGTGGACAAACCCTGGTACCTGTCGAAGGAGGACCGACACTACCGGTAACTAGCCAAGCACCGGTAACAGGTGGGAGACGTGATGAACCGGTAGTACTCAGGGGCCCACACACCCGACGACGACCACCCCAGCACCGACTAGTGGTTGGAGGTCAGGTAACAGGTGTGGTCGGAGTACCGAGTCAACTGGAAGACACGACCGAGACTTTAGGGGGTGAAGAAGACACTGGAGTACGGGGACGACTTCGAGAGGACGAGTCTGTGTGTGTGTTTACTCGATCACTAGAAACGTAAGCCATAACACTACCCGTAGTCGGGGGAGCGCACGTTTCAGAAAAGAATATGAACGTAAAAAGCCTGCTAGAAGTCCTAGGGAAGACGAGACCCGTTTACCTTTCGGAAGAGGTGAACACCGAGCGTGGAGTGACATCACTGTGATAAGATACCGTGGTAGAAACGACACATGGACGTCGGTCGTAGAGGGTAAAGGAGGGTCTTCCTATTCCGTCGACGGGACTACATACGACACTAGTAAGGGTACGACTTGGGGAAATAGATGTCGGATTCCTTGTTCCTGTACTTCCGTCGGGACTCCTTCGACCCACCGTTTCATCGTGGGTAGCCAGGATCCCGTCTTATCGACAAGCCGTGGACGGTACAAGGTCCTGGTGTCAAGTCACGTACCCTGTGACTTTGTATAGGTGACGACGAGAGTTACGTAAGTCTCAGACCATACCTTATCTTTAGACAGTTCTTTAGTAGTGTCCGGTTGTGCCATTTACACAGACAGTATTCTCTACTTACTTCGTGACGTCCTTTCTTTTCTACACATAAAAGGGGTACCAAATAGAAGGAGGACTTCCAGTCTCATCCTCTAAAACTTCATCGGTATTTAACCAGGAAGACCCCACAGAATATCTTTACCATGTACCTATTAGGATCAACTTACTTTCTAATCGATGTGAGTTAAAAGTACTTCTAGAAACAGAAGTTATTTCTCTTACACCTTCGTTGGATTTACAGGTAGTTGTCTCCTTACCCATTTCTTCTACGCCATATAAATATGTTACTTTATAATGAGGCGGTATTTTTCCTCGTTTTATCATGGTAAACGTCTCCACAGTTACGTGGATCTCTGACAGTATGTCTCATTTATTCAGTCTTCCTCTTTTTACTCATAGTATATCATAGCGAATATACACCTTATATCTTTTTTACCATGTCTACTCACATAAACGTTTCGTCTTTATCTCTGTGTCTGTATTTGTTGTTTGAATACGTGTGGTTCCCCCGTACCCTTCATCCTACCTGACCCTCTAACCCTGACTATATATATGTGATAACTATGATACATATTTTACCTATTGATTACTCTTGGATGACATATCGTGTCCCTTGAGACGAGTCACGAAACGCCATTGCATGTACCCTTCCTTCATATATTCTCTACCCTATGTACATATACACATTGACTAAGCGAAACGACATGTCGTCTTTGATTGTGTTGTAAATTTCGTTGATATGAGGTCATTTTCATTTTTTTATTTATTCACCAGACACAGAATTTTTTTTTTCACACATAGTGGTACGAAGGATTCACTGACCTCCTTCCTGAGACTCTTGTACTCTACTCGAGTGAACGAAAAGCTAAGTCGTCAGTAGTTGGAGTCAGAGTGTCCCCCGGATCACTAGGACTGAAACGTACCCCTAGTCACAGTAGTTGTCCGGAGGGTACACGGGGTCTAACCCTGTATCCTCTCCGACCGTAACCTAGTACCTCTAGCACTAAGTCGTCCGACTGTGACCTGGGACCTTAGACGGAAGAATTGTCCGAGAGGTCCACCAGGACTTCGTCCGTTGTGTCTCTGGTGTCACCCTCCTGTGACCGGGACTTGATTTGTGTCTCAGGTACACAAAGGACTCTAAAGTAGCGTACCAAGGTTTGGGATATACTAAGATATCCGCGACAGTCGTTGTTCACCTACACCATCCGATTCGATGTACTTCTCCAACCTAATCCCCGACTTACAGGAGGTTTTTCTATCCAGTGTTAGATTGGGGATCATGGAGTCTTGTACTGGTAAAGATTTTTCTCCCAGAAACGTTCCATTGGTTCAATATTGCTCCAGTAATCCCAGGATTAGGTGACACTGACCGTAGGAATATTTTTTCCATCTGAAACCTGTGTCTGTACGTGGGTGCCTTTTTAGGTACACTTCTACTTCCTTCTCTAGTTCTACTACAAAGATTTTCGGTTCCTTACGGTCTCTAACGGTCGTTTGGTTTTAGAATCTCTCTCCGTACTTGTCTAAGAAGGAGTGTCAAGGGTCTTCTTGAGACACACACACACACACACACACACACACACACACACAAATATAGACACATCTTTGAGACCTTCCAATGCGTTTTCGGCGATTCTCTCTAATAAGTAACACCCGGGAACGATTCTTGACCTACTTTTTCCTGGACCTAACCCCTTGTAAAGTAATAAGGTAACGTACTTAAAAAAAAAATAAAATAACTCATCTCAACAGCATAGTCAAAGTCCGTATGTCGTTTCACTGAGTCATTATGTATGTGTATATAGGTAAGAAAAAGTCTAAGCAAATGGTATATCTAATAATGTGTTGTAACTCGTCTTTCAAGGACACGATATGTCATCCAGGAATCACTAATAGACAAAATATGTATCATCACACATATATACTTAGGGTTTGAGGATTAAGTAAGGAGGACGGGGTGTAAAGGTAAACCATTAGTATTCAAACAAAGACTTGAAACACTCGAACAAAGACAAGACGTTTGTCAAAGTGAATCGAAGTGAACATTACGCACTCACGAGTCCATGGAGTCAGTACAGGTTGAGAAACACTGGGGTACCTGATATCGGGAGGTCCGTGGAAACAGGTACCTTAAGGGGACCGTTCTTATGACCTTATCCAACGGTACGGGAGGAGGTCCCCTAGAAGGACTGGGTCCCTAGTTTGGGTATAGAGAATGTAGAGGACGTAACTGTCCACCCAAGAAATGGTGATCATAGTGGTATCAAAATGAATATAATCAAATTGAATATTATGAAAGTGAAGTGAATATAGTAAAAAATCCAAGGTGTATATACACTATAGTATATAAAAAGAAAGAGACTAATGAAGTGAATCATACGATTAGAGATCAAGGTAGGTATAATGTCGTTTACCGTAATAAAGTAAGAAAAAATACCGATTAAATGGTATACTAAGGTGTCAGAATAAGTACCTGTATACAGGTCTCTTTTTGGTATTAAGATTTTCTATATACGTGGGGTTACAGGTAATGTCATCATGAATGTTATCGGTTCTGTACCTTAGTTGAATTTACAGGTAATTGTTTCCTTACCTAATTTTTTTTTTACACCACGTACTTATTAAGGAATTGGTTCTCAATCATAAATGTGTAAAATTTGCAATTGTAAAAACTCTGTAATTTTTCGGTCAACCCCTCTTCCATTTTTATCTTCCTAGGTCTTCTATTTTTCCCTTTGTCTTTACCCTCCGTACTGTATCTTTGGCTTTGTGGTTTCTTATTTCAGGTGGTTGTCAAAAAACTAAGTTCTCAACTTCTCTTTAGGGAATTAGGGGTAAGTTTTGATTCGAACCAGGGGAAACCTTTCTTTTCCTTTATATATGGGTAGACTTACGTCTCAAGGTTTCTTATCATTCCTCTCTATTCTTTCGGAAGGATTCACTAGTTACGTTTCTTTATTTCCTTTTGTTATCTTACCCTTTCTGATCTCTAGAGAAGTTCTTTTAATCTCTATGGTTCCCTTGTAAAGTACGTTTCTACCCGTGTTATTTCCTGTCTTTACCATCTTTATTGTCTTCGTCTTCTATTATTTTTCTCCACCGTTCTTATGTACCTTCTTGACATGTTTTTGTCAGGAGTATTGGGACTATTGGTACTACTACACTAGAGAGTGGATCCCGGTCTGTAGGACTTTACACTTCAGTTCACCCGGAATCCTTCGTAGTGTTGTTTGTTTCGACCACCTCCACTACTTTAAGGTCGACTCGACAAAGTTTAGGATTTTCTACTACGACAATTTCACTATGTGAGTTATCTGGTCGTTTAAACATTTTGAGTCGTCACCGGTGGGACCATCGAGTCTCCTATTTCGCAGACGGACCTTACGTCCTCTGGGTCCAAGGTAGGAACCCAACCCTTCTAGGGGACCTCTTCCTTTACCTTTGGGTGAGGTCATAAGAACGGACCTCTTAGGGTACCTGTCTCCTCGGACCGTCCGATGTCAGTTGTCCCAGCGTTTCTCAACCTGTACTGATTCGTTGAAGTGAGTGAGTCGTCATCGGTGTCCTGACCTTTTCCAGTCAAAAATAAGGTTAGGGTTTCTTTCCGTTGCGGTTTTTTACAAGTTTGATGGTGTGTTAACGCGAGTAGAGTGTGCGATTGTTTTATTACGAGTTTTAAGAGGTTGGATCCGAAGTTGTCATGTACTGGGTCCTTGAAGGTTTACAAGTTCGACCTAAATCTTTTCGGTCTCCTTGGTCTCTAGTTTAACTGTTGTAGAGAATCTAATATATTTTTCGTTCTCTTAAGGTCTTTTTGTAGTAAAAAGACGGAGTAACTGATGTCCTTTTGGAAACTGACACACCTAGTGTTATTTGACACCTTTTTAAGAATTTCTCCACCCTTAAGGTCTGGTGGAATGGACGGAGGACTCTTCGGACGGACGTCCAGTTCTTCTTTGTCTTGACCTGTACCTTGTTACCTGACCAAGTTTTAATCCTTTCCTCATACAGTTCCGACATATAACAGTGGAACAAATAAATATACGTCTCATGTAACACGTTTTACGACCTGACCTACTTTGTGTTCGACCTTAGTTCTAACGTCCCTCTTTATAGTTATTTGAGTCTATCCGTCTACTGTGGTGGGAATACCGTCTTTCGTTTCTCGTTGATTTCTTGGAGAACTACTTTCACTTTCTCCTCTCACTTTTTCGACCGAATTTTAAGTTGTAAGTTCTTTATTTCTAGTACCTTAGACTAGGGTAGTGAAGTGTCATTTATCTGTCCCTTTGTTACCTTTGTCACTCTCTGAAATAAAAGAACCCGAGGTTTTAGTGACATTTACCACTGATGTCGGTACTTTAATTTTCTACGAACGAGGAACCTTCTTTCCCATACTGTTTGTATCTGTCGTATAATTTTTTCGTCTCTATAATGGAACGGTTGTTTCCAGGAAGATCAGTTTGATACCAAAAAGGTCATCAGTACATATCTACACTCTCAACCTGGTATTTCTTCCGACTCGTGGCTTCTTAACTACGAAAACTTTACACCACAACCTCTTCTGAGAGCTTTCAAGGAACCTGACGTTCTAGTTTGGTCAGTTAGGATCTCCTTTAGTCAGGATATATAAGTAACCTTCCTGACAACGACTCCGACTTTGTGGTTATGAAACCGGTGGACTCCGTTTCTTGACTGAGTGACCTTTTCTCGGACTACGACCCTTTCTAACTTCCGTCCTCTACCCCTACTGTCTCCTACTCTACCAACCTACCGTAGTGGTTGAGCTATTTGTATTCAAAGTCGTTCAAGATCCTCAACCACTACCTGTCCCTTCGGACCATACGACGTCAGGAACCCCAGTGTTTCTTAACCTATACTGACTCGTTGACTTGACTATGACTAAATACGTCGTATTTCAATGACTAATGAAAGGTCCTCGAAAGTGACCACTTGGTTTGACATATTCAAGGGATAGGAGGGCCTCAAAGGAAGTACTACCTTCCTCACTTTCCTGTATCTAAGTCCTTGGACTCGTCGGACCCCTCCCCGAACTTGGAGGTCTGGTGGGACGTACCCTTGACGGTACTCCAAGTCAAACCCGACCCTTCCCTGTGATCCCGCAAAGGATCACTCTGACATAGGAATCACCTCACATAGGAGGTGAAACAGTGGGTGAGGTAATAGGGTTTCACGGGCATGGGGTCTGTTGTCCAGTGTTCACCGTTCTTATGTTTGTTCTGTTAATCGTAGAAGGGGGAATTGTTCCTCAGTACCCTAATTTTACGGGTTCTCGGGAGTTTGAGATTTATGAGACGACGCTGGGACAAGTGTATGGGGTCGACCCCACCCTTATGTGCTAAGGGAGGAGATGTGGTGTCTGTAGTCTGAGGGGAGTCTGCAGTGTCGACCGTCCAGAGGAGTGTAGAAAGGACCACAGAATCGTAACTGGAGTCTTAGGACACCCTAGGTCACCTCTGCCTCAGGCGGTTCTGGTAAGAGAACCATTGTGGGAGGACCATTCAGTCGGTTCCTACCTCTTGTCCTCACTTGACCTCCCCGACCCCTTCTCCTTGACGTGGAGAAAGACTTTCCTCTCTCAGACACTCCCCTCTCCCTCTTACTCTTTTTCTTCTCCCTGGCTCTCGTTAAGATATCAGACACTCTCCCGTTTTCCATGTCTCCTGTTTGAGTGATATCGATCAGTATACCTCTTTTTCGCAAAACCCAGACACCTACCTCAGTGGTATTTTGTCAAAAAAGTTTCGACTCCAAGAAGTTCATGTCAGGACCTGGTCATCGTCGACACAGGGGACTCTTGAAGGATCTTGATAACAAAGAGTTCGGGGTGGGGTCTGTGAGGTTCCGTACCCCAAAATTGGTCGAGGGAGCCGCCGTGACTACATATGAGTTCCGACTCTTGGTGACAGGATCACGCTCGTTCCTGAAGGACAGTTGTTGGTTTCTGTCAACCTTTACACATCGGTCGTTCCCTGAGTGTCCTCATGTCCGTCGGGTCTCTTTGGACTCGTAGTGGGATATTTTTGGAGTTTGGGTTGAGATTTTTAGGAACTTTTAATTAACTTAGAGACGGCCTCTAGAGAGCTCCAATAGGTCCTTCTCGAACACGGCGAGTGAAAAGATTTCGAGGGAAAGTGGTGGACAAGTGGAAGGTACCAGGACGAGGAGTATCATCCCTAATCGTAGAGAAGGAACAAGAATTTTGTGGTACCCCAGTGGGTAGTGGAAAGAATAGGACTAACTTGACATATGACACATCAGGGTAAATGAAGTCGTTTGGAAGTTAGAAAGGTATTTGGTTTCAAGAACCTTCCGTCCATCTATTCTTAGATTTTGTGAAATTATCTTCTCCTACTGAATCTTGTACAACCGTCTCAAATTGATGCTTTGTGGTGACGAGTATCCCACACTCACCGGTATGAGCCTTCGTTACCTCAAACTCTCTCACTTTTATTTATAGTCAAGTTGATTCTCCGGTCGGTGGACGTCCGACTCACGGGTCTTGTAGGGAGAGTCGGGGGTAGAAAAAAAAAAGGTGACGTGGTGGACCGTACACCCAAGTCTGGTCCTTGACTTGGGTACTGGAGACGTCACCTTCGTACCTTTACACCTAAGAATTGGTGATGAGACGGTCTCTTCACGGTCGGGGTCAGAAAGATAATAGTCAACACCAGTTATGGTATATGGAGAGTCTCAGTAACACTTTAGATGTGTACTTCTTTGAGACCCCTGAAGGGACCACCAGGTCACCAATTCTGAGACGTAGGGGGAGACGTCCCCTACGTCCAAGCTAGGGAACAGTCCTTGGATTCTTAAGTGTACGGTACGTCGAGTCGGTTTTGTTTTTTTTCTTTTAAAAAAATTTTTTAATTCACAACGAGGAATCTTCAGAGTTGTGAAAACAACGGTAATTTACGGAGTATACACGAACAGTCTTTAACCTAAATTCTGGTCTCCGGAATTGGTCCATTCTTTACTCCCGTCGTAGGGTGACGACTCGTTTGTGTGAATCCTTTGGTCTTAACTTTCTCTGTGCACATGAGGTTACAAGTAGCGTCGTGACAAATGTTATCGGTCCTGTACCTTTGTTGGATCTACAGGTAGCCGTCTACTTACCTATTCTTTCGACACCATGTATATGCATTACTTTATAATGAGCCGATGACTTTTCTTACGTAAACTTAATCAAGGTTACTCTACCTACTTTGACCTCGGATAATATGTCTCACTTCATTCAGTCTTTCTTTTTGTGGTTATGTCATATGACTACGTATATATACCTTAAATCTTTCTACCATAACTACTGGGATTTACACTCTGTCGTTTTGTCTGTGTCTACATTTCTTGTCTGAAAACCTGAGACACCTCTTCCGCTCCCACCCTACTAAACTCTCTTATCATAACTTTGTACATATAATAGGATACACCTTATCTAGCGGTCAGGTCGAAGTCACGTACTCTGTCCCACGAGTCCCGACCACGTGACCCTACTGTGACTCCCTACCCTACCCCTCCCTCCACCTTCCCCCCAAACCCAACCCCTTGTGTACATGTGGGTACCGACTAAGTACACTTACATACCGTTTTTGGTGATGTTATAACATTTCATTAATCGGAGATTAATTTTATTTATTTTTAAAAAATTTTCTTTACTCCCGTCGTTTCCTTTTAGGAGAGTAACGACCTTTTTCTACTACAATTGTAAAATGTTCCTGGACCACTTAGTACTGTGTAACCAAAAAAAAAAAAGATAAACAGATACATAGTATTCTCTGTGTATATCACGGATCGTGCATTACAAAAGAGATATTCAGAAGTAATTAAATTTCCTTCCTATTTGTGTAAGTGCCCTTTTACCTCTGAATTTCTCCGTTTGCGTTGGTTCGAAACCACCAGAACATACTTGGACGAAAGAGACTTGAAAGATATACTTGGACTAACAGTAACCAAAAGTTAGCGGGTCAGTACAGGCTGAGAAACGCTGGGGTGCCTGACGTCGTATGGTCCGGAGAGACAGGGAGTGGTAGAGGGCTTCAAACGGGTTCAAGTACAGGTACTTGGACGATTAAGGATTATATATTACCCTTGAAAGATTTATCTACCCCTTTGTTTTGATCCTAGTTTGAGTAACAGTCGAATTTTACACACTTACTCTTATGATAGTCCGTACTGATACACAATCTTAAAGAAATTTTGAACGAAAGAGGACAAGTAAGGAAGCCAGGTATAAAGGTATGATCAAGTACAGTCTTACAATAAAATGTTTGAACGAAAAGACCGTAGTATAATTGAGGTCCTTATACATACATCCCGTAAGATGAAACACGGTTGACTGTGAACTAGTGTGGAAGGTACAACAGTACCTTTGACGAATAGAAACTTATCAGGTCCGACACAGACCCTCAAAAATAAAACTTATCTGAAAGACTTGTAGACAAGCTGTACTATGTTGTCACATATAAAATGACTCCAACGTTTTGATAAAGTTCCTCGTCACTACCAAACAGATCTAGTATACTTTTATGTCTTAAAGAACAGGACACTTCCATGACGACTCCGGTTTACATGAAGGTTTTACGGTAATCGAAAAACAAAGATTTATATATAAAACAAATAAACCGACACGACCCAGAATCAACACCGTGTACCCGTACACTTGAGTTGAGAAAAAAACAACAACAACAAATAAACTCTAGAAATAAAAAAAGAATCATACCTTTAGTTAATTTTCTTTTTTTGACTTTTTAAGTGTTTATACACTTCTAATTTGTTGTACGAGGACTCGTTGGTTGTCCTGTTTCTTCTTTAGTCTTCCACTTGAGTTGAGAATTCAACATCGGACGTCTGAGGATTCAACGTCGTAGCCCCGGGGGACGTGTCCCTCGTACTACAGAATCGCGGACCTGATGGTCCCTTCAGGGGTTTTACGGTAATCGAAATTTCGAGGTCTATAAGAAAACAATCACACTTTCGAGAGATATTTTGAAGGTGAAATGGTCGTAAGACCCAAGTAAGTTTCAGTGACAAAGGGGACTTTTATGTACTGATGACAGGGTCACGTGACTTACGAACTCCGGTCCCCGGATGAGTGATCGAACGACTTTGTAAAGACGAGTCAACTCAGTAAAATTTATTGCGGTTTGGACTAGTACGACTAACGTCAACGACGATGTTTACATAATAAATTTATTATGATATTTTTAATTGTTTGATATTCTCTTTCCTCCTTTCTTCCTACCTTACCTCCCTCTCTCCCTTCCTTCCCCTTCCCTCCTTTCCTTACTCTTTATACCAAAGTATTTTAGGTTTAACGTACGAAACATTTCTGAATTATTGTTTTTCCTTAGTAAAAATTTATGACGACAGTTTTATCTACACTCGTTCCATTACCTTCTATTAAACCTACATCTTCACATTTTTAGACTTTCCTAAGACATGGGTCTAACAAAACGTTCCTAGGACTTAAGGAACAAGGTGTAAGTACCTTTTTTTTGTCTTGTGTCTAAAGTCGGATAGATATACCGATTCCGTTCCGTCGACTATGTCTAGATGGTGGTTAAAGGAGTATGATCTTTTCTGGAACCAGAAGTAGTTTTTCAGGTTACTTATTTAAATGTATGACCTGAGTTCAATTTTACACTTTCCATACAAACAGGTGAAATACAAAGGTGAGAAAACGACCTCAAAGGTTGTGACCAGGAGTAGTGTTGTTTACTCTTCCCCAGATGGATCAGTAGTGGACCCTCGTCTAGTATTTCACGGGGATTACTTGAATCCCAAGTAACCTAAGAAGTATTTTCACGATAAGTAGGAATATAGGGATCAGTACTTGGGTTTTCTCTACAATTTTAATGTGGAATAACTACCTTCTCCTTTCCTTTCCTCCTTTCCTTTCTGTCTTTCTACTTCCCCTTTCTTCTCTTTCTTCTACTAGTCCAAACCTGAACTAAAGAGAGTTAAACTAAAAGATACTTCGAACCGAGATACTTCTCTTTACTCCGACAAATACTTGTTATGGATTGAACAGGGTTTTGTTGATTCAGTCTGTAAACTCTGATAGGTACCGTCTTTCACTTCTCCTTGATTTTTCGGAGAACTACTTTCACTTTCTCCTTTCACTTTTTCAACCCAATTTCGAGTTGTAAGTCTTTTTCTTCTAGTACCGTGGACCAGGGTAGTGAAGTACCGTTTATCTACCCCTTTGTCACCTTTGTCACAGTCTGAAATAAAGAAACCCGAGGTTTTAGTGAAGTCTACCACTAACGTCGGCACTTTAATTTTGTACGAATGAGGAACCTTCCTTTCAATACTGGTTGGATCTATTGTATAAGTTTTCGTCTCTGTAATGAAACGGTTGTTTCCAGGCAGATCAGTTCCGACACCAAAAAGGTCACCAGTACATGCCTACACTCTCAACCTGATACTTCTTTCGGTTCGTGACCTCTTAACTCCGAGAACTTGGCACCACAACCTCTTCTGAGAACTCTCAGGGAACCTGACGTTCCTCTAGGTTTGTCAGGTAAGACTTCCTCTAGTCGGGACCCTAAAGAAACCTTCCTTACTACGATTTCGACTTTGAGGTCATGAAACCGGTGGAGTACTCTTCTCAACTGAGTAACCTTTTCTGAGACTACGATCCTCCCTAACCCCCGTCCTCTTCCCCTGCTGTCTCCTACTCTACCGATCTACCGTAGTGACTGAGTTACCTGAACTTAGACTCACTTGAAGCCCTCAACCACTACCTGTCCCTCCGGACCGCACGACGTTAAGTACCCCAGCGTTTCTCAGCCTGTGCTGACTCACTAACTTGACTTGACTAAGAGTCTGTACCTACCAAAAGGAACCCCTTTGTCTTTAGGTACCTTCCCTCGACATTCTTAAGGTACCCAAAAGTGTTTTGTGTGTCCAAACGTCCCTCGACTCTGTCTTGAGCTAGTGACTGAGGTTCAAAATACAGAGAGTAGAAGGAGGAAAAGAGGAAGTACCATCTGTTTTCGACAGGTACCTTGGTCTTTTGGCTTGTCGTCAGAGTCTTAAGGAGGAGGACCCTGAGAGTCTTTTTGGTCTCGTAGTCTAGAAGGAGAAACCCGACAAGGACGGGTACATGGACCAGTGGTAGAAACCTTTGGACGAGTAGTAGGACCGGTAGTAGTGTCTGAGTGTGGAGGTGTGTGGGTACATGAAGAAGGAGACATTGGACAGCGACCACCTGTAGAAAAAGAGAAGGTGGTGCCAGGGGTTCTACGACCACTTGGAGACCTCAGTCTCGTTTCGGTAGGGGAAACGTCCGACGGAACGGGTCTACATGCGGAAGGTGGACAAACCCTGGTACCTGTCGAAGGAGGACCGACACTACCGGTAACTAGCCAAGCACCGGTAACAGGTGGGAGACGTGATGAACCGGTAGTACTCAGGGGCCCACACACCCGACGACGACCACCCCAGCACCGACTAGTGATTGGAGGTCAGGTAACAGGTGTGGTCGGAGTACCGAGTCAACTGGAAGACGCGACCGAGACTTTAGGGGGTGAAGAAGACACTGGAGCACGGGGACGACTTCGAGAGGACGAGTCTGTGTGTGTGGTTGCTCGACCACTAGAAACAAAAGCCGTAGTAGTACCCGTAGTCGGGAGAGTGTACGTAGGAGGAGAGAATATAGACGTAAAAGACCCGTCAGAAGTTCTAGAGAAGACGAGTTCCGTTTACCTTTCGGAAGAGGTGAACGCCGAGTGTGGAGTGACACCACTGTGATAAGATACCGTGGTAGAAGCGACACATGGACGTCGGTCATAGAGGGTGGAGGATCGTCTTCCTGTACCGCCGACGGAACTACACACCCCACCAGTAGGGGTACGACTTGGGGAAATAGATGTCGGATTCCTTGTTCTTGTACTTCCGTCGAGACTCCTTTGATAAGTCGTTTCGTCGATGGAGAGTCAGGATCCTGTCTTTTCAACAAGTCGTGGATGGTACAAGGTCCTGGTGACAAGTCACGGAACCTGTGTTCCTATGTGCGACAAAGACGGGAGTTTTGTAAGTCGGACCACCGACTTATCCCTGTACGGTTATTTAGTAGTGTCTCGTTGTACCACTAACACAGTTGTCTCTACTTACATCACGATGTCCTTCCCTTTCTACACATAAAAGGGGTGCTAGAGAAAGGGGAATTCTAGTCTCGTCTCCTCTGAAACTTCATCGGAATTTGACAGACTCCATAACTCGAATATCCTAAAGCGGAAAAACTTCCTTTCTAATCGACACGAGTCAAAATTATGACTATTTCTGTTACACATAATCGGTCCACATAATGTAGTGGCACGAAAGATTACTGAACCCCTTCCTGAAACTCTACTCGACTAAGCGATAACCTAAGTCGTCGGTGTCAAAAGTCAGAATGTATCTCAGATCACCAAACTGAAACGTCCTCCTGACGATAGTAGTTGTCCGGAGGGTACAGGGGGTCTAACCCTGTATCTTCCATTACCGTAAACCTAGTACCACTAACACTAAGTCGTCCGACTGACCTGGGACCACGATGTCCATGATAGTAGTTGTTCGTCTACCCGTCGGACCCTAGGTGTCTCTCAATCATAATCCCCCACTTAACACATGTTGTTTTTTGTACAGTTTAGTATACCCATGAAGTATGGGTCATGAAGAAAGAGTAACCACCATAAGTCAATAATTTATTATAGACTGAGAAACACTGGGGTCCCTCACGTCGTGTGGTCCGAACGGACAGGAAGAGATAGAGGGTCTCAAACAAGTTTAAGTACAGGTAACACAACCAGTACGGTAGGTAGGTTGGTAGAGTAGGAGACAACAAGGGAAGAGGAGGACGGAAGTCAGAAAGGGTCGTAGTCCCAGACAAGGACACTCAACCCAGAAGTGTAATTCACCGGTTTCACAACCTCAAAGTCGAACTCGTAGTCGGGAAGGTTACTTATAAGGAAGGTTTCCGAACTAAAGGAAATCCTAACTGCCCAAACTAGAGGAACGACAGGTTCCCTGAGAGTTCTCAGAAGAGAACGTGGTGTTAAACTGTCGTAGTCAAGAAGTCGTGAGTCGGAAGAAATGTCAGGTTGACAGTGTAGGCATGTAGTGAGGACCCTTTTGGTATCGAAACTGATATGTCTGGAAACAACCGTTTCACTACAGACGAAGAATTATATGACAGATCCAAACACTGTTGAAAAGAAGGTTCCTCGTTGGCAGAAAATTGAAACACCGACGTCAGTGGCAGGTGTCAATAATACCTCGGGTTCTTTTATTTTAGACGGTGACCCAGAAATGATTCCAGTAGTTCAATTTTACTCCAGTAACCCCCTCCCCCAGGGTTACTGGAACACTGACTGACAGAATATTTTTCTATCTTATACCTGTGTCTGTAAGGGGGTTTCCTCTTCCGGTGTACTTCTACTTCCGTCTCTAGTTCCACTACGAAGGTGTTCGGTCCTTTACGGTCTCCAACGGTCGTTTGTTGGTCTTCGATTCTCTCTCCGTACCTGTCTAAGAGGGAGTATGAGGGTCTTCCTTCACACACACACACAAACGCACACACACACACACACACACAAATCTCTATCTCTAGGACCCTTCAATGTGTCTTCAGTAAATCTCCTCAATAGGTAATTCCCCTGTACAATTCTTGACCTATTTACCCCTGGACTTAATTACCTGTAGTAAAGTAAAACAGGAACGTACCGATGAAAGAATTGGTTCTCAATCATAATTGTGTAAAATTTTCAATTGTAAAAATTCTTTAGTTTTTCGGTCAGCCCCCTTTCCATTTTGATTTCCCTAGGGTCCTTTATCTCTCCGATGGATCACCTTCTCTTCACCCTCAGTACTCACCTGTGGGGTTGTGGTTTCTAAGTTCAGGTGGCTGTTAAAAAAACTACACCTGCTAAAAATTACAGAACTGACTTACACGATGTTATAACGAAGACAAAGTACAAAACCAAAACCTCCGTTTCCGTACACCCTAGGATCGAGGGACTTGTTTCTGACTTGGGAGTGGGAGAAGTAATGTTCCGCTTTAGAATTGGTCACCTGGTGGTACCGTCAGGGACCTGTTGTAAAACTAAGTTCTCATCTTCCCTCCTGAAGGGACCACCAGGTCTCCAACTCTAAAGGTAGAGAGTCACGTGTCCCGTATCCAGGTAGAACTAGCCTCTTGGTTCTAGGACGTACGACGTACCACACCGTTTTTTTTTTTTTTCTCATCTTCTCTCTAAGGGATTAGGATGAGTTCTACACGAAACATCCTTCACACACACGACATAAATCACCGAGTCAACATCGGTTGAGAAACGCTAGGGGACCTGACTGGGCGTGGTCTGAGAAGACAGGAACCCCTAAGAGGTCCGTTCTTATATCCTCACCCAACGGTACAGAAGGAGGTCCACTAGAAGGGTTGGATCTATATCTTGGGTCCAGAGGGTGTGACGTCCACCTAAGAAATGGTAGACTCGCTGGTCACTTCGGGTTCTTATTACCTCACCCATCGGATAGGGAAGAGGTCCCCTAGAAGGGCTGGGTCCTTAGCTTGACCCCAGAGGACGTGACGTCCGTCTAAGAAATGGTCGACTCGATGGTCCCTTCGGGAACCATCTCTGATGTGGTCCAATTACTTCTGACTAGTGAAGGGTGCTGGCTGTTCTTCTGTAACATTATTCCTGACTTCGGGGACACGGTTCGTGTCGTGGACTGAATGTCAGTTCTGCACAAACTATGGAAATAAATAGGTTGTATGCAATTGACTAATAAATAATTAAAGATTCTCGAAAGTAACCACTTTAATTGTTATATTTAAGGGACAGAAACACCTAAAAGGTAGTTCCAGTCTACTCACTTTTCTGTACCTGAGTCCGTAGACTCGTGGGACTCCTCCCCATACTTGGAGGTCTGGTGGGACGTACCCTTGACAGTATCCCGGTGTTGTTGACTCGGATGTGTGAAACCGCAGGTGCACGAGCCCTCTGGTGAGTAGTGTCGGTCTCTTTGAGGTCATGACGTTGCTTCTGGATCGCGTCGACTTTTTTATAACAGAAAAAGATCGTTACTCCCCTCAAAGGAAAGTAATTGAGTAAAGAATGGATCTATCCAGGGGTCAAGAGTTTCGGACCCTTGTGTAACGACTGTCTTTGTGTTGCCTCCGTAAATTACTGTTATAGACATTTCATGCACACCCAAAGCGTTGTTGAGTCTCTCTTTTTCTCTCTATCTCGACCACTCCCGGTGGTTCGGACCTTCGCAAACCAGAGAGTAAACTCGACTCTGAAAAAAAGTGAGAGAGTGTGAGGTGACGAAGACTCTTACCGGTGAGTGTGTGAGACTCGTCACCACAAAGTTTCGATTTGAGACACGACAGTTGTTCATGATCCAATTTAATAAATTAATACTCATAAAGTTTAAGTATAGAGAGACGAAAGGTTCTGTTACCCAGAAACCTTTGCAAAATTCCCAATGACTTCACACACCCATTAGTATCCCGAAGGGACCACCGAGTCATCATTTCTTAAACGGACTGTTGCGTCCTCTACACCCAAACTAGGGACCCAGTCCTTCTACGGGACCTCTTCCTTTACTGTTGGGTGAGGACATTAAGAACGGACCCTTTAGGGTACCTGTCTCCTCGGACCACCCGATCTCAGGTACCCGAGTGTTTTCTCAGTCTATGTTGAATCGCTGATTTGTGGTGGTGGTGTCACCCATTTGGATCATATATCCAGTCAGACATATTCCTTCCACTATGCACTGGGGTTCCACAAAGTTCTTGTTTCTTTTGTACGATTATGGACGACAATCCTTGTCCTGGTGACCTCCACTTCTCCACCATTTTCTCCCGAAATCCTTCTAATCGTCGTGTCCAGAAGGAACAATTTGACCTGTCCAGAGGTTGTCTCTACGTCAATGAAATGTTCCCAAACCCAAAAACATCCCACTACGAGTCCAGACAGATCCCGAAGGGTCCACCGTGATGAACATTTCTTGGGCGGACGGTTACGTCCTCTGATTCTCTGTGCTCAAACTAGGGACCCAGCCCTTCTAGGGGACCTTCTCCCGTACCGTTGGGTGAGGTCATAAGAACGGACCTCTTAGGGTACCTGTCTCCTCGGATCTCCCGATACCAGGTACCTCAACGTTTCTCAGCCTATACTGACTTCGTTGAATCATACGTCCAAAGAGAGCCAACGTATATGATGACTCTCAGGGAAGGACCGGTGTGGAAACGTTGACAACTGTCCTTCAGAAACCAACGAGATCCCGTCACCAAGAGTCGGACCTGACATGTAGTGACGGTGGATCCCCTGACCTCCGAGTCAGACCCGACCCTCTCCTGTGAGACCTCTCACCCCAGAATCAAGAGACTTGTCGGTACATTCGGTAAAGGGGACGTGACTTTCTACCTAGGAATTGGTGATCTCTACAGAGAGTTTTTCTGTTATAATTGTAAAATGTTCCTGGACCACTTAGTGCAGTAAAACTAAAAAAAGATATAACAGGTACATAGTATGTTTTGTTCGAATCACGGATCTGGGATTGTGTAAGAGCTATTTAGAAGTAATCGAATTTCCTTCCTATTTGTGATGGGTGGCCCTGTACTCCTGAACCTCTCCGTTTACGTTGGTCGGAAACCACCAGAACATACTTGCGTCACTTCTAGACGAAAGAGACCTGAAGACTATACTTGCGCGATCATTATTACCCCTGAAAGATTTATCTACCCCTTTGTTTTGATCCTAGTTTGAGTAAGAGTTGAATTTCACTCACTTACCCTTATCGTAGTTCGTACGGATGTACAGACGTAAAGAAATTTGGAACGAGAGAGGACAAGTGAGGAGAGTAGGTATAAAAGGATAGTCAAGTACAGTCTTACAATAAAATGTTTGAGTGAAAAGAACAGTAGTATAAGTTTAGTCCTTATTCGTACATCGTGTAAGACGAAAGACAGTCAATCTGTAGATTAGTGTGAAAAGAGTAACAGTACCTTTGTCGAATGGAAACTTATCAGGTCCAACCCTCAAAAATAAAACTTATTTGAAAAACTTGTAGACTAACTATTCTATGTTGTCACATATAACATTACGTTTTGACAAAAATTACCCGTCACTGTCAACGAGATCTTATATTTTTTTATATTTTAAAGAACAGGACGTTTCGTTGACGACTCTCGTTTATATGAAGGCTTTGTGGTAATCAAAATTCCGAGGTCTGTCAGAAAACATTGACACTTTCGAGGGAAATTTTGAGGGTGAAATGGTTTAAAGACCCAAGTAGGTTTCAGAGAGAAAGACGACTTTTATTTGACTGACAACGGTGGCATACGACTTACGAACTCCGGGCCTCCGATTAGTGATCGAACGACTTTGTAAAGACGAATCTACTCAACTGAGTAAAATTTATTGGGATTTGGACTAATACGACTAATATCACCGACGACATTTACATAACACATTGATTATACTACACCAAGGTGTTTGATGTTCTCTTTTCTCCTTCCTTCCCTTCCTCCGTTCCTCCCTCCCTCCTTTACCCTTTACACCAAATGCTTTTAGTTTGACTTACGAAACATTTCAGAATTATTTTTCCTTAGTGATTTTATATAACGACATTTTAATCAACACTCATTCCATTAACTCTCGTTAAAGGTATGTTGTAACATTTTGTATGACTCTAGACTTTCCTAAGACGTGGATCTACCCAATCGTTCCTAGTAAAGGACAAGTTACGAGTACTTTGGTTGACCTCGTATCTGAAATCGGATGTATATACCGATTCCGTTCTGACGATTGTGCCTAGATGGTAGCTACATTCGTATTAATCTCTTTGTAAGAGCCAGGAGTAGTCCTTCGGGTCACTTATTTAAATAGACGACCTAAGTTTAATTTTACACTTTTCATACAAATATGTGTAAATACAAGGGCGGAAAACCGCTCTCAAAAGTTGTGACTAGGAGTAGCGTTTTTTTTTTCTTTTCTTTCTCCCTCAGATGGATCACTAGTGTAACAACAAGACAGAGAGTCCGTACAGACTGAGAAACACTGGGGTTCCTGACGTCGTGTAGTCCGAAGGGACAGGAAGTGGTAAAGGGCCTCGAACGAGTATGAGTACAGGTAGTTCAGTGACTACGGTAGACTGGTAGAGTAGGAGACAGTGTTCGAAGAGCAGGATAGAAGTTAGAAAGGGTCGTAGTCCCAGAGAAGGTTACTCAGTCGAGAAACGTAGTCCACCGGTTTCATAACCTCGAAGTTGAAGTCGTAGTCAGGAAGGTTACTTATAAGTCCCACCTAAAGGAAATCCTAAATCACTAGTGTGTCATTGTAATTATCTAGTGTTTTACGGGGATTGTTTGAACTCAAAGTAACCTTCTCGTCTTCTCATAATAAGTAGAATATGGTTTTCAGTACTTGGGTTTTAACTACGATTCTAATACACAATAACTACCTTCTTACTTTCCCTCCCTCCTTTCCTTTCTTTCTACTCCCCCTTCCTTCTCTTTCCTCTTGTCTTCTATTAGTATAAACCTAAACTAAAGAGGGTTAAAACAAAAGATACTTTAAAAGAAGTGACTTCTTTTTGTTACCACAAATACTTGTTATATGGGAACTCTTTTAACAGAGTTTTGTTATATGGAACTCTGTCCAACAGAGTTTTGTTGAATCAATCTAGAAACTCTGACAGAGTTTGTACCTACCAAAACAAATCCTTGTGTTTTAAGGTGCCTTCCCTCGATATTCTTAAGGTACTCAAAAGTGTCTTACATGTCCATACATCCCTCGACTCTGATCTTAAGGTGGAGACTAAGGGTCGAAATGTAGTGAAGGGAGACGGGAAGAAAGGATCGTCTGTGCCCGACAGGTACCTCGATCTTTTGGTTTGTCGTCAGAGTCTTAAGGAGGAGGACCCTGAGAGTCTTTTCGGTCTCGTAGTCTAGAAGGAGAAACCCGACAAGGACGGGTACATGGACCATTGGTAGAAACCTTTGGACGAGTAGTAGGACCGGTAGTAGTGTCTGAGTGTGGAGGTGTGCGGGTACATGAAGAAGGAGACATTGGACAGGGAGTAGCTGTAGAAGAAGAGAAGGTGGTGGTAGGGGTTCTACGACCACTTGGAGACCTGAGTCTCGTTTCGGTAGGGGGAAACGTCCGACGGAACGGGTCTACATGCGGAAGGTGGACAAACCCTGGTACCTGTCGAAGGAGGACCGACACTACCGGTAACTAGCCAAGCACCGGTAACAGGTGGGAGACGTGATGAACCGGTAGTACTCAGGGGCACACACACCCGACGACGACCACCCCAGCACCGACTAGTGGTTGGAGGTCAGGTAACAGGTGTGGTCGGACTACCGAGTCAACTGGAAGACACGACCGAGACTTTAGGGGGTGAAGAAGACACTGGAGTACGGGGACGACTTCGAGAGGACGAGTCTGTGTGTGTGGTTGCTCGACCACTAGAAACGAAAGTCGTAGTAGTACCCGTAGTCGGAAGAGTGTACGTAGGAGGAGAGAATATAGACGTAAAAGACCCGTCAGAAGTTCTAGGGAAGACGAGTCCCGTTTACCTTTCCGAAGAGGTGAACGCCGAGTTTGGAGTGGTACCACTGAGATAAGATACCGTGGTAGAAACGGTCGTAGAGGGTGGAGGAACGTCTTCCTACACACCCCATCAGTAGAGGTACGACTTGGGGAAATAGATGTCGGATTCCTTGTTCTTGTACTTCCGTCGAGACTCCTTTGACCAGTCGTTGCATCAGGGTAGAGTCAGAATCCCGTCTTATGAAAGAATTGTAGATGGTACAAGGAACCCGAAGGGACCACCGAGTCTTCCAGACGGACGTTACGTCCTCTGGGTCCAAACTAGAGACTCAGACTTACTAAGGGACCTCTTCCCTCACCGATGGGTAAGATCATAAGAACGGACCTCTTAGGGTACCTGTCTCCTCGGAACACCCGATGTCAGGTACCGTAGCGTTTCTTAGACTGTGCTGACTCGGTGATTGTGAAAATGATATAAGGTCCTGCTGACAAGTCAGGGACTTTACGTCCTTATGTAGGATAGAGACGAGAGTTCCGTAAGTCTTAGACCACCCCCTACGTCTGTGCAGTCATTTGCCAGTGTCCCGGTGTACCACTAACACAGTCTTCTCTACTACTTCACTCACTATGTCTTGCCCTTTCTATACCCAAAAAGAGGTACTAAATAGACTGGGGAACTCCAGTCCTATCTCCTCTGAAACTTCAATGGAATTTGAGAGACTCCATAACTCGAATATCCTAACGATGTACCTATTAGGAATAATTTCCTTTCTAATCGATATAAGTTAAAATTATAACTATTTCTGATACATGTAATCGGTCTATATATCGGTACAAAGGATTACTGAACCCCCTCCTTGGACTCTCGTACACGACCCTAATCGAGTGATCCACAAGTAAGTCTTCACTGTTCAGAGACAGGGTCTCCCCCGGATCACCAGGTATTTCATCGGGGGAGTCAGGATCCCGTCTTATCGACAAGTCGCGGATGGTTACAAGCCACTGGTAAAAAGTCACGTACCCTGTGTCCTTATATAGGTAACGACGAGAGTTTTGTAAGTCTTAGACCACCCTTATCTCTATACGGTTATTCAGTAGTGTCTAGTTGAACCATTTACGTAAAGGATTCTCTCTTTATTTCACGATACCCTTCCCTTTCACTTTCTTTCACTTCACTTTCACAATCAACGAGTCAGTACAGACTGAGAAACACTGGGGTGCCTGACATCGGACAGTCCGAGGAGTCAGGTACCCTAAGAGGTCCGTTCTTATGACCTTACCCAACGGTGGGTGAAGAGGTCCCCTAGAAGGGTTGGGTCCGTAGTTTAGGCCCAGAGTACGTTACGTCGGTCTAAGGAGTGGTAGGATAAAAACGGCACCAAATAGAAGAAGGTACTTCTGGTCTCATCGTAAAGATACGATGAGACTTCATCGGACTTTAAGAGACTCCAAATATCCTGACGATACACCTATTAGGATCACCCTACTTTCTGGTCGAGGAGAGTAAAATTATAACTATTTTGTCACACATAATCGGTACACATAATATAACGACACGAAGTATTCACTGAACCCCCTCCTGAAACTCTCGAAGACAACTCTACTCGACTGAACGACAGGTTGAGTCGTTGGTGGTAGGAGTCAGAGTGTCCCTTGGATCACCGAACTGAAACGTGCTACTAGTGTCAGAATTTGTCCGGAGAACACAGGGGGTCTAACCCTGTGTCCTCTACGACGGGAAACCTAGTATCCCTAACGCTAAGTCGTTGGACTATGACCTAGGACCTTAGACCGAAGAATCGTCCGATAGGTCCACCAGGACTTCGTCCGTCACGTCTCCGATGTCACCCTCCTGTGACCGGGACCCGCTCGAAGTCTCAGGTATACGAAGGACCCTAAGGTAGTGGACTGAGGTTTGGGATATACTAAGATATCTACGACAGTCGTTGTTCGCCTACGTCACTCGACCCTACGTCTGTCTCCAGCTCAATCCCCAACTCAACACAGGAGGTTTTTCTATACAGTGTCAGATTACAGAGTCAGATTGGGGGTCGTGGAGTCGTGGACAGGACTTTTATCCGAGAAAAGGTTCTATTGATCAAGATTACTCCAGTGATCCCAGGATGAGGTGACACTGACCGTGGGGATATTTTTCTATCTTTAACCTGTGTCTGTACACTCTTCCCTCTTCCGGTCCACTTCTACCTCTACTACGAAGATGGTCGGTTCCTTACGGTCTCTAAAGTCCTTTGGTGGTCTTCGATTCTCTCTCAGTACCTTGTCTGAAAGGTAGTGGTAGAGGTCTTCTTTATTTGGGACGACTGTTGACACTACAACCTGAAGACCGGAAGCCTTGACAATCTCCTATGTGAAGCCAACAAATTCGGTGTGTCATACACTATGAAACGATACTTCGGGATCTTTTGATCATGTCAATCAAATCCTTCCCGACCGTAGTACGTTTCTGGTACGGGTCTATATAGGAGAGTTCACAACTGATGGGACACAAGACCAATTCCTAGGTGGGACACAAGACCAATTTCCTCAGACACGATGTTAACCTCTTTTGGACTTCCTAAGTCTAACGTACTTAAGTTAAGGAACCAGAGTCACACTACTGTCACTCCTATGGTTATCGACTCTAAATAATACACGGGACGTGCCCGTAGTAGGTAAATTTATGTGATAGAGTAATTTAAAATTTGTTTTTCGGATGTTCTCGTCAGGGGTTGTAAAAAACCGTGGTCCCTGATCAAAGTACCTTCTGTCAAAAAGATACCTGGTCCCACAACCGCCCTACCAAAGTCCTACTAAGTTCAGGTAATATAAGTAACACGTGAAATGAAGATAATAATAATATAGTCGAGGTGGAGTGTAGTAGTCCGTAATCTAGGGTCGCCAACCCCTGGGGATGGAAAGGATGTTCCATCCTTTATATTGAGGAATAAAATGTCTACTCCTTTGATCTGAATTTTTCATATCGAAGATTATTCTTCATCACTTCCAAGTTTGTCTCCTGGGTAAGATGTCGGGGGACAGAGTTGTTGTGTGTTATAACAGATCTTAAGCCACGGGTTTCGTGTCTAAATGGTTGACGTCAGCCACCCGGTTTAAGTTGGTTGTCGGACAAAAACACACGGGACTTTCGATTCTTACCGAAAATGTAAAAAAATTATCAACCTTTAAAAAATTTTCTTCTGATGGAGTACTGTGTAATTTTAATACATTTTAAGATTAAAATCTCGAGTATTTATTTCAAAATACCCTTGTCTTAACCTGGTATTTCTTCTGACTCCCGACTTCTTAACTACGAAAACTTGACACCACGATCTCTTCTGAGAACTCTCAGAGAACCTGACGTTCTAGTTTGGTCAGTTTGAATTTCCTTCAGTTGGGACTTATAAGTAACCTTCCTAACTACGACTTCAACTTCGAGGTTATGAAACCGGTGGACTACGCTTCTCGGTCGAGTAACTTTCTCTGGGACTACGACCCTTTCTGACTTCCGTCTTCCTCTTCCCCTGCTGTCTCCTACTCTAAACCCTACCGTAGTGACTGAGTTACCTGTACTCAAACTCGTTTAAGGTCCTCTATCACTTCCTGTCCTTTCGGACCGCACGACGTCAGGCACCCCACTGTTTCTCAACCTGAAGACACTGAATCACTGACTTGTTACTGTTGTTCGTTGAATCACTGACTTGTTGTTGTTGTTCGTTGTGAGTAATCAGTTAAGTAGTAGACACTGACAAAACCCCGAAGGGTCCACAGTGTCACCATTTCTTAGACGGACAATTACATCCTTTACGTTCTCTGTACCTAAGTTAGGGATCCAGTCCTTCTAGGGGACCTTTTCCTTTACCGTTGGGTGAAGTCATAAGAACGGACCTTTTAAGGTACCGGTCTCCTCCGAGTCAAGTCACGTCAGCGAGTCAGCATAGGCTGACAAACGCTGGGGCACTTGGCGTCGTGCGGTCCGGAGGGACAGGTGGTGGTTGAGGGTCGTAGGTGGGTTTGGGTACAGGTAACTTAGCCGCTACGGTAGAGTGGTAGAGTAGGAGACACCAGGGGAAGAGGAGGACGGGTTAGAAAGGGTCATAGTCTCAGAAAAGTTTACTTAGTCGAGAAGCGTAGTCCACCGGTTTCATAACCTCAAAGTCAAAGTTGTAGTCAGGGAGGTTACTTGTGGGTCCTGACTAGAGGAAATCCTCCCTGACCAACCTAGAGGAACGTCTCCTCCGACCACCCGATGTTAGGTACTCCGGCGTTTCTCAGACTGTACTGACTCGTGTGTGTGTGTGTTTAGAAAAGTTCGATGTCACATAGGACACGTTTTAGATTTTATAAATGATAGACCGGGAAATGTCCCCCTAAAAGACTAAAGAAAAATTTAATTGAAAATAGTCTCATCTCAACGAAGTGTTACAAAGTAATCAAAAACGACATGTCGTTTCACTTGGTCGACATGTATATGTAAATAGGGGAGAAAAAATCTAAAGGAAGGGTAAATTGACTGGAGAAAAGATATCTTTTTCCTTTCGGACTATGAGTCACCAGGTACTTAGTCTCAGTAGTAATAATGCTCTTCGAACTGTCTTTACTTCTGAGTCTGTGGTATAGTCTGGTGAATTCAGTAGTAAAATTGGTAGGGTCCCCTCAATATACTCGGAATTTTAAACTCCTAGTGACCTTATCTACCCCCATCTCTTGTCGACACCTCTAGACCCGGGATTTATACAGAAGTCCCTGTACTCTCTAGGTTTAGACCCCGTAAAAAAGGTGTCCGTAAAAGGTAAAAAGGGACGGGACCTGTCCCAGTCTTCTCCAAGATTCGTTTTCGAAATTTTCGTAATGTCGATGTCAAACTTATTCACCGGTCGTCCACCGTTATCACCTGGCAGTGTTTTACCTAATTTTTGAGGAAAATCCTTTGTCTAGGACCAAGGAGACCCTCCTTTGTCGTCTCGGACCCGACAAGTCCCTTTAGTGCCTCTGGTCATACAGGAATCGGGTGTCACTCCTGTCTCCTTCACACGTCCCCCGACACTAGTCTGGAGTGGTCCCCCCTAGCCTGAGTCCCACTCCCCTGGTGGCCCCCAATTCGTTCTTATGTCCTCCCGTCCACGAAGTCTTGTCTGGACAACGGTTCAGGATGGTACGCAATCACTACTCGTTCGAAAAAGACATTTCCCGGTTTCCCATTTACTTACCGTCGAAATACCTGGCATTCCGGAGACAGTGTTACTGAGTCGAGACTACGATGTTGCTCCTTCCGTTATGAAACTCTTTTCCCACCCCGGTTCGTGGGTACTTTGAAATAAATATCTGTGACTTTGAACTTAAAGATAGTAAAATGTACAGTGTTTTATATCATGAAAAATTTCCACACCATGTATATACTTGGGAACCTGACGTTCCTCTAGGTTGGTCAGGTAGGATTTCCTTTCGTCAGGACCCACAAGTGACCTTCCTGACTACAACTTCGACTTTGAGGTTATGAAACCGGTGGACTACGTTTCTCGACTGAGTAAACTTTTCTGAGACTGCAACCCTTTCTAACTTCCGTCCTCCTCTTCCCCTGTTGTCTCCTACGCTACCACTCTACCGTAGTGACTGAGTTACCTGGACTCAAACTCGTTCGAGGTCCTCAACCACTACCTGTCCCTCCGCACGACACCAAGTACCCCAGTGTTTCTCAGTCTGTGTTGACGCGTCGACTTGACTTGACTTGTATACACTTTCATACTTTCACTTTCAACGAGTCAGAACAGACTGACATTGGGGTACCTGTCATCGGAAGGTCCGAGAAGACAGGCACCTTAAGAGGTCCGTTCTTACGACCTCACCAAACGGTGTGGGAAGAGGTCCCCTAGTAGGAGGAGGTCCCTGACTTGGGTACAGAGAGTGTAACGTCCGTCTAAGAAATGGTAGACTCGGTGGTCCCTTCGGGTTCTTAGTACATTATACTGAGTCGGTAATCTTTCCCACTTTAACATACCGTCTTTGGTTGTCTTGTAACATTTCGTTAAAAGGAGGTTAAATTTTTATTTAAACTTTATTTCTTACGTTATTACCGTGAACGTCGTTGTACCTACCTGGATCTCTAACTCACCGATTCAGTCTGTTTCTTCCTCTTTATAACATACTGTAGGGAGTATACACCTTAGATTTTTCTTTACTATGTTTCCTTGAATGTTTTGTCTTTCTCTGAGGCTGAATCTCTTGCTTGAATGTAAACGGTCCCCCCGACCCACCCCCATTCCTTATTAATCCCTCAAACCATACCTGTGTGAACGAGATAAATTCGTGTCCGACGATATAAATTCTACCTATTGGTTATTCCCGGATGATATATCGTGTGCCTTAAGACGAGTCGTAATACACCGTCGGACCTACCCTCCCCGCAAACCTTCTCTTTCCTATGTACGTATACATACCAACTCAGGGAAGGGACGAGTGGACTTTGATAATGTTGTCACAAACAAGTAGTCGATAGGGGGTTATGTTTTATTTTGTAAAATTTTTATTCATTCATTTTACCTATTGATTGTTCCTGGATGAGGTATCGTGTCCCTTAAGACGAGTCACGATACACCGTCGGCCCTACTCGCCCCTTAAACCCCCTCTTACCTATGTTCACACACATACCGACTCAGTAAAACGACAGGTGGACATAGTTTTGTAACAATTAGTCGATATGAGGTTATGTTTGATGTAATTTGCGAAATAATTTTTATCATGAAAAAAGGGTAACGTACCTTTTTACAAAACTTGAGTAGTTTAATTACGTCTTTCTTAGAGTTGATTATAATTGGAAGACACATAGGACGAGGGGGTTTAATATCACTATTTTCCATCGTACCTCACCTCGAAAACAAACGAACAAAATTTCTTTCATTTTATTATAACGTCTTCCAAAATCACCGACCGTGGGGAGTTGGGACGGGGAGGTCGTATCAACGGAGAGAATTATACCGACCGATGGAACGTTGACACGACGGTCGAAGAATTGGTGATCCCGGTGGACCCTTCGAGATGGACGTTGTCTACAAGGGTTTATATCATTGATGGTTTTATAGAGTTTTATGGTTTTATAGAGTGGATGGAGAGTTTTCCCCTACTATCTCCTAATCTACCAACCTACCGTAGTGGTTGAGTTACCTGTACTCAACTCATTCGAGGTCCTCAACCACTACCTGTCCCTTCGGACCACACGACGTCAGGTACCCCAGCGTTTCTCAGTCTGTGCTGACTCGTTGACTTGACTGTAGCGTTTTTCTTCTTTAGTCCTTCTTCAAAGGTAGAAGACATAGTTGACAGACTAGGGATTAAACGTTGGATCTTTTAGGACAGATTTTAGATCACACCCGAAGGATTTTAATGTTTAGTGACCTGTATAATTAGGATACCAGTGTAGTGATTGAGAAGGGAGTGTTTGTGATCCAAACTTTCAGAGTTAATGGTTTGTTTTAATAGTTGTCATCGTACTTTAAACCAGGTACTTGACGTCGGAAAATAAAAGTTAGTACCCCGAGTCGTCGACGAGTTTTACATGAACAACTCATTTAATTCCTTACTTACTTGACTACCTACCTACCCACCTACCTACTCTCCTAACTACCTACTTGCTGCGACCGGTCAACAACAACAAGTAAGCGATTCAGTACAGGTTGAGAAACGTTGGGTCACCTATACCGTCCCCCGCGGAGACAGGTGGTGATAGAGGGTCTCAAACGAGTCTAATGACAGGTAACTCAGCCCGGTAGATTGGTAGAGTGGGAGACGACAGGGGAAGAGGAAAACGGAAGTCAGAAAGGGTCGTGGTCCCTTTCTAAGGGACCGGTCATACTCTCATGTTATTGTAAAGAAAGAGAGGTATACCCTAAAATGACCCATAAGCCTAGTCAAACTCTCTAAGTCTGTGACTCCTAATATGTCCCCTTGACTGACAGGGTTCCAGTGTACGACTTAGCCTGCCCCACCCTTCCTTAAGGTCAGGTTGGACACACTGGGATTTTGGACTAGGGAGAGCGTAGTACTACAACCTACCGGAGGGTCCACCCACTGAAAGGGTAGGTGGAGGGTCCACCTACTGAACCTTCTCGAGTTCAGGACGGGGTACACACCAAGAGTTCCCCGTTTTCAGGAGTGGTCTAGACGACGACCCTCACCGATCTTTCGGTGAGGTTGTTCTGTATTATTTCCTGAGTCATTCTGAACTCGGGTTCCAGGACCTTTCCTTCGAGGATGAAGGTTTACATGTAAATAGTCCCAAGACCCCTTAGTAACGGGAGAGATACTTAGACACATCACCCTCCAGGGGGGTTCTGGTGGAAGTCCAAGTCACTAAGTGATCTTCCTGAGTGTCTTAAGTCGTTTCAACGATATAAGTACCAAATAACGTCTCTTTCCTATGTTTAATTTTAGTAGTCCACCCTACTTGACCCTCTAACCCTAACTGTATATATGTAACGACTATGATATATGTTTTGTATATTGATTGCTCCTGGATGATATATCGGGTCCTTTGGGGTGAGTCAGGAGACACCATTGGATTTACCCTTCCTTTAGGTTTTTTCTCCCACCCACACAGATATATGTATATATATGTATATATATATATATATATACTCTAAGTGAAACGATAAGTCATCTTTAATTGTGTTGTAACGTTTCGTTGATATGAGGTTATTTTTAATTAAAATTTTTTAATTTATTTTTATTATAGTCACTTCCATTTTCCGTGTACCCCGTCCCAGGTTTTCTCTGGTCCGAGATCGAAGATCAACAGGTGAGGGACACCTCAGTACATCTGTCACGAATTAAGAGGATCGTTAGTACCCATTTGTTGTGTGTACCACATGACGGTTGGTCCCATCAAGGAAAACTCGCCAACACAGGTCCAAAAGTATCCCCCAACTGGTCACATGAGGAGACAAGTCCAACGGAGCAGATGGAGACCCTGTTGATCGTGGATACTTCGGGACCATCGGTGTGGTCGTAGGGGTCCGGAATTTTCATCCCGTGATCCCGTCGAGAACCAAACTGTCGTCCACCGGTTAACAGTTTATACAGGACCCCGGACACGTCTGTGGACCAGTAGTTCTCTCGGGTCGTCTGGACGTTGATTATTATTTTCGTTCCAACCGACTCACGGTTTCCTAACTACGAAACTTGACACCATAACCTCTTCTGAGAACTCTCAGAAAACCTAACGTTCCTCTAGTTTGGTCAGTTAGGATTTCCTTTAGTTAGGACTTATAAATTAGGTTAGTTATGTTATAAGTAACCTTCCTGACTACGACTTCGACTTCGAGGTTATGAAACCGGTGGACTACATGTCTCGACTGAGTAATCTTTTCTGGAAATACGACCCTTTCTAACTTCCGTCTTCCTCTTCCCCTACTGTCTCCTGTTCTACCAACTTACCGTAGTGACTGAGTTACCTGTACTCAAACTCGTTCGAGGTACTCTACCTGACCCTTCGGACCGTACGACGTTAGGTACCGCCCCCTCCCCCCGCCCCCCGACCACCCAGTGTTTCTCAGTCTGTGCCGACTCACTGACTTGTTGTTGTTTGTGTACCCGTCCCGAAGGAACCACTGTGTCACCATTTCTAAGGTGGACGGTTACGTCCTCTGTACCCGAGTCACAAACTCAATCCTTCTAAGAGACTCTTCCTTTATCGTTGGGTAAGGATATTATAAGAGCGGACCTTTTGGGGTACCTGTCTCTTCGGGTCGTCCGATGTCAAATACCCCAACGTTTGTCAGTCTGTGTTCTCAGTCTGTGTCGAATCATTGATTTGTTTTTGTTGAAGTACCCGTTGTCCCCCGGGGAGACGTGGAGTCGAAGTCGAGATGTCGATAGGTCGTCCCGAAAAAGTACCCAGTAACCCTCCGAGACCGACTGTATACGACGGGAGAGACTAACGGAAGGTCCGTTATGGTGTAGGACGGAGTCTTTCGCCGGAGCACCCTTGAGTTGGTGGGAGACGGGGGAGATCAAGGAGTTACGACGGGGGTCCCCTGTAGAGACCCGTCGGTGCAGAAGGAACCATGGAAACTCCTGACTGAGGGTCGGTCTCTGTGGACACGTCCGAGATCTTGAACGGAACAGTAGGACCTTCTACGTTCTACGGTCACTCAGAGGTCACACCCCTGTTGACGTTACTGTTGTCCTCCACCGTCTTTGAGGGGCATTAGTCGAGGTAGAAAGGAAAGGGTCCTTCACTCCTGGGGGTCTCTCCATCGTCTGTCCCCTGGATTGGGTGTCTGCGTACGGAGTAAGACGTTGTGGAGGATGAGGGTATTGTCCCCCTCAATAAGAAGGGAAACTTGTCTACTCCTTTAACTCCGGATCTCTCTTATAGAAGTAAGCCGTAGAGGGTCTTCGACTAGGACACTATTCCTAAGTTCCTGTTCATCAAATAAACCTTTCTCTAGATCCTCCTGAGGGGACTACCATACCACCAATTCTTAGACGGACGGTTACGTCCCCTGAGTCCAAGTTAGGGACCAGGTCCCTCTGAAGTGTTCTTCGTCCCGTTCATTCAGGTGGTCGGTGTTGATGACTTCGGGTGTGTGGGATCTCAGACACGAGGCGTTGTTCTCTTCGGTACGTTACTCTTCGGGTGCGTGGTGTTGATCTCTCATTGAGGACGAGTACCGTTGATCTCTTTCGGACGTGTGTCGTTACTTCTGGATCGTGGTGGTATTTATTTATCTAGCAAAAAGATTCACTGGATCTTTTCCGAGTGCCCAAAGGGTCCGTCACGATCACCATTTCTTGGGCGGACGGTTACGTCCTCTGTGTTCTCTACGTCCAAGCTAGGGACTCAGCCCTTCTAGGGGACCTCCTCCTTTACCGTTGGGTGAGGTCATAAGAACGGACCTCTTAGGGTATCTGACTCCTCGGACCACCCGATGTCAGGTGGCCGAGTGTTTCTCAACCTGTGTCGACTTCACTGAACCGTGTGTGTGTGTGTGTGTGTGTGTGTGTGTGTGTGTGTCTTTTACGACTTTCCCTCCTCCTCTTCACTCTGTCCCTTCCCTTCCCTTAGTCATTTCTCACGTAACTAGACGTTCAAAGGTGACACCCAACGACCCTGAGTCAGGGTGCTCCTGGAGACTCCCAGTCACGTCTTGTGTGTGAAGTCAGCTAGGTGGACTTCCCACTCCTTCCATCTCATGTATAAGTAGTTGAAGGTAACAGACGGTGTCTCCACATCTCGAGGTGAGTTTGGACTGGACGGGGGAGACGGACGTAAAGTTGTTTAGGGACATAGATGACTCCCGACTAAATAGGTAGTCCGTAGTATTCGTGTCATGTAGTCGGTTACTACACTTATAGACCTCCTTTGTTTTGTGTATTTGCACGTGTGTGTGGTTTTAGACTCGTCGTTGATCGTTTTAAGTCTACTTAATAACATTTTTTAAGTGTCACACTTCAAATAGTGAGTATTAGTAAAGTATTATATGTCAAACATCTAGTAGACAAAAGTGAATAGTTGTTAAAGACTCGTGACTCTTTCTTAGTATTGGTTGACACTTAATTTACTCAACGACGACGACGATTCAGCGAAGTAAGCACAGGCTGAGACACGTCGGGGTATCTGTCGTCGGGTGGTTCGAGGGGGTAGGGACCTTGAGAGGTCCGTTCTTGTTGACCTCACCCATAATTTACTCAATGTACATTGGTTTATTTACGTTGTCCTTTACATATCTTCGAGACAGCTTTCCCAAATGGTTTTTATTATTATTATTGTTTATAACTACACTGGACACTCACAGGAAACTAGTAAACTACACTATATCCACCATTCTTTGTGTCCTAACTAGGGACTCAGTCCTTCTAGGGGACCTCCTCCCGGACCTTTGGGTGAGGTCATAAGCACGGACCTCTTAGGGTACCTGTCTCTTCGACCCACCCGATTTGAGGTATCTCAGTGTGTCTCAGCCTGTACTGACTTCGTTGGATAGTGTGTGTGTGTCACCTCGGTTCCCGACAAGTGTGGGGTCCCGACAAGAGTGGGGATGTAGTCGGAGGTCGAGAAGACTCAATGTCTTGGGGTTTCCTGGTATCAGGACGTCAGGGAGGGAAGTCGAACACTTCTCCATAACGGAACTGGGGGTTGGGGAGAGAGGTGACAGTCGTCAACGGAGTTTAGACTACCACACCTGGGGTGGGGAGAGTTGGAGTGAAGAGGGTTTATGCATCTTGGTTCTTTGATTGTCTCGGATTCTCTGGACACCCTGTGGTAGTTCGTATAGTTATATACGGATTGTCCTTAGGGTCTTCCTCTCTCCGTTGTCCCCGTCTTTCTTATCACCTTCTTTATTACAGGGGTTTCGAAAGGTTGTGACTACCTTCTGTACTTATATGTGTAGGTTCTTAGAGTTACTTGAGTTCATCCTATATGTGTCTCTAGATATGGTTTTATATAATAGTGGTTTGTGTGTGTTGTAGCAGACAGGTTCGGAGACGGTGGACGGTGGACTAGAGGGTGGACGTGTAAGTCGTCATTTATTCTGTCTGTTCACAATGGAGTACGTCGGGGTCAGACTTGTTCCTCTGTCTATTTGATCTTGATCAGTGATCTTGATATCTCAAATTCGGTAGCGTTCACAATGTTCTTTGTTTCCCTGAAGGAACCACCAGGTCACCAATTCTGAGACACAAATGTTACGTCCCCCGTACCCAAACTAAGGATCAACCTCTTGATTCTGGGGTTGTACGGTGCACCATGTCAGTTTTTTTTGAAAAAATTAAATTTTTTCTTCTTCTTTACTTAGTGTCACTACATTATTACTGACCTGTTACCATCCACCAGTCCCTTCACTCCCGGAGGACTCCTTTACGGAAACCTGGATTTCCTACTCTTTCTCCGTCGAAGTCTTCTTGGTCCCGAAGGATCGGTCTCCCTTGACGTACGCGTTTCCCGAGCCTTGTCCTTGTCGAACTACACTTCTTCTCGGTCTGTCCTCCAGTACCACCCGCTACTTCTGTTGGTTCCTATACTTCGGTCTTCAGAACGACCCTGACCTAAAATAAACACCTTTAGACCTAAAATAAAATCCACCTCACTCGTCAATACCTTCTGACAAGTCGTCCCCGACGGTACTAGACTAAACCCCAAAAATTCAGGTGAGATCCGTGACGTATCTCTTACCTTATATCGTCATTCTACCAATTTAAAAGGTTTTGTCGGTGTTTTTGTAGAGGGTAGGGTGTAAGAGAACGTGTTTCTTACAATGTTCCAGTGGCACTGTGTGGTGGGTAACTCTCTCCACCTCAGATACAGGGAAGGACAACTTAGACCACGGTCTTCATTTTCACACTGTGAAGTTTGACCTAGTCCTTTCCATTATGTCGAAAACGAAACAAATAAAAACTTCGGGACCCACCGAGACATTCTTTGGGTTGATGGGACTGATGACTGGACGATCCTCCTTGGGTCAAGTGTGGTTCTCCTGTCAACAAGTCAGTGATTCAGTACAGGCTGAGAAAGACTGGGTACTTGACGTCGTGTGGTCCAAGGGGACAGGAAGTAATAGAGGTTCTCGAACGAGTTTAAGTACAGGTATCTCAGTCACTACAATAGATTGGTAGAGTAGGAGACGGTGGGAGAAGAGGAAAACGAAGTCAGATAGAGTCGTAGTCCCAGAAAAGGTTACTCAGTCGAGAAATATAGTACACCGGTTTCATAACCTCGAAGTTATTGTCAGGAAGGTTACTTATAAGTCCGAACTAAAGGAAATCCTAACTGACCAAACCAGAGGAACGACAGGTTTCCTGAGAGTTCTCAGAAGAGGTCGTGTTAAACTTTTTGGAGTCAAGAAGACGTGAGTCGGAAGAAGTGCCAGGTTGAGAGTGTAGATATGTACTGAGGATCTTTTTTGGTGTGCAAACTGACATGTCCGGAAACAACCGTTCTCCGAACACCTCCACGGGATCAGGTGTCGAGGACGCTGTCAGGGTCGTGTGTGGACCGTAGTTAACATTCTGGACATTCACTTGGAGGTCTACTAAGACCGGGAAGCAAACAACTGAGTGGGGATTTGGAACTTTAGAAAGGTTGTTTTCTCATCGCTGTTGGTCACAGTCGCGACGGGACGGGGTTAGGAACCGGGTGTCGTAGACACTCGTAGTATCGTGCCGACTGAATGTTGGCGATTCGAAACCCCACCACACAATTTCTCGTCATCATAGACCTGAACCCCTGTCTCTCCTCACCTCTTGACCTACCTCCTCCTTCCGTTCTCTCACCGTAGGCCCCTTTGATTCCCTTCTCCCCACAGCAGTTTTATTCGCTACGGTCCCGAACGTGGTCCGACCTCGTCACCTACCCTCTTTTCTCTTCTTTAGACGCCTAAACACGTCCTGCGGAAAACCTTCATTTGAGTTCTCTTGGACGACATACACTAGTGATTACCTCCCACTCATTCTCGTTTCTGTTCTCGGCCACTGTCCAGGGGGCGGGCCGGAACCCCTAACTGATGTTGAGGGTCGTAGCGAGTGAGTCCGACGCCCTTCCCGTTTTTTTTTTTCAAACCCGGTTCGTAAGGGCCTTACGCGAAGGACGACCGCGCCCCGCCCCCCGCCCGCCCCTCTGGCCCGCCCCGCCCCCCGCCGCGCCGGCCTCGGGCCCCGCGCGTGAGTCGGGCCGGGCCCGGGGTCGTACCGGCTCGGCGACGAGTCCTTCTGGAAGAGGGCGGAAGCCCCGGCCCTCTTTGAAGGGGCCTTTTTCAGCCTGCGCTTCCTCGCGCCACTCTCTCTCCCTCCACCCCTTCTTCCCCGGGGCTTGGGGCGGGCCGAACCTTCTCCCAGGGTCCCGGGGTTTCTCCCTGGCGACTCCCCTGTCCCCTTCGGGGCGCCTCGGGAGACGCCCAGCCCCAACCCCCGTCCCCGTCCGTTCCCAGCACCTTCATTGCCCGGCCCCCGTCTCCCCCGCGCCTGGCAATATACGCGAACTGGTCCCTACGGTCGCGACGCCCGAGGAGCCCTCCGGGCCCTCCCCCGGAGTGGGGACTGTCCTTTACCCCGGCTCCGACTCGCGAACCTCTCACCTCCCCTCCTCCTCGACCCTCCGACTCTTTGACCCCGAATCAGTCCGGTCCGACCGCAGTGGGACACGGGATCTCTGGTCCCTACCCTCTACCCCCGCATGTGGTACGCCTCCTCGCTCTCCGCCACGCAGCTAGCACCCCCGGTGGAGGGTTAGGGGAGAATGGATAATCGGGCATTGACGTCGATGTGGGTGGAATGTGTCGGCGTCCTTTGACGGGGGACATGTCTACCCATTTCACTCCGTGCCTCGTCAAACCCATTAAATGGGTCACGGTCACTTCGCTGAATTGTCGAGACCCTGATCCGATGATTTACTCTCGGGTCTCTCTGAGCCCCTCACCTTCATACTCTACTGGTCTCCTCCCTCAGCCGTACCTTCTGGAATTTCTGTACCCTCGACGCACCCTGTCCTTCAGGCCCTTTCCTTCCCCAATTTCCTCCCTTCCGTCTCCTGAAGTACCTAGACTGGAGGGGGTCGGCAGAAGGGTCTCTAAGGGTCCCAAGGGTCCCGTCTCTCTTCCCTGTCCCCACGGGTGCGTGTTTATGTGTTTGTCCTTTGTCGGACCCTACAGACTCTTTACTACCTTGACCCCGTCCCGTCCCCTCCCCCAAGGCTTTCGTTTTTGACAACCCCAGACAGACCCGATTTTGTGTCCCAGTCGAGGTCCTACCCCCGTTTCAAACCTTTCTTTCCGTCGTCCCACCCCTCACTGTACGACGCCCATTTCTTGGACCGTCGGTGTGTGAACGACAGTGCGGGCGAAACCCGAAGATTCGTTCGATCGGTCGTAGGTGGTACCCGACGTACACGGGCTCTATACTCACGGATCCTTCGCGAGAGTACGACTCTAGTGTCACTCCGAGTCTACCGTTCACCAAAGGGGCTTCGGTGGGTGACTCTTCCGTGTTCCCGTCCCGAGGTGTGGTCGTAATTTCTCTCCGTACCCCTGCATCTCACCCCTTACGTCCCGGGTCCGGGTCTCTTTGGGGAGACCTGGAGACTCCGACCTTTCGTCTGCCTGCTCAGGACAGACCCTGTGCTCCCGTCCCTCAACACCCGCCCCTCGCCTACTCTGACGGTCGGACGTCGGTGGGTAAGGTTTACTTACACCCCTGACAGGTCCGACTCACGTGGGGTACAGGGTATCCCCTTCTCGGGACCCGACCCCGACGAGACCCCCGTCACCCTCCGACGTAGAGTGAGGGGAACGAGAGACGGTCCGGCTGGTCGGGTCGCGGGTCTCGGGTCAGGAGGTCTCGGGGTCCGGGGTCTTCCTGAGGTCCGACCTCGTCTCCCCGGGGGGTCGGGACTCCGTAGAGCCTCGGGCCGAGTACCACGGATGGACGTCTCGGACCTCGGGTCGTCGGCGGCGACCCACGACCCACCCCGGTTCGGTGGTCTCCTCCGGTGAGACCCCGGCCCCCGTGGACCGTCACCCCTCGGACGGCCACTCTAGACCATGTTGGGGTAGGGTCTCCTCCTGGGGTCTGAAGGTCGTGGCCTCGAGGGTCCGGGTGTCGGTCCGAGTCGACTCCGTCTGTCGGGCCGGAGAGGTCCACTCGTGTTCGAAGGGTGGGACCCCGGACATCCACTGATGTTCGTATTAGTGGGGGTAGGGTTCGGGTCTTAAGACCTGGGACTCCAGACGACAGGGGTGTCCGTGTCAGGGACGGTCGGGGGGCTGGTTTCGGAGGGCGTGGTTCAGGGGGCCGGGCCGGTCCGCGGAGAGTTACTTCTACTTCTTCGACGGACTTGACGCCGCGGCTGACTCAGACGCCTCGTGGGCCTGTTCGGCTCTCGCGCTCGCCCGGCGGGGGCTCCCGAGCCAGTAGTCAGCAATGGTGGACCTGTCGTCGCACCCCTGGGGTCCCGCCTGTCGTCATCGACTCCCGCGTGCGCCGGGTTCCCGCCCAATGGAGTCACTGCCGCTGAGAGGGCTCGCGGGGCGCCCCGGGGGCAGCGGGTGACGGAAGGCGGGGATACTCCACCCGGGGAGGCGGGCCGGCGGGGGCCGACGCGAGACCCCGGCGGAGTCGGACGTGGACATGCCCGACCCCCCCGACGCCGGCCGCGGACCCCGGTGAGGCGCTCTGGAGACGACGGACGACGTCCACCTACCCCACCGGGCCCGGGCTTGGCCCGGCGACGCACCCCCCGGTCTGAAGGACGCCGACCTGGTGTGGAAAGTGGACCTTGAGCTCCGTCGGGCCGACGACGCCCGGGACCACGACCGGACCCTGGGGCCACAGGCCGCCGTGGCCGGGACGCGGGTCCCGTGACACGACGACGGGTGCCAAAAGGCTCCATCCCACGTACCAGAGCGTCCCCCGCCCCTCCCGTGTCCTGAGTCGAGGGTCGCGGGAGGAAGGAGATCTCACGGGTCCCACCCCTGCATCGATCCCCTGTCCCGTGTCCTCCACTACCCCCGTCTGGGGTGAGTCCTTCAGGGGGAACACAGAAATCCCACGGTTCGCGTCGTCGACCGACACGCGGACCTCGGGGTTCCCGACGACATACGGTTCGACTGGGACAGTCTCGTTGTTCTTAGTGGACCGTGTCGACTCGGGGCTCAGAAGCCCGACGGGAACGGGGACGATCACCTCGCACTCGTCAGGGGACCGGTCCACGGAGAGTAATAAGTTTTCACACAACCCGTCTAGCTCGCGGCTCCCGACGCCCATTCAGGGAGTGGGGTGGGATCGATCGGGGGTCTGGAGTCTTGGTGAGGGGTCTTGTGGGTCCCATACCTTCGGTCCGAAGGGGGATGGGGTGGACCCCTTGAGAATCGAGGTTAGGGTCGGATCTGTTCCCGTCCGCGAGAGATGTGTGGGGGTCTAGGATCGTAGATCGGGTCTTGAGTTCCCGGGAGACAAGTAAGCTATTGCATCCTAGGGTCGGGAAAACCTCGAGTCTCAGACCACCCCACTGTCTGTACTGATTATTTAGTGTATATACTTTGACCGACCCTATTCTCACTTCTTCGACCCTGCCAAATTTCGTCCTACCCTGTACGACTAACCCCATCAGTCCCTTCCGAAAGGTCTCCTCCACTGTTCATTCGACTTTTCCTCAG
This sequence comes from Capra ibex, assembly GCA_006410555.1. Taxonomy (NCBI): domain Eukaryota; kingdom Metazoa; phylum Chordata; class Mammalia; order Artiodactyla; family Bovidae; genus Capra; species Capra ibex. The sequence goes on from SJYO01006231.1 coordinate 89,293,499, forward strand.
TTCCAAAGGACTCAGTTTCCTCCACCCACGGTCCTGATCATTAAAACTCCCAAATGTCCCGACCCAACAGGTTCGTTGGTCTACCCCATGGGGTACTGTTCACAGTCTTGTCTTTCCGTCGGTCACTTCAAAGTCGGTCGGGAGTTGGAGAGTCGGGTAACGGTGGACCTAGGTCCAGAGGGCGGGAGTGGGGTATCCCGGGTGTAGTCAGACATGAGACTGTTTTTTCTGTGGAGAGACGAAGATGGGGGTCCATCACCCTGATATGGCAGATACGCCGAGTCGTCGGCACTTCTTTCTCGAAGCGCTACGGAAACTCGTTCTGTCACGTCGACAGACGGAGAGACTCCTGGACATGGGACTATAGTTACAGTAGTGGCCAGTCGAACGGGGAAACGAGAGGACGGACGAGGGGTCAGTTGGGAGTTGAGTTCCGTCAGGGACACCAGGGAGACCCTGAAGTAGGGAAGACAACCGGAACAAAAAGTGGAAGGACGTGGACAGCAGGAGAAAGGGGGGAGGGTCGGGGGCAACTTCAAGGTCGGAGTCTTGGGTCCCCACGGGATTGGTCACACCCGGGATATAGGTGTCCGTAGGAGTTCCTAATAGAAGCCCTCGACGGGTGGGGCGAGTAGTGGGTCGGGGAGATAGTCCACCACGACCTCCGGTACCGGGCTCCCGGGGGTTCGTCCCGAGGTAGGTCGTGACTTCCGTGGGCACTCGAGGAGTCGACGGACGGTCTACACCTCTCCCACTCAACCCGGACCCCCCACCCGTCCTGTCCCTCACTCGACTGTAGTCGTCTTACAAGAAGAGTACGGACCCGACCACCGTGGTAGTGTGGGGACCACGATAATCATAGGGGTGAAATATCTATTACCTTCGGTTCCGGGTCCCGTCAACTCACTCAACGGAGTCCAAAGTGTCCGTCCTACATGACTTTAATTGTCTGAGACTTGTCTCCAGACAGTCGGATGGTATTCCCTCCAAGGACCGACACCCTAGGACGGAGTCACGGAGTTATAGGAGTAGACATTTTACCCTAATGATGGTCGGGACGGATTGTGTGTCTCCTCTTCCAAGTTCGGGTTTAAGACGGTAAAGTTTCAACAATGGAAACCGGAGTCAGAAGGGAGGTCGTTTTACCCTCGTATTATGATTATCGATTCAAGATCGTCCTAGCAGAGGACCGATACTCTGAGACTTAGAGTCAAAGGGGTAAGACTTGGCGGAATCAGAGGGAGCTCACGCTGTCCCCTGGCTGAAACGGATGGCGCATGAGAGGGTTGGGAGAAGAGAGTCCGATGTAACTGCGAAGAGGACCTGGTGGACGCGGAACAGAGGAGGAAGGTGCGGGTGTTGGCGTACTGAGGCGTCTTGGACCGGCAAACGAAGCCAGGGCACGACGAAGGTCGCGCGGTCCGTGGGCGGTCCGGGGCGTAGGCGTCGAGACCGGGCCCAGAGAGCTTGCGCCACCTGAAGTTCGCGGTATAGCTCCACGACGTGATGGACGACGTTCGGACCGGTCCACTCGACCGGGGGCTGGGGCGCGGCGCCTTTCCTCGGACCATAGGGTCTCCTACGAAAGAGACCGCCGGTGTCAGAGCTCGAAGTCCGCTCTGTGCGGGGGAGCAGTCTCACTTTTGGACATGGATCAACGGACTCGTTGGTCATGATCGAGTCGGTCACTTTAGGGCTAGGCCAGCTTCCGGAACGGAAAGTTGTCCGGTTAGTCCCCGCACTAATGGATTTGTCGGTTAGTCTCCGCATCCACGACGGTTATACGCACTGTAGTGGGTCCGGGAGGGAGAGGGTGACGTCTAGGCGCGTCCGGGGGTCTCGGAGGCCTCGAGCAGGGCATGGACGCCGGGTTTGCTGTCGGCAGCGACGTGAACGGCGATCGCTCGGGGCTTCACCACTGAGCCGGGGCGCCGGCCCCGCCAGGGCTTTCGGGGGGTTCGTTGGCGATGCGCCCACTGACCTCGCAAACGCCCGCCCTGAAGGACGGGACACCCGCCCTGAAGGAGAGGCCAGGTCTGATGCTGGTGCACTGCCCGTCGCTGTCACTTCTACTGCTGCTTCTCCGACAGCTCGGCTGACCGCGGTGGCTAAAGCTTCTGCTGAAGCTCCGCGGGAAGTTGGGCGTGGACTTGGAGTTTCTGAAACTACGGGAGTAGGACCTGGACCTCTCTCTCGAGAGGTTCGTCTAGTTGCACACAGAGACTCGGCCCGCCCCGACCTGGGGTTAATGATTCCGGTCCGAGGACTAACGATTCCGCCACGGGATTGCTGGATCCCTCCTGGTCTGGACATCGAGTCCGGATTGAGGACCAATGACCCCTTAACGGATCGCTGGTCGGTTACGAAACGACTCTTAGCAAGGGGTAAAGGTCATGAGTCTGTGACCAACGCTGCCGGCCTCTACCCCCTGAAATCCCTGGTCGATAACACTGGTAGAAAATAACTCATGGTTCCCGAAGAGAGGACCGACGGTTTTCCGTCAAGACGAACGTCCCGGCCGTAGAAAACGAAGGGGAATCGGTCCCTTTGTGGTCAATGACACTCGTAGTGGGACTCTACCACTCTGTGGGAGGGTCAGTCAGGAACGACGACGGTTGGTTTAGTCATAATCGAAACTCGTGACGTGAGACGAAGAGGGAGTCACCCGGGTTCCTGATACTTCTTCACGACAAACTCGGTCCAACAGCCCCCTCGGGGAGAGGACCCGTCGGACCCCGAATATCCTTTTGTTAACCAAAACGGTGGGAGAAAAGGTCCCTTTTGTATTATCGGAGTTTGGTCGTTTTCATCTATCGTTCTCAGACCGGGAAGGGGAGGGGTTAAGAAGGAGGGGTAAGGACTTCTTTAATTCGTGAACATTCTGGAGGGAAAACCTCCCCGGGGTGGACTTCACAGTCCGACCCCCGTGAAACCATGCCTTGTATAAATAACGGAGGGACGCACACACGGACACACACTCCTCATTACACATACCTGCACAGATCTCACCCATACACCCCGAGAAAGTCCCTGGTGTCTCCCCCACCCCCCTTCTCAAACGTCACGGGTCCGTGGGACTTTAGGGGTCATTACCACGGAGTCACTCGGGGGCTCAAAGTCACCCTCTCATCCCAGGGGAGGACAGAGGGGGGAGAAAGGGAGTGAAGGTAGAAACACCTGTTATTTAGTTATACGTGTCCTAGACCCTACTCATGAACCCGGGGGTACCTGGTCTGTACCAAATAAGTAACACACACTGTCCTTCGGCGTTATGAAACCGGTGGACTACGTTTTCTCGGTTAAGTAACCTTTTCTGGGACTACGACCCTTTCTGGTTTCCGTTTTCCTCTTCCTCCGTCGTCTCCTACTCTACCAATCTATCGTAGTGGCTGAATTACCTGTACTTAACTCGTTTGAGACCCTCTATCACCTCCCAACCTCCTCGGACCGTACGACGTCAGGTACCTCAGTGCTTCTCTACCTGTACTGAATCGATGACTTGTTCACTCCTCCCCTCTTTCCTGTGTCAACTCAAGTGTTTATCCGGGTTCCTGAGGGGTCCCGACAGTCTTGGGGAGAATCGAGACTGAGGCAGGTCGGGGAGGGACAGGAGTCCCTTCTAACGTCCCAGTGACCCGGAGTACCGAATCCGGGTCCCGTCCGTTCCTATTTTGAGGTTCGGTCGATCCGTGTCAGGTCCCCACCCTTCTGTCGGTTTTCGTGACTGGGTACTCCGGGATGTACCGCTACCTCGGTAGGGCCTTCAGGCAGGAGGGCTACTCCTACAACTGGTGTTGGCCCACCGGTAGAACCGTGACGACGACCCGCAGTGCGTCGTGGAACTGGTGGACTAGGAGTAAGAGTGCACTCTCGTCGTTCGGGACCCGGGGGTCAGGGACCCGACGGAACACTATTAGATTTTGCCTTCCCGTTCAGTTTTACCACCGTCTTCGGGCCGGGGGGCACGTCCGTCGGGTCCTCTTATGTGTAAGTCGACTGGGACTTTACCGCAAGGGGGAGGGACGGGTAGGTCCGGGGAGAGTGGTCACATTCGGTCCGGTGTCCGGTGTAACGACGGGTTTCTCCCGTGGACGAGGGACCTTTAGACCCAGGTCGGTCGTAGTAAAGGATAGTTCCGGTAGTGACCCTAGACGTCCCTCCCTCTCCTCCTCCGGTCCGGTTCCGGAAGTCAGGGTTCCGAACCGGTCGTCGTCCACTTTCCGTTCCTGTCCTGGAGACGGTCTATTCCTCGAGGGAGGGGTCGGGTGGGGACTCCTATCAAGGGTCTTGGGGTCCGAGACTCGAAGGGAACCCAGTCGGGCGGGTCAGTGGAACACAGACTGCTTCCACAGTTTAAGCTACTCCGATATCGGTTTGCGAGGTAGGGGTTTGTCCGTGGTCTGGACTCCACCCATGGTTCCTATCGACCCGACCGAATGCCGGGTCTTTCGTCGTTCGGAGGACGTGGGTCGTGTGAGACTGAGTGGAGTCGTAGGCCGGCTGTCTCAAACCGGGGTTCACGTTTAGGTCGTGGTTGGGGGTCTCAGGGCTTCCGGGGATCCTCTTGGTTCTCGTCCACATTTCTCCGGGTCTCCTCACGTTCGACGGGGTCCACATCCAGACGGGAATGGTCCTAGTTCGGTTGTGTTCCCGGGTGCTCCGAAGTGGTCCATCCGTCGACACGGGTGTTTCAGGGGCGGTAGCTGGTGGTCCTACCTCAACAGTCCGTCTCACAGGAGGTGGTCGACGTCCTGGGCGTGGCCCAATTCTACGACCCGATGCCCGTAGTCACGGAAGAGGGACACTGCCTCGTTCCGTCCAGTCGTCTCGGTCGTCGGACCGGGCGGTCCTTGGGTACTGGGTGGTTCGAGTGAGACGGGTCGGGGGTGGCCTTCCAGACGAGGAAGACAACCAGCCGAACGGCTTCGAGGAGACGGGTCAGACTCCGGGTGTAGACTGGGGCCTCCGGGAGGTGGTCGAAGTGGTGCTTCCTCGGGTGTAGAGGACCCCTTCCTTTCCCCGTGTCGACACCCCTCTTCCGGTGGCGGATGGAAACTCGTGCTCCGGGTTTCCGTCGTCCTTCGGTTGTCCGTAGACTTCGTTCCTTCGTCCGTCGCCCCCTCCTCCCCCGTCTCTACCGGATTCCGTTTTACCCATTTTGTGGGGTCTCGGACGGTCTTGGTCCCAATCCCGCTGTCCCCACTCTCCTTCTCGTTCCGGTTTCACTCAGTCGTCCCGAAGGGACCCCGGAGTCACCATTTCTTAGGCAGATGGTTACGTCCTCTGTGTCCAAGCTAGGGACCAGGCCCTTCTAGAGTGTACGGTGGCTCGTTGGTTCGAGTCCGTGGTGTTGATAACTCGGACACGAGATCTCGGGTCCTCGCCTGGGGATCTCGGACATGAGGTGTAGTTCTCTTCGGTGGCGTTACTCTTCGGACGTGCGACTTTGATTTCTCACCGGGGGTGACCGGTGTTGATCTCTTTCCGGTACGTCGTCACTTCTGGGTCACGTCGGCTTTTAATTTTTTAATGTTTCACTCAATCTTTGAGTGTAGACGGAGACAGAAGACGGAGGGGGAAGTGTGGGACCCAGTGTGTCTGGACAGTTAAGACGGGGACTTTGTACAGAGATTTTTGTGGAGATAGCAGGTTCGTGTGGAGCTGTTGGGTCCGTGTATCTCATAACCTCTCGCTGGTCTAATTGGTTACTGCTACATGGAAAGTAGTCGAGGTAGAGTCTTTACTAGTGTGTCCCCGAGTCGTTTCGGCTCAAAGAGGAGGGACGGGTAGGGCTGAGGTCCGGAGTACCAACGACAGGACCGGAATTGTCGGGGGAACGGAGATGCACCAGGAGAGGTTGAACGACGGGTAGTCGACGAGGTCACCCAGAAGGGTTTACACTCGTGTGTACCACGGTAAAGAAACGGACTGTGTTCAAGGGCGAGTGCATGTGACGTCCCATCAGTTGCAGGAACCTTGCTACCCGTTTCGTCCTGTGCCTTTCCGACACCTTCTCCTGACTTGTCCCCATCTCCTCGGGGCTGTCTTTTTGATTCTCTGGGGTCCAGAGAGAGAAAAAAAAAAAGGACGATTTAGGGAGTCCAAATAACCTCTGGTCCGGAGAGAGACCTAGGTGTTGGTACCGGACGGGTTTTAGTTCGGACTCTTGCACGGACCCTGGGCCAGGGGAGTAAAACCAAAACCCGTTCAGGAGTGTGACTCGGTCTCTCCCTCTGTCAGTTAGACGTCTTTCGACCGAAATCCCTCCTCTCAGACAGTGATCGCCCTTCCACCATCGACCTGTCTTCGAAGCGGGGTGCCAGAGGTCGACAGTGAGGGTGACATCCGCGACACACACGTCCCGGGCCACCATCCGGGTCGACGGGGGTCGGTCCCGGGTCGCTGTCTACAGGAGGAAGCCGTCGTCGTCAGACAGGAGGAGGTCGGCCGAGTCTTCTGGACGTCGTGGGTCGTAGAGTGGTGGTGGGGGGGTGTAAGGTATTCTCAACCAACACTTTTGCCGGTGTTACTCCTACGAGTGACGCTGGTGGTCGTGGTGACGGACTGGTCGGTGTCTCGCCGGGAGTCGTGGTTCCACCAGTGGTCGGTGACGGTCGTAGTACGGAGGAGGGTCTTCGTCCAACCGTCTCCTCGTCAGGGGTAAGTGGGTCACCTTTAGCTTACGGTTTTCCCCGTCCGGTTACTGTCACCGATGGGTCCGAGGTCGTTCTGTCAGAAGTAGGCACGGGTCGGGACTTCGGTCGTACCACCGCCGCCGCCGGTCCCGGACCTCGTTCTTTGGTCGTCGCCGGGGAGTTAAACGGACCCGTCACGAGTCCCGACGCACATTTCTGTGACGAGGGTCGCGGTCCGGGATTTCCGTCACCCGTTGTACCGTCTCATGTCAGTCCTGTGCAATAGTGTACGTGTAAGGGCCCGGAAGGGGGGTCATGTGCACGACACACACGTGCACGCGCACACGGACACACGAGTCAACCCAGACTCAGAAACACTGGAGTACCTGACATCGGGCTCTCCGAGGAGACACGGACCCTAGAGGGTCCGTGTTTATGACCTCACCCCACGGTAAAGAAAGAGGTCCCCTAGACGGGTTGGATCCCTAGCTTGGGCGTAGAGAACGTAGAGGACGTAACCGTTCTCCTGAGAAATAGTGATCGCGGTCGACCCTTCGAGACCAAATGTCATTTGTTAAAATCTCGACCATTGTTGACTGGATGCTTCCCCTTACTGGTAAAATACGTGTTATTTTTAAAGATTTTTTTGGGGATGGGAATCAACTAGGTCTTCGTGGATGGTCAGCTTCCCGGTTTATACGTAGAGGTCGGTTGACCCACGGGGGACCCCGTCCTAGGTCCGGAACTAGTGGTCGTGGGTCGAGTTCGGTCGACAGTCGTCTCCGGTCTTCTTTTCGTTGTGCATGTTTTCCTCCCCGAGTGGGACGTGTCGGAGAACCCCGAAGGTCTTTTACAGACTCAACTAGTCGTAGAGGAAGGCCAGTGCCAACTGTTGTTACTAAAACGACGACGCCGACTCCTGTGCGGGTATCCTGTCCGCCTTCAGTGTGTGACAAGGACCCCTTTCCCCCCGCCCAGAGTCGTCTGGCTCCCGGTCGAAGAACCCCCACGGGTTGTGAAATGAGTTGGGTGACACCGAGGGACTCACGTTCTTCCAGGGGTAGGAAGTGGAGAGGGCCACGGTCACGGTGGACGTCATTCTGAGACGTCCAGGGGTGAGGACCCTGGATCTGACCGGGGGTCTGGATACCGCGAGACCGGTCATTCTTCCACTCTCTTCAGTACCGCACACAAGGACTTCGGTCTGGAGGTCGTCGGAACGCCGAAGGTGGGAAGAGAGACTATATTGGAACAAGGGGGTCGGGACGTACAAAGAGTAGTGGGCGGTTCACTTGTTCCGGTCCGATGGACCGACCGACTACTCTTTGTACCTCCTCCTCCATCCCCCTCTCTCTCCTGAGTCAATGGGGTTGGCTCCGGTACGATCGGGTCAGGACGTCGGTCAGTCCGGGGTTCATGTGCTCGGTCGGGTTGGTGTCGGAAGGACTGACGTCTGAGTCCCTGCTCGGGACGGTTTTACTCTTTTTTTTGACAGTTGATTGAGTATCCACCCAGAACTCTTTATTATTCGTGCAACATTCGGTGACACAAATCCCACCAATAATATCTTGTTATCGACTATTTTGATAATACACGGATCGTCCTAAGTCTCGTGAAATACATTCTTCTGTACACATGCCCGACACAGTTACGATATATTACGTATATATACGTTCACGACATGTGTGTCGGGGTGTCCACGGGTGAGAGACACGTACGGGAAGATACATTTCGACCCAGGGTCTGTGCTGACGGTGGACGACTCTTTAATCCCCACTCTCCACCCTCCCACCCACTAATACTCTGATCCACGGTCGGTCATGGGTCGTTCCCCCCGTTCCAGTGTGCCCGTCCCTCCATGGATCTCCCTCCCCTTTCCCTCCCTCCCATCCTCCTGGTCCGGGTGGACGGTCCTGCTGGTGCAGACGGAAGAAGTCCCGCCGGGACGCCAAGACGGCCTTCACCTCCCCCACCAACGCCGGGTCGTCAGGGGCACGGTAGGGGTAGTCCTTCGTTCCCTACGGGTCCCAGAGGTGCCGTTGGGACCCCTAGGTTCGTCTTGTCTTCACTCACACCGGGTCCCGGACGGGGAGGAGGGTCCCGTGGTTCCCTGGTCCGCACACTGTTATTCCCGTCCGGTCTCCGAAGAGTGGCTTCGAATAGACGCCTACAGCCTCCGTCGTCCCGGACCGAGGGTTAATCGTACTCCCCGGAAAACCGGGCTGAGTTCTAGAGGTGTGTAGCGACTTGGACCCCGTTCTCCACCCCCGAGTTTCTCGGCTGGAGCCCAGTGGTTCTCCGGGGGGTTCTACTGTCGGGGCTATGACTAAGTCTCTCTTCGGTGAGTCGTACACCACCATCAACCCACCAACCCCCGCCTCCCCCCAGGGACCGGTCCCTTGTCTCCATTCAGTGGACGACCCCCCTCCGGACCCCTTACAGGTCCCCGTCTCCGGGGAGTCCGACTCCGAGGGTTCGAGGACGTTTCTCCAACCGGTCCCTTAAGCGATTCATGGACGCTTCTCTTCTCTTCTCCGGTAATGGTCCTCATTAATGGTCCCAAAGTCTTCGACTTCTTCTTCCCGGGTCTTTCCCTGACCTTTCCGTCCCGTTCTTGTCTCCACCTACTTGTTACCAGGCCCCTGTGTCTGGGGTCGCCGGTTCACGGGTCACCGGACAAAGGGGAACCTTCGAAGACCACTGGTGGGGTTGGACTGTGTCTGGAACTCTTTGTTCCCGGTGTCCGACCTCGTGGTCTTAGTCCCCGGTCTGGGCGACCCAGTCTGTCTACACCCGAACCCAAGACCGAGACGACGAAGGACACACTGAGACCAACTCACTAAATTGAAAAGACTCGAAGGAGGAGACATTCTACATTTTCCCTGGTAGAGAGGGTTCCAGGTCACTATATAGGTGAGTCCTATACTTCGTGCAACGTTTTGTGAGATGACAACAGATCCGTGATTCAGTACGCACAGGTCAAGGAAACGTTTGGGTACCTCACATCGGGCGGTCCGAGGAGACAGGTACAATAAGAGGTCTGTTCTTATGACCTCACCCAACGGTACGGGAAGAGGTCCCGTAGAAGGGCTGGAACCCTAGATTGGGTTCAGAGAATGTAGAGGACGTGACCGTCCGTCCAAGAAATGGTGATCGTGGTGGACGCTTCAGGTCACACATGTATAGATAGGGTTTGAGAGATTGATAGGGAAGGGGGGTAGGAAGGGGTGACCGTTGGTATTCAAACAAGAGATTCGGACACTTAGGGAAAGATAAAGTATTTGTTCGAGTAAACATAGTGAAGAAAAATCTAAGGCGTATATTCCCTACAGTGTATTATAAAGAGGTAGAGATAGAGTGAATGAAGTGAGTCGTGTTGTTAGAGATCTAGGTAGGTACAACGACGTTTACCGTAATAAAGTAAGAAAAAATCCCTGAGTCGGGATAAGAATAAATTCCATTATTACTAATTAAGAAAAGATGAAGTCGTATACGAAACGGGATAGTTTTATTAGAGTGAAATAAAAAGTGTTTTAGAATCTCTCTTTTTCGTTACAAACAGGTGGAATGTCTACTCCTTCGACTGTAGTTCGTTCCAAATTAGTGTTATATGTGTTCAGTTTAGTAATACGACATGCGGAATTTGGATGTAACACAACAAATACAGTTAATCTAGAGTTATTTTGACTTTCTTTTTGTTCTCTTCAAATTAGTAAACAAGTGTCGATCGATCACCGTCAAGACCCTAAACTTGGGTAGAGAGACCTGTAAGTAAAGTGAGGTCGATACAATGTCTACCTTGTATCGACACACCTAATTCGTGAAGGAAGTCCGACTTGGGATCACGTGGTAATTGTTTGACCTGTTGACGTACGTTCAGTAAGTCGACGGAACCCAGAGTCAATGTATTAGACGCTTTACCCGACTTATTATGGACTCAGAATTGAGATTCCCAATAATATTCTCTGTACACTCAATTGGACGATGTGGTACTCGACCGGAAGGTCCACGAGGAGTATACGGGTCCCTCGTCCCTGGACAGACAGGATAAGTACGGGTAGGACCGTGGATCGTGTATCACCGTGAGTGATTTATAAACCTCCCCCTCATCTTCAGTCTCCCCGTTCCTGTCCGTTTACCTTTCCTGTCTCGCCCTTCTCCTCTGGACTAAGAGGAAAGACACAGGACAAAGTCGGTCCAGGTGGAGTCACCACTGGTCTTTACTAGGGAGAGTGTATGGAGACGAGTCAGATACGGGGATGAACGTTGAAAAAACCGGAGAGTTACCTTTCTGCAAGGAGGCACTTTGAACGTTGAGAAGGTCCTTTTGGAAGTTCGAATAAGGTGTGGTCCGGACGAGAGAGGTTGTGGGTCCGATGAGTGGTGAGTTTTCAGGGTATCCTCCGGGGTCTCACTTGACACGGGTACGGTACCCGGATGTCCCTGGGTGGCAGGGGAATAGGATAGGACGACGTCCAGGTCTGTGAGTATACTCTAGGTAGGTGTAGAGACGTAAGGTGTGGATGGTGGATCTAACGTCCGGTGGTAGTTGAGAGTAGGGTCCCTGACGGTGTGGAGGAGGGACCGAAGGGTCGAAGGTGGACTGCGGTTTCAGGTGAGAGACCGTTCTCGGTGTCCCTAGCAATTATTTTTGGGTTTGGTCCCGAAGGCACTACCGAGTCACCATTTCCTAGGTGGACGGTTACGTCTTCTGTGCCGGAGTTAGGGACCGGCCCCTTCTGGGGTGTACGAAATCCTGTTGACTCGAGTCCACGGTGTTGGTGACTCGAACACGAGATGTCGGGCCCTCGACGCTGAGGGCTCCGGGTGTACGAGATCTCGGACACGAGGCTTTGTTCCCTTCGGTGACGTTACTCTGCGGGTGTTTGGCGTTGATCTCTCTCCTCGGGACTGAGTGGTGTTGACCTCTTTTCGGCCGCATCGTTACTTCTGGGTCGTGTCGGTTCAATTATTATTTTTATGTTTGGTTTGGTCCCATAGGGCACGGTCACGAATTCCAGGACTTTACGAAGAGTTACCGAGAGATTAATTTTTGTTTCGGGGTCCCTGAAAGGACCGTCAGGTCACCAATTCTGAACCGGAAAGTTACGTCCCCATGTCCAAGTTGGGGACCAGACCCCCAAGTCTAGGGTGTACCGAGCTCTGGTTTTTTTGTGTTTCGTTTTCGTTGTGGCATTGTACAAGTTCTGGAAAATAAATTTTTTAGTGTCGGTAAATAAAATTTTTTGTTTCGGGATCCAGACGGGTCCGCGAGGACGACTGACGAGAGTCGAGTCGGAGATGGGAAGAGGGGAAACGAGTGGACGACGGTGGTGTGCCCGGTGAAACGAAAGGGTTGGGTGTTTGAAGTAACGACGGAGTCCTGGAAACGTATACGACAGAGGAGATGGATCCTTTGAGAGGGGCACCGACCGAGGAGAGTTTGATTGCACGTTTAGTCACTTACTCAGTTTCTTTCCTACCCACGACCGTCCCTAGACACTCTCTTCGGTCCCTTATACCCTCCCTCTCACCATCCTCGGCCCGATGAATGGTCACCTGGCGAGCTGAGTACTCCGGGAACCCGCCGAATCGACCGTGGTAGAGGAAGACTTGGTACTTCATCCCCATGTCGTGCAGGTCTCCGTCAAGGTGTTTGTGGCCCGGACGTACCTCTGTTCCTCTTGTGAGTCAGACGACACGGAGGGTCCAGGGTCCCGCCCTGGAGACGGGTCGGGGGCGGGGTGATGGATGGCCCCCACGGGCTGACACGTCGCCGGTAGCGCCGGGAGTCCCACCCCTACTATAGGGCGTGAGAAGCGTGTCTTCGTGTTTTAAACGTCTCGCCGGCCTTGTCCCTGTAGACTAGTTGACGGACCTCACGTGGGGCTAAGATCATCTCTGTCTTTTTTTAGGTCCTTCAGTTGTGTACTCGTGAAGGTCCGAGGGACCCCAGGGACGGTGGACGGGGGGTGGGGGTGGTCCTGTCCCGTGGACGTCGTCCCACGACCGTCGGGGTGGGTCCTCGTCCTGACCCCTGACTCGATAGACCCGCAAGAAGTGGCGTCAGTGACACAACCATTCCGGCCCCGGACGGCAGTGACGACGGTGTGGGTGGCAGGGACCTTGTGTTTGGGACAGAGTCGACCCAGGTGGGAGGGCCGGTGCAAGGAGAGGGGCGGTTTTATTTTTGGGACGGGGGAGTTTCTGTAGGGTCAGAGTGGTCGAGGGTCGGGAGGGGTAAGACGGGAGTGGCCAGTCCGCCCGATGTCGTAGTCGCCGTTTCTGTCGACACTGAAGCACCGCCCACAGGTGGTGCGCCTACGGGTTGAAGAGTGTCCGGTGGTCGTCACCGCTCTACACGGGCGGCTGGTCGCACTTTTCCTTCGCGTGTGGCACCCGGAAGTCGTGCCGACGGTGCAAGAGGGGTGGTACGGCCTACGAACGGCACAGGTGGACCCGGCCCTCTCCCCTCCTCACTCTAACAGTTCCTGGTTCCACGTCTGTGGTCCCGTCCACCCGTCTCCTTAATGTGGGGAGGGGGTCCTTCCTCCCCTCCCCGTTCCGCCCTTCCGTCCCCTTCGAACCACAACGAAACGAGAACAAATCAGCGATCTAGTACAGACTGAGAAAACGCTAGGCGTACCTAACATCGGACGGTCCAAGGAGAGAGGTACCTTAAAGGGTCCGTCATTTGTGACCTTACCCAATGGAAGGAAGAGGTCCCATAGCAGGGTTGGGTCCCTAACTTGGGTGCAGAGGGCGTAACCGTCCGTCTAAGAAATGGTGACTCGGTGTGGTCCGTAGAATAGTCTCGGAGGGCTGTTATATAGGAAAATGTCGATGTTTCTGGTACTGAGGACTCGTTCTGAGTTTCAGGGTATCTTAGTCACGAGAGTTCCGTGGACACCGCGTTTGTCCTTCTCTCTAATCTTTTCCACCTAGGTGTCTCGGGTTCCCTCGAACAGGTCTTCGGTGGTCGACCCTGAGGTCTTGCCGGACGGGAGGTTATAGTCCAGGGGTGTTGTCCTCTGACGATTGAGTAGAGGGTCCGGGGGAGGGTGGGTGACCTGGTCCGGGGTAAGTGTCCGACGGTTGTTGGTTCAACGGATCGTGTCCTCGTCGGACACCGTTTCTGTTACGACCCCGAAGGGTCGGGGTCGAAGGCGTGTCGGGGCATGTGGTCTCCGGAAACAGTGACAATACCAACAAGTCAGTGAGTCAGTACAGGCTGAGAAAACGTCGGGGTGTCTGACGTCGGACGGTCCGAGGAGACAGGTGCCCTGGAGGGTCCGTTCTTATGACCTCACCCACCGGTAAAGGAAGAGGTCCCCTAGAAGGGTTGGATTCCCAGTTTAGGTGCAGAGGGCGTGACCGTTCGTCCAAGGAATGGTGACGTGGTGGACCCTTCGGGCCGGAAACAGAATTTAGAAATGTCCAGGTGTTCTGATCACCGTGACGAGGTCCAATCCTCCCTCTGAAGGGACCACCCGACCACCAATTCTGAAACGGAAGGTTACGTCTCCCACACCCAAGCTAGGGACCCGTCTCTCGATTCTAGGGTGTAAGGACCATCGGTTTTTAGGTTTTGTATTTTGTTTTCGTTGTGACATTGTTTAAGTCATTTCTGAATTTTTTTTTTTTTCTGTCCCTTTCCCAGACCCTTTCCCACTTAAAGACGCTCCTCGGTTCATCAAGTCTCGGTCCAGACACCCCAGTGAAGAAGGGATTTGTCCAGTGGAATCCGTTCAGTAGTGTGTGGGAGAGACTCGGAGCCAAAGACGAACCCCTTTTACTTTTGTTTGACTACCCATGAACCCTTTTAGCGAGATTTCGCGACTCGTCTTGTCTGTCGATGGGAGTGTTTTGACAGTGTCGGTCGGTGTAGGAGACCCCGGACGGGAGTCGTGAGACTGACGTAGCATAATCCCTCGTGGCGAGACACTTTTCCTGACTCTTGGAAATTCCTTCCCCCATCCACCCCACACCTCACGGCCCGCCCCACTCCTCACGGCCCGTCGACATCAAAGGGACACCGGGGAAGGATCTCCGTTTCAGGTCCCAGGGCCTTCGTCAAGGTGTCATCGTTGGCTAGGATCTTAAAGGGCTGGTCAGTCAGCGAAATAATTAGCCTTGGAGTGAGAGGGGCGGACACTTTACCCTATCGACCTTTGCCACGATTGCCTTCAGGTGAGGAAACTGACGGGGGCCGGGCGGTGGGGACATGCGGGGGCTTGGAACACGTAGTTGACTATCTTCTCGGGGTCCGCCACTCGCCGCGGGTCGTTCCGCCGGTGATCGCAGGGCTTCCGGTCCTCGTCCTTTCTCCTCTTCTTCGGGGTTCGACCCCGCCGTCAGCGGCGCCAGAGGTACTCGACTGTGGATTCCTTCTTTCCCGTCACGATCCTGAACCTCCGCTGTTAATTTAATAAGTCTTCCGTGTGGGAGAGAGGGCCGGGTCTAGGGCCGGTGCGGGGAACAGAGCGCGTGGCTTTGCTAGTGCGGGGAATGTGGAGGTCCGAGGATTGGTCCCGTGCGGGGAACGTTGAAATCGGGTTGGGGGGCGGGGAATGTAATGGTGCTGGTCGATTTAATCCGGTGGTGTTCAGTTGCGCCGCTGTCGCGGAGGTTAATAAAGGGTGAATGGACGAAGAGTTACCCAGCCGCCCTTCGGGGCGGAGAGAAACTATAGTTCCTGTGCTAAGAAGCGGGATCACCACTCGGGTTGGGTACTGATGTGGAGGTTCAGACGCACGTACTGGGAGAGGACTTCGGCCTGGGGAGGGGAGGTCGCTCGCGGACCTGAGGTTAGACTGAGGGCTTAGGTCCGGCACTCAGTTCCAGTCCAGCATAGTCCTACGAGGAGGATGGGGGCACCTTGAAATTGGAAGTGGGTATCCTTTACCGCGACCGAGGTCTCCTTAAGCCGCGGGACGCACAGTGCACTAGTCCGCGTGCTGAACTTTCCCAACCCGGTTCATGGACACAGGATCGAGGAAAACCGGCGAACCTAGGTCCCGCGGGGAGGCGCGTACGCGCCTCGGGATCGGTGAGTGGCCCTGTGTCCGGGGAGGAGATTCTCGAGGCAGAGATGACCGGCGGAGAACGTGTCCGAGGCGGGAGGGAGCGAAAAGTAACCAAACACGACGTTCGGAGTGTGTGCGTGTGGGAAAAAAAAAAAAAAAAAATTTGTTCTTCGGTGCGAGGAGATGCTGAAAGTCGCCGGAACTCAGAGCGCCTAGGCGGGAGGAGGCCAGAGGGGAACCGGGGTTCAACGACCGGACGTCTAAGGTCCGTAAGGCTCGGGTTTGACGAAAGGTGTCGTCCGTACGACATGCGGGGAAGTGCAACCGGGTCGCCTGCTAGTGTCTGGGGACCGGGTCACAGCGGTAGGCACTAGAGTGGGGTTTGTTTGGGACGGGGAGACCGAGGTCTGAGCCGGAGGGTGGGGTGACGTTAAGACGTTTCCGTCTCCGGACGGGAGAGAGGGGATTCGGGCGGAGGTGACAAAGGGAATGGGAGCATCCAGGACGGGTGAAGGACGTCCGAACCCCAAAAGACGAAGGCCACTACCTCTCCCTTGCGATGGTCACCAGGGGCAAGGTCGGGCGCTGAGCGGTGTAAAGTCGGAAGACCTTATGCTAGAGGGGTAGTCATTTCCCCGTCATTAATACCAAGGGTTGCGAGACGAAGAGAGGTTCTGTTTGGGACGGCAAAAATGTGACCGAGGGTAGGGCTCAGTTGAAGACCCTAACGGGAGTCTTAAGATGGGGTAGCAAGTATAAGACATCTTAGTAAGACAACGTCTTTGGTCATAAGCTCTTTGGTCCGTGATGTGAGCCTCTCAACCTCTTGAGTCCAAATGATGCGGTCGCCCGGGTCTCCTCAATTGTGAGGTTTGAGACTCGGGACTTGTTTCCCCAATACCTCAAAAATATGTGTTTGCCCGTACTAATTCGTCCAAACGACCCCAACCCGTTAACGTTTCTCGTCCTGTTCCCACTCTATTCGAGGTCTAGGATCATAAGACTCAGGGGTGAAAGACTCTGGATACACTAGGTCTGAAACGTTCCTCGTTCGACTCAATGTTTCCCTCTTCCTCGTCCTCCCATACATTTAAAAATTGAGAAGTTAAGGTGGGTAATTTTGTTTTGAAGGTAGCCGGGGTGTAAGAGGTGCACAACGACAGGTAAACGAAGAGAAAAATCGTTTTAGGTGGATACGAACGACAGAGACACTCAAGAAGATAAGGGAAACAAAATATTCTTGTATGTAACTTATTAGGGGACCTCTTCCTTTACCGTTGGGTGAACATAAGAACGGACCTCTTAGGGTACTTGTCTCTTTATAAGACCGGACCTCTTAGGGTACTTGTCTCTTCGAAATTAAAAATCATTAATAACTATCCAGATAAGAAAAATTTAAAAAATAAATAAATAAATAAGAACCGACGTGACCCAGAAGGAACGACGTGTCCCCAAAAGAGATCGATATCCACTTTCCAACAACGACTTCTTACTTTCTGTGGTCCTAAGAACCGGAGGTCTCCTCTTCTTGAGTTGGACCCCGGTCTCTACTCCGAACTATCGAGTCACGAAACTAATTATTTCAAAATAATTTCATATTTTCTCTATCTCTTTCGAAGGCTGTCTCTGTAGTCTTCCCCCGTCTTTCTCACGGGGGACGATCAGAAATCGACGTACAATATGTCGATGATCGTCAGACGATTAATTTCTATCCTTTACAGAGTTTTGAGTCTCTTACCGTGGTCCACTCAGTAGGGTCCGGTATTTAGCTAACTGGACTTAGAACTTCTTTCCGTCTAATGGTATGTTACAAGGTAATTGTATCTAATCCTCTTATCACATACTGTCTTATACCAGGTGGACTCTTCCCTTACCGTTTGGTGAAGTCATAAGAACGGAACTCTTGGGGTACTTGTCATACTTTTCCGTTTTGCTATCCTGTGACTCTGAGGGGTCCAGTCATCCACGGGTTATACGATAACCTCTAGTCACCTCTTTATTGAGGTCTTTCTTACTTCTCTACTTCGGTTTCGTTTTTGTTATGGGTCGACACCTACACTGACCACTATCTTCGTTCCAGGCTACGACATTTCTCGTTATAACGTATCCTTGGACCTTACAGTCCAGGTACTTAGT
The DNA here is from genome assembly GCA_006410555.1 of Capra ibex. Taxonomy (NCBI): domain Eukaryota; kingdom Metazoa; phylum Chordata; class Mammalia; order Artiodactyla; family Bovidae; genus Capra; species Capra ibex. The sequence continues at coordinate 89,311,296 of SJYO01006231.1, forward strand.
TCCGTTTAACCTTCACCAGTTTTCTCTACCGTTCCCACTTGCAGCTGTAAGATCCTTAGTCGCTTGATTTTACCTGACCTTACCCACTTAAATTGAGTCTACTGGCAATATAGATGATGACGTCCGTCCTTAGGGCGTCTTCTTTACCTCATCGGTAGTACCAGTTGTTTTCTCAGACTTTACGTCATGAACCTACGTTAGAGTTTTTACTGTCTTACTAGAGACAAGCAGAGGTTCCGTTTGGCAAGTGATAGTATCAATAGGTTCTGATACGGGGTTGGCCATTACGACTTCTTCGACTTAAACTTGCCAAAATACTTCTGGATGTTCTGGAAAATCTTGATTGTGGGTTTTTTCTACAGGAAAAGTAATATCCCCTGANCTTTACGTCATGAACCTACGTTAGAGTTTTTGCTGTCTTACTAGAGACAAGCAGAGGTTCCGTTTGGCAAGTGATAGTATCAATAGGTTCTGATACGGGGTTGGTCATTGCGACTTCTTCGACTTCAACTTACCAAAATACTTCTGGATGTTCTGGAAAATCTTGATTGTGGGTTTTTTCTACAGGAAAAGTAATATCCCCTGACCTTACGTTTTCATCCTTCAGTTCTTTGTGGACCTCATTGTCCGTTTAAACCGGAACCTTACGCCTTACTTCGTCCCGTTTCTGATTATCTCAAAACGGTTCTTTTACGTGACCAGTATCGTTTGTGGGAGAAGGTCGTTGTGTTCCCTTCTGAGATGTGTACCTGTAGTGGTCTACCAGTTGTGGCTTTAGTCTAACTAATATAAGAAACGTCGGTTTCTACCTCTTCGAGATATGTCAGTTGTTTTTGTTCTGGTCCTCGACTGACACCGAGTCTAGTACTTGAGGAATAATGGTTTAAGTCTGAGTTTAACTTCTTTCATCCCTTTTGGTGATCTGGTAAGTCCATACTGGATTTAGTTTAGGGAATACTAATATGTCACCTTCACTCTTTGTCTAAATTCTCGGATCTAGACTATTTATCTCACGGACTACTTGATACCTTACTCCAAGCACTGTAACATGTCCTCTGTCCCTAGTTCTGGTAGAGGTACCTTTTCTTTACGTTTTTTCGTTTTACCGACAGACCCCTCCGGAATCTTTATCGACACTTCTCTCCACTTTTCGTTTCCTCTTTTCCTTTCTATTTTCGTAGACTTACGTCTCAAGGTCTCTTATCGTTCTTCTCTATTCTTTCGGAAGAAGTCGCTAGTTACGTTTCTTTATCTCCTTTTGTTGTCTTACCCTTTCTGATCTCTAGAGAAGTTCTTTTATCTCTATGGTTCTCTTGTAAAGTACGTTTCTACCCGAGCTATTTCCTGTCTTTACCAGACCTTGATTGTCTTCGTCTTCTATAATTCTTCTCCACCGTTCTTATGTACCTTCTTGACATGTTTTTTCTAGAAGTGCTGGGTCTATTAGTACTACCACACTAGTGATTAGATCTCGGTCTGTAGGACCTTACACTTCAGTCCCCCCGGAACCTTTCGTAGCGATGCTTGTTTCGATCACCTCCACTACCTTAAGGTCAACTCGATAAAGTTTAGGACTTTCTACTACGACACTTTCACGACGTGAGTTATACGGTCGTTTAAACCTTTTGAGTCGTCACCGGTGTCCTGACCTTTTCCAGTCAAAAGTAAGGTTAGGGTTTCTTTCCGTTACGGTTTCTTACGAGTTTGATGGTGTGTTAACGTGAGTAGAGTGTGCTATCAATTCATTACGAGTTTTAAGAGGTTCGGTCTGAAGTCGTTACGCACTTGACACTTGAAGGACTACAAGTTCGAACAAAATCTTTTCAGTCTCCTTGGTCTCTAGTTTAACGGTTGTAGGCGACCTAGTACCTTTTTCGTTCTCTCAAGGTCTTTTTGTAGATAAAGACGTAATAACTGATACGGTTTCGGAAACTGACACACGTAGTGTTATTTGACACCTTTTAAGACTTTCTCTAACCTTATGGTCTGGTGGACTGAACGAAGGACTCTTTAGACATACGTTCAGTCCTTCGTTGTCAATCTTGACCTGGACTTTGTTGTCTGACTAAGGTTTATCCTTTTCCTCATGCAGTTCCGACATATAACAGTGGGACGAATGAATTGAAGATACGTCTCATGTAGTACTCTTTGCGACCTGACCTTCTTTGTGTTCGACCTTAGCTCTCACGGTCCTCTTTAGAGTTAGTGGAGTCTGTACGTCTACTGTGGTGGGAATGCCGTCTTTCACTTCTCCTTGATTTTTCGGAGAACTACTTTCACTTTCACCTCTCACTTTTTCGACCTATTTCGAGTTGTAAGTCTTTTGCTTCTAGTACCGTAGGTCAGGGTAGTGAAGTACCCTTTATCTACCCCTTTGTCATCTTTGTCACAGTCTGAAATAAAAACCCCCGAGGTCTTAGTGACGTCTACCACTGACGTCGGTACTTTAATTTTCTGCGAATGAGGAACCTTCTTTTCAATACTGGTTGGATCTATCGTATAAGTTTTCGTCTCTGTAATGAAACGGTTGATTCCAGGTAGATCAGTTCCGATACCAAAAAGGACACCAGTACATACCTACACTCTCAACCTGACACTTCTTCCGACTCGCGGTTTCTTAACTACGAAAACTTGACACCACAACCTCTTCTGAGAACTCCCAGGGAACCTGACGTTCCTTAGGTTGGTCAGGTAAGACTTCCTCTAGTCGGGACCCTAAAGAAACCTTCCTTACTACGATTTCGACTTTGAGGTCATGAAACCGGTGGACTAACCTTCTCAACTGAGTAACCTTTTCTGAGACTACGACCCTCCCTAACCCCCGTCCTCCTTTCCCCTGCTGGTTCCTACTCTACCGACCTACCGTAGTGTCTGAGCTACCTGCACTCAGACTCACTTGAGGCCCTCAACCACTACCTGTCCCTCCGGACCACACGACGCTAAGTACCCCAGCGTTTCTCAGCCTGTACTGACTCACTGACAAGACTTGACTTGACATACTCATATTGTATGACAAACAGTTCAACCAAGACTCGGATTTAGATTCGGAAACCCACTTTGGCTGAACTTCTATCTCAGATCCCATTTCTGTATCATGTAATTGTATCGAATTCTGTTTGTAAAGGTATTCTTTTTACGTAACCAATCGAGTTCCAAATTCTTGTCAATTCAAGTCCACCTTGGTCCACAGTACTACCGTTGTGTCTTAAAATTCTCTTTGGAGAAAAATTTAAACATATCTCTTCCCCTTTTTTTACTGTGATCAAACAAAGGAGGACGACGAATTCTCTCTCTCTCTTTTACAGGCTGTGAACGTCGGATAAAGGAGGCAAACCTCTGGGGACCGGAAGGACGAACAATGGGAAGAGTAACGTCACCGAAGAGAAAAACGGTACGTGTGTCCGAATCAACGGGGCTCCGTGCACCTTAGAAGGACCTGGGTCCCTAACTCGGACACAGGGGACGTAACCGTCCACCTAAGAATTGGTGACCTGATCGTCCTTTAGGGAAGATAAGGGAGACCTTGGATGAGATTTGTCCGAGGATGGACGGTGAGATACTCTCGACAAGTTACAATAAGGTTCAGAGGTTTGGTCAGGCAGGGGTGACAGAAAGTGGATGGTTGAGTCGGACTGAGAAGAACTCCTACTTTCACTTTCAACGAGTCAACACAGACTGAGAAAAACTGTGGTACCTGATATGTCAGGTACCTTAAGAGGACCGGTCTTATGATCTCACCCATCGGCAAGGGAAGAGGTCCCCTAGAAGGGTTGGGTACCTAACTTGGTCCCAGAGGACGTAACGTCCACCTAAGAAATGGTCGACTCGATGGTCCCTTAATTGTCCTGTTTTACGTTTGAAGGATCTTCCCGGAAGATCCGGGTTAATTTGGTCTCGGTTATTACTTTATCACTAATGGAATACAGTTCGTGATTGGTGTACGTTCCTTGACAAGGTACAGGAAAAAATTGACACACTAAGGTACATAAAAAAAATTTACACAAAGAAAATGATAATAATTATAAACTGAAACAGTCCACCAAAGGACGGGAAAACTGTATAATTGAGTAAATAAGGAGTGTTGTCGGGACCTTCCCTTTACACAATCGTCATAGAGGTAAAATATCTACGACGTTGATTTCGTGTCTTTCCAATTCCCCTTCCTCCTTTGTCTGTCTTGTCCGAGGTAAAACCCGACCTGCCACCTGAAACTTGATATACGGGTCATAGATACCTTTACTGTATGGTTGACTTTTTGGTCTAGGGGGCCTACCTTCCCGGGGGCTCGAGTATAGATCTGAGAGGTAGTGGATTTTCTTATGGGATTAACAGTCCCCTCACATTATAGGAGCCAAGACACACCAGAGTTTTTAAACTTCTCTGCCTGCAATTTCGGGAGCCGCACAGTGTCGAGAGTCTGTCTGGCACAATATCGAGAACCTGTCTAGTCGCAATGTCGAGACACAATGTCGAGTCAAAATAAATCTTTTATTGGCCTTTTATGTAGGAGCTCCGTACTCCCGTACGACTGAGTTTCTCTCTCTCTTGTTCGCACACGCCACCCCTTTCTCTCTGGGGACCGGGAAACCGGGGAGAAAAGTACAAAAAAGGAGGGGGTACCCGGACGGGGTCCATTTAACCTGATCGGTCCTCACAACAAACAAGGTGGACTTCAGGAGTGAGACCAGAAGCCTACGGTAAGACCTGAGGAAAAGGGATAAGATTGATGGATTGTAAGAGGGGGAGTTCTCTACCCTACAACCCTTAAGAAACCCTTATCCCCGCAGTTCCGGAGAGACCGATGAAGGGCGACTTGACCCCACCGCTCCCCATAACCCGGAGGGGGAGAACGATCAGAGTCCGGAGTCTCAGGAATATCGCCACAGGTAGATTCCCGCTCACCATAAAGGGTACCAGCCGACATCAAAATATATAGAACAACTTGACCGTGACGTACAACATCAAACAACCGGACCCGTCTCTGTTTTGTCCAATCTGCTAACTATTATGTGTCTTGTTAGTATTCGTCGTAGTCATACCGTATTGTTCCTGATCTTCCCCGTAATCGGTTGAGGTTTAAAGGTAGCGGTCCTACCGAGTTCAGGAAGGAACAAGTCCCTAGTCTTCTAGATAGCGGACAGACAAAACCTTATGTTGGGGACGGTTCGACACAACCGAGAAATCTCGACAGGACTTTTTAGAATAGGGGTCTTTGATCTAAAACTCCCACGAGTAATCTTACTGTGAGTAAACATCAAGACTTATTCATAGACTCTAGAGGGTCCCTGAGCGTCCATATAACTTACAGGAGAAGACAAAAGAAGGTGCCGAACTGAGTACTCATCACTTAGGTCCTCAGTACAGGACCATTGAACTGACGACATCCCTATATTTTATAATGTCCCATCCCCGGGAAGGTACACCCGACCTCGACTCGGAAACGTCTGGGTAGGAAGGTCTGAAATTAATCCTGAACTCAAGGACCTCGAATATCACCACTGAGGAATCTTAGAAAACCCAGGACCAAATGTGGGGTGTTCGTATATAAGACAACCTTAACGGGTTACCGGTACCATATTCTGATCTCCCAGACTCGGAGACCTAGATCCTTCTCCAGTAACTGTATTTGTTTTCCAGAGGGTATATCGTAGAGTATTCCTGATTCTGGTTGGACAAGGAATCCCCGTTACGGTCACACCCCCTCTCGATAACCATTTCGAGGAAGGTAGGGTACCTACAGAGGACCCAATAGAAAAAGTAGTGACTAAAATTCTTAACCAACCGAGAAAGATGAAAAGGACTTCTGACTCCGGAGGTTCGTGTTACTTCTATTATCCAATTACGGGTTACGAAATCTCTGGGGAACCCACTGGAATCTTTATTTGCTACAGGGCAACAGTGAAACATTACTGGACCCTTCTGGTTTAGAGCCCTACTAAAGTACCTCGTCCAAAAAATGGTGGGGGAGTCGGGAGAGTCAGGTCCACCCTTTCGGAAGTTAGGTAGGACACTTACATAGATAGTACTGATTATCCATAGATATGGGAACTCTTTGACCGTAGACCCACTTCAGGTAGACGGTCAGGAGAGGACCCATCCGGGGTGCAGCAACCTACCCGACCCGGTCGACGCCAGAAACTCGAGGAACCCCCAACAAATTGACCGTTCACCCTGTTCTCCTCTGGTGAACGGAATAGCAGTAAACCTCCGGACAAGGAGACTTCCTGAAAAGATCATTAGAAACCTCCCGGAAAAGGGGATTTACTCACCGCCGTACATTCCTCAATTGGTTGAAGGTGACCTCCAAGGGTCCGTCTTTTTCCTCAGGGGGAAAAACCTTGGTGGGTATACTAGAAGAACTTTCGGGAGTGAGAATCGAAATTCTCAGAGTGGAAGTCATATACTTTCTCAAGGACCGTTTAATCGGACACCTTCATTCCACCGTTAGGGATAATCCAGTAACAAGACTTTAAGACGAGAGAATCGACGGACTAGCCGACGAACCAAGGGAGCACGGTGAAGACACGAGGGAAAAACCACAGGAAATATCACCCTCTGACTTTGGAGTCACCCGTCTACCTGACGGAGGTTCTCAGATTCTTAAACTACTGGTATAAACGAACCCCTGGGAGCCCACCAGTTCACCGGGGAAAGAAAGGTGTATCGTCGTACCCGTACATAGTGGTCTTTCCGTATGAACCTCAGTCACATTTACCGAGAAGAAAAAGGAAAAGGGTCGAGATTTGGAGCTCAGTTCCGATACTCGAGTCGATTAACCCGACTTCATGGACCACCGTCTCCAAATCGGAGATACCAGAGTTTTGACCTCTGATGACGTATGGGCCGAGAAGAAAAAGGTAGGTTCTGTTTCGACGAAGGTAGTCACATGGGCTAAAGGAGTCCTAGACGGTCTCCTAGAAGACTGTTAGGGAGAGTCCCAAAACAGGTCACCCGGTTCCAAAGATCTGTTCTCACTTTCCCCTCTCTCGGGAGCCCCCATCCGTCCTCCTACCGACCCAATTCTTGCAGTGTTCCCCTATATTACTCCGGACCTAAAAGGTAGTCGTGACGAACTATAGACTCCTAAGAAACTAGTCTGTAGGTATTACCGGAGAGGGTAAATCCTCAACAAAGTGAACCACCGACCATTTTTATCAATCAAACGGGGGTTTACTCTCAAAATTTCTTAGAAGATAGTCCTAACGTTATCGACGTTCTAAAGCTTCCGTCCCCCCGGTCGGAGTCCCCCAACCCATCTCGGAGAACCTATTTATTAGATGTCCGACCCCGAGTCTAGGTTTGGAAACTCAATTGTGAGGGCTCCGATAAGGGAGAGAAAGCACTTGTATTGCAACCTTAAGAAAGAGACCCAGACCGTTGGAGTTCCGTCCACGGACTCAATTCGAAGCGAAATCACATCGGAGACGGAAGAAAACTCCTCAAGGGGTGTAGTCACCCTAACTTAGTAGGGCAGGGAAATTCGACCCGTAAATCTGGTATCAACCCATAGGTCTAAGATGTTATAGGTCAATCGGGGTCCTTTCGAGCGTTAACAAAAACTCAGCACCCCCTCCCGTTGACCTACCAAGAAACATGGGCTAGTCTCCTGTCGGAGGACCTGGGCACACATTAGACTTGAGGGTCCATTCACTGGAAACAGAACTGGCAGACACGGAATCGTGACCTCTGAAATATAGGGGAGAGACGGTTTTTAAAATCTTGGACTTAACGTACAACGACCCGTAAAAAGAGTAGACCTCTCGTCTAATCATCCAGTAGATACATAACATTATAAAAGGGTAATCCAGGGTCCAGGTCTAGATCCTCTAGGACCGATTCCCGGACAGGTTTGTCCACCCCCGATAGAGACTTGGGAACCCCATTATGACAGGTTCAGTAGACAACCACAAAAAGAGGACCCCGGAAGGTGAGTTTCCGTTTTTCTATAACCCTAAGAAATCGGTCACCATACGTTTTTTTACGCAGAAACTCTAGGTTCTGACATTTGGTGAACCGTGACCCACCCTAAAGAGGGTTCTAATGTATCCCTCCCATGACACCCTACCTCCCTCTGATGTCGAAGTAAATACTAGGCCTCTAGAACTTGGTACACGGTCCCAGGCAGGAAGAAGAAACGACTCACCTAACCCCACAATGTACCACTTGACCACCCCTGGTTATCGGGTGTTCGGTCCTTAAATAAATAATTTCCGACATCAGGGAGGGTTCGGAGAGAAGACTCCGCTATAACAAAGGTCAACCCTTTGGCTCATCCTAGAGCCTCCTGTTACTACTGTCCAAGTCGAACCACCCGAGTAGGTCCTTAGGGGACCAGTGTGTGGACCCTCAATTAAAACAGGAGGGCAGTAAAAACCAGGGAGAGATAACTTCCACGTTACCCAAAAAGTCATCATTGGTCCTCGACATCTCGAGATCCCCGACTTTTCGAAGGGTAGTGTTCTCACTAGGGCTCAAATCACTCATATAGAGAAGGGTCATTCCCTCATTCCGTGAGTCCCTGGTGGTCTTTGACCACCCTTTTATTAACAGGCAGGGTCGTTGTTTCTTCACGAGCCCACTTGGAAAATCATCAACGAAAAGGACATCGTGGGTTTTACCATGTTCAAACCCTCCTCTTCCCAGGTCTCATCCTTTAGTCCTGTTTCGTCCATTGGGACACAGTTGGTTCTTTAGAGTCCGGATGGACGGTGTAGGTCAATGTGGGAACCGAGGTCGGGGCACTACGAATAGACCCTGTCCGCCCGACCGACCTCGTCCGGCGAAGTCAGGACAACTTGGTAGGATTCCCTTCCGAACCGTGAACTGGGACTCCGAGAACCCAGGGTTCCTGTCTCACGACGGGTCAGAGGGTCAACTACCGTAAACATCGTTCGGTAATATCCTCTGAACAATTCCAAATCTGTGAGAAACCGGGTTACGGGACGGACAGATGTCTAGTCCGTAAACAGAGCACGGAACAGGAACTTCCTGAGCCCCAAACGGTACCCCGAGGGGACCTCCCACCGGTCGTAGACCCGTACGGAACAGAGAAAGGAAAAGAGGGAGAGGACCCGGAACCGGAGGAAGAGGACAAGAGACAAGATTTTCCATAACTACCGACAGACCTGGTAGAGTAGATTTCTCCTTCGTCCCAGGACAACGACNCTGAGCCCCAAACGGTACCCCGAGGGGACCTCCCACCGGTCGTAGACCCGTACGGAACAGAGAAAGGAAAAGAGGGAGAGGACCCGGAACCGGAGGAAGAGGACAAGAGACAATATTTTCCATAACTACCGACAGACCTGGTAGAGTAGATTTCTCCTTCGTCCCAGGACAACGACATCGGCAACATCAAAATAAGACTATAGACTACGTGTAACCCTGTCCTTAAACAGGAAATTTTAGTGGACAGGGAGCATTCTCAGATTCAGGTCTGACCATTTGAAAACCTCCCAGAGAAAATCAGAAACGTCTTTCCGTTACCCCAAAGTAACCCGAGGACTCAATAACGACTCTGACCCGTGTCGTGGTGTTCATTATCCGAAGGAAGATAAAGGTACGCACTTGAGGGAATCCTTTCAGAAAGAGTTCGAATAGAATGGGCCATGACAACGTTGGACTCTCGGTCCGCAGGGGTCCAGTCCCACGTCTAGGGGTCCGTCCGACTCCGTACTGTCGGAGGACCTCTGACTTAGGGACCCGTCCAGTTGCGTCCAGCCGGAAGACTCTTAACCCAGGGACTCGTCTATTTCCGTACTGCTGGAGGACCCTTGGGACCTGACCGTCTAGGGGTTCGTCCAACTCCGGACTGTTGGAAAGCTCTTGTTCTAGAGATCCGTCCAGTTCCGTCCAACTCGAGGACCTTGGGGGTCTGACCTCAACCCACAGGGGTTCCAGAGGTCGTACAGGTCATGACCCATCCTAATTCCCCAACATTAAAATTGAGTAGCGGTCAAACAAGTGGTGTCTACCCTTATCTATAATACTCCATTTCGTCAGGTTCGGACACGGGACTTTGTCAGTATTCGGAATAGGAGAATGACGATACTCCCTAAATTCAGTAACTAAAAAAGGGGATCAGGAGGTAATCTTGTCCAATCCCACAGAGGGGACCATTCGTAATAACAGTATCTGGGTGAAATCCATTATTGTCTTCGTTACTGTTTTCTCACCCAATAGACCGAGATAATACACCTCTTCCGTTACCGTGGGGTGAGGTCAGGAGAACGGACCTTTTAGGGTACCTGTCTCCTCGGACCATCCGACGTCAGGTACCCCAGCGATTCTCAACCTGACTCGCCGAAGTGAAAGTGAAAAGTGAAAGTACGTAATCTCTTCCTTTACCGTTGGGTGAGATCACAAGAACGGACCTCTTAGGTTCCCTGCTCTCCCGGACTACCTGACGGTAGATACCCCGGCGTGTCTCAGTCTGTGCTGATTTAACTGGACCGTCGTCGTCGTCGTCCCCGTAATTACACAAAATTATCATCTGACCTACCTCGTTCCCCCGTCCCAGGACTAACATCCTCAATCATAAACCGAATTCTTGTTTAAACAATTCTCCGTTGTCTGGTCTACAAGGTATTTTCACCTCACCTCTAAACTAGGCCCCCATACAAACGTTGTAATCCTCTTCCCACCATTCCCAAACCTAGGTTTGTCGGACGTCCCGATTGAAGGTTTCACCGTTTGTAATAGGGACCTTCGGGTTAACGGAAACTTCCCTACGGTTGCCTACCTGAAGAGTGTCCGTAACACACGGACAGCGGACGGGATCGTCGAAGTGACTCTCTACGACAACAACGTGTACAACTCCTTTGTACCTTCTACTTCCGGACTTATAGATCTTCCCAACCTATGATATGTTATAAAGTGAGGGTTCCCGATCGATAAAAGATCAACAAGGAGGTCTTCTAACATCGCGTTTGTAGTACCCGGTCCTGCCCCGAGTCCTTTTCTCGTACTTTGTCCTCCCTTCCCCCCTCTCGTGTCGGAAACTTTTTTACCGTATCGTGTCAAGTCGAGTCAAGTCAGCGAGTCAGCACAGACTGAGAAACGCTGGGGTACTTAGCGTCGTGTGGTCCGGAGGGACAGGTAGTGGTAGAGGGCCTTAAGTGAGTCTGAATGTAGGTAACTCAGTCACTACGGTAGGTCGGTAGAGTAGGAGCCAGCAGGGGAAGAGGAGGACGGGGGTTAGGGAGGGTCGTAGTCTCAGAAAAGGTTACTCAGTTGAGAAGCGTACTCCACCGGTTTCATGACCTCAAAGTCGAAAGTGTAGTAAGGAAGGTTTGTGGGTCCCGACTAGAGGAAGTCTTACCTGACCAACCTAGAGGAACGTCAGGTTCCCTGAGAGTTCTCAGAAGAGGTTGTGGTGTCAAGTTTTCGTAGCTAAGAAGCCGTAAGTCGAAAGAAGTGTCAGGTTGAGAGTGTAGGTATGTACTGATGACCTTTTTGGTATCGGAACTGATCTGTCTGGAATCAACCGTTTCATTACAGAGATGAAAACTTATACGATAGATCCAACCAGTATTGAGAAGAAGGTTCCTCATTCGCAGAAAATTAAAGTACCGACGTTAGTGGTAGACTCACTAAAACCTCGGGGTTTTTTATTTCAGTCGGTAACAAAGGTGACAAAGGGGTAGATAAACGGTACTTCACTACCCTGGTCTACGGTATTAGAAGTAAAAGACTTACAACTCGAAATTCGGTTGAAAAAGCGAGAGGAGGAAGTGAAAGTAGTTCTCCGAAAAATCGAGGAGAAGTGAAAGACGGTATTGCCACCACAGTAGACGTATAGACTCCACTAACTATAAAGAGGACCATTAGAACTAAGGTCGAACACGAAGAAGGTCGGGTCTCAAAGAGTACTACATGAGACGCATTTTTAATTTATTCGTCCCACTGTTATATGTCGGAACTACATGAGGAAAGGGATAAACCTTGATCAGACAACAAGGTACAGGTCAAGATTGACAACGAAGGACTGGACGTATGTCTAAAGGGTTCTCCGTCCAGCCCACCCGACCATAAGGGTAGAGAAAGTCTTAAAAGGTGTCAAATAACACTAGGTGTGTCAGTTTCCGAAACCGTATCAGTTATTTCGTCTTTATCTACCAAAAGACCTTGAGAGAACGAAAAAACCACTAGGTCTTCTACAACCGTTAAACTAGAGACCAAGGAGACGGTAAAGATTTTGTTCGAACTTGTAGACCCTCAAGTGTCAAGTGCATAACGACTTCGGACCGAACCTCTTAAAACTCGTAATGAAATGATCGTACACTCTACTCACGTTAACACATCATCAAACTCGTAAGAAACCATAACGGAAAGAAACCCTAACCTCACTTTTGACTGGAAAAGGTCAGGACACCGGTGACGACTCAAAAGGTTTAAACGACCGTATAACTCACGTCGTGAAAGTGTCGTAGTAGAAAGTCCTAAACTTTATCGAGTTGACCTTAAGGTAGTGGAGGTGATCGAAACAAGCATCACTACGAAAGATTCCGGGTGAACTGAAGTGTAAGGT